>CM059435.1:31882422-32307544 GCA_030390025.1 Squalus acanthias
TGAAGGGCGATCGCCAGCCGCACACAACCATCCAACGACATCTTCGACCCGTCAGCTCGCACCGCACCGACTGGCCCCACCCCCCGCACTGCATTGGTGGGAAATGCGCCGGCGGCGTGATGGACAGCTGAAGGCCACGCCTCCTTAAAGGGGAAACACCAACAATTTGTAATAACAACAGAAAACGCTGAAAAACTCAGCAGGCCAGGCAGCATCCGTGGAGAGAGAAAGAGAGTTGACGTTTCAGGTCGATGACCTTTCATCAGAACTGGGAAGAGCCGGAAATCAAATAGATTTAAGGCCAGGGTAAAGCTGGGAAAATTTGTATGTATATGGCGCCTTTAACGTAATAAAACGTCCCAAGGCGCTTCACAAGAGTGTTACCAAAAAATACCCAAAATTTGACACCGAGCCGCATAAGGAGATGTTAGGGCAGATGACCAAAAGCTTGGTCGAAGTGGTAGATTTTAAAAATAAACTTGCACTTATATAGCACCTTTAACGACCACCAGATGTCTCAAAGCGCTTTATAACCAATGAAGTACGTTTGGAGTGTAGTCACTGTTGTAATGTGGGAAATGCAGCAGCCAATTTGCACACAGCAAACTCCCACAAACAGCAATGTGATAATGACCAGATAATCTGTTTTTGTTATGTTAGTTGAGGGCTAAATATTGGTCAGGACACCAGGGATAACTCCCCTGCTCTTCTTCAAAATAGTGCCATGGGATCTTTTATGTCCACCTGAGAGAGCAGGTTTAACATCTCATCCAAAAGATGGCACCTCCAACAGTGCAGCACTCCTTCAGCACTGCACTAGAGTGGAGTGTCAGCCTAGCTTTATGTGCTCAGGTCCCTGGAGTGGGACTTGAACCCACAACCTTCTGACTCAGAGGCAAATGTCCTACCCACTGAGCCACAGCTGACACTATAAGGAGTGTCTTATAGGAAAGAGAGGTAGCAAGGCGGAGAGGTTTCGGCAGGGAATTCCAGAGCTTAGGACCTTGGCAGCTGAAAGCACGGCCGCTAATGGTGGAGCGTTTAAAATCGGGGATGTTCAAAAAGGCCAGAATTAGAGGAGCGCAGATATCTCGGGGGATTATAGGGCTGGAGGAGATTACAGAGATAAGGAGGGGCGAGGCCATGGGAGGATTTGAAAACAAGGATGAGAATTTCAAAATCGAGGCGTTGTTTAACTTAAAATACGTTCAAATTCATTGCTGTAACACCCATCTCAACCAAGTGTTAGTGGTGAACCTTCGAATAAGATTTGGCTAAGTTAAAACATATCTGGACCCTACAGTGGACAGAGGAGGAGCAAAAGCTTTTAAAATAAACATATCAGCCAATGGGGAAAAAAGAAAGCTATCCAAACAGACATGAGGTCAGTCAGGCAAGGCACTGAACAAAATGCCAGATAGGTAGGAAGACTTGGGATTCAATCAAATGCGCTCTTATAGTTTCTCTAGGTTTGGTCTGGAGGATCAGGCCCTGCCCACCACCCTGCTACCCACCACCCACTGTGCACACATCAGCTTTTGAAATCCATGTTACAGCAACTGAGAAACAAAATGGACTTCTTTGCCACTGCTATTGATTGTAATTGACATATACTCATCTGTGCATCTGTCAAGAAAGCCCATCTTAATGTGAAAGACTTCTGGTTTATGAATGTACAGGTGACATGTGATTCCAAGGATATCATCTTGAGTGCATGTGTCAATCTGCTAGATTGCACCAATTCAGGAGAACTTTACTGCTGGATTGCTGCTAAGGAATAATTACATTGTTAATAACTGTTGCATTCGGATGACAGGTATCTACCTGAAACGCTAAGATTTGTTTTCTCTTATCAGATGCTGAAAATCCTGCTGTTTATTTTCAGCATTTCTGTTTTTATTTCTGGCAATATCTGTTTCTGTGGTTCCAAACATTATTCTTTCTGCCTTCAGTTATGGGAACCTATTTTCTGAAGCTATGATTCATGACTCCAATGACTAATTTCTAAGCATAAAAATGTATAAGGAGGCTCTATTCTATGTGACTAGGATCAGGATGCATAATTGAGAACTAGAAATTGTGATTTAGAATTAAGTTTTAGATGATTAGATTTGCAGAAAGAATAATTTAAAATACGCTAACAGGATGCCTATTTTCAAAAAGTCTGACAAACTATACACAAGCGACTACAGACCTATAATGGGCAGGGGATGGGCCCCGCTGGTTTACCACCCAAACAATGAAGGTCAATATTACCCCCATGCTATTCATGCAGATTCTCGTTTGTTCTTTCAAACTTCAGCAACATTTATTTTCAATTTTGAACTATTAAATACATTTTATAGGCTGCCACATTCACAATGACTGGAATCATCCATTTTGTCTGCATTGTATTTTCTTGGTTCGCAAATGGTTCTCTACAGTTGCTGTGCTGCAGGTATAATTACAGTAAAGTAGATAGAATTAAGAACTTGAAAATAGATAGAACAGCCGGGCCAGATGATATCCACTTGAGGATCCTCAGGGAGATGGGACACGTGCTGAGTGAGCCCTTAGCCCAAATTTTTAACAGCTCACTGCACTCTGGGATGGTTCCCGTAAACTGGAAGGAGGCTAATGTAGTCCCCAGCTTTAAAAAAGGTGACAAGATGGACTATAGGCCCATTAGTTTGACATCAGTAATAGGAAAGATGCTTGAGGAAATCATTAGGGATGCAATATATGAATGCTTGGATAGAAAGGGACAAATTAGGGACACCCAACATGGCTTCATAAAAAGGAGGTCATGTTTTACAAATCTGATTGTATTTTTTGAAGAAGTCATGAAGATGGTGGATGAGGAAAACCCAGTAGACATTGTCTACTTAGACTTTCAAAAAGCTTTTGATAAGGTACCGCACAAGGGGCTTCGCTACAAGATTGAAGCCACTGGTATTAGTGGTAATTTATTGAGCGGAATTGAGAACTGGCTGGAAGGACGTAGGCAAAAAATAGTTACAGATGGATTTGGATCTGTTTGGAGACCAGTGGTATCCCACAGGGATCGGTATTGGGACCGTTGCTCTTTACTATTTTTATTAATGAGAAGTCGCACAACACCAGGTTATAGTCCAACAGTTTTATTTGAAATCACAAGCTTTCGGAGCTGCTGCTCCTTCGTCAGGTGAAGTGAAGGAATACGAATCGGCAAAGCATATATAGACAGAGAACAATGCCTGTGCAGCGTACAATGTCAGACGACTACAGTTAATCTTTCTGACTGCCTTTTATCACACCTCGGCAGAGAGACAATCAGGTCAGTCAGGAAGACATTATATCAAAGACATAGCAAAATATAACTAAGACAATGAGGTGGGGTCACAGGGGGTCTAATGTGTCAAATGCTGCAGTCTATATGGAAAACTTTAAACTTTTTACTTTTTTTAGTGGAAATCACATCTGTGAACAAGCTAACGACGACTCGAGTCTGGATGACTCTACGTCAGGTGGGGTTACATGTAGCGTGACATGAACCCAAGATCCCGGTTGAGGCCGTCCTCATGGGTGCAGAACTTGGCTATCAGTTTCTGCTCGATGATTTTGCGTTGTCGTGTGTCTCGAAGGCCACCTTGGAGAACGCTTACCCGAAGATCCAAGGCTGAATGTCCTTGACTGCTGAAGTGTTCCCCGACTGGGAGGTAACAATCCTGCCTGGCGATTGTTGTGCAGTGCCTGTTCATACGTTGTCGCAGTGTCTGCATGGTCTCGCCGATGTACCATGCTCTGGGGCATCCTTTCCTGCAACGTATGAGGTAGACAACGTTGGCCGAGTCACATGAGTATGTACCATGTACCTGGTGGGTAGTGTCCTCACGTGTGATGATGGTATCTGTGTTGATGATCTGGCATGTCTTGCAGAGGTTGCCGTGGCAAGGTTGTGTGGTGTCGTGGTCGCTGTTCTCCTGAAAGCTGGGTAATTTGCTGCGAACGATGGTACTTTTGAGGTTAGGCAGGCTGTTTGAAGGCGAGTAGTGGAGGCATGGGGATGGCCTTAGCGAGGTGTTCGTCGTCATCGATGACATGTTGAAGGCTGCGAAGAACATGGCGTAGTTTCTCCGCTCCGGGGAAGTACTGGACGACGTAAGGTACTCAGTTGTGTCCCGTGTTCGCCTTCTGAGGAGGTCTATGCGATTTTTCACTGTGGCCCGTCGGAACTGTCGATCGACGAGTCGAGCGTCATATCCCGTTCTTACGAGGGCGCCTTTCAGCGTCCGTAGGTGTCCATCGCGTTCCTCCTCGTCTGAGCAGATCCTGTGTATTCGCAGGGCTTGTCCATAGGGGATGGCTTCTTTAACGTGGTTAGGGTGGAAGCTGGAGAAGTGGAGCATCGTGAGGTTGTCCGTGGGCTTGCGGTAGAGTGAAGTGCTGAGGTGTCCGTCTTTGATGGAGATTCATGTGTCCAAGAATGAAACCAATTCTGAGGAGTAGTCCATGGTGAGTTTGATGGTGGGATGGAACTTGTTGATGTTATCGTGTAGTCTTTTCAGTGATCTTTCGCCGTGGGTCCATAGGAAGAAAATGTCGTTGATGTATCTGGTGTACAGCGTTGGTTGGAGGTCCTGTGCAGCGAAGAAGTCTTGCTCGAACTTGTGCATGAAGATGTTGGCGTATTGGGGTGCGAATTTGGTCCCCATGGCTGTTCCGTGTGTTTGGGTAAAAAACTGGTTGTCGAAGGTGAAGACATTGTGGTCAAGGATGAAGCGGATGAGTTGTAGGATGGCGTCTGGAGATTGGCTGTTGTTGGTGTTGAGTACTGAGGCTGTCGCAGCGATGCTGTCATCGTGGGGGATACTGGTGTAGAGTGCCGATACGTCCATTTTTATTAATGATCTAGATGTAGGTGTAGGGGGCAAGATCTGCATGTGCAGATGATACTAAGATCTGTGCGAGTGTTTGGACTGTAGACGATGCTCGAAGGCTTCAGGCAGATCTTAATGTGTTGGGAGACTGGGCTCTTGACTCGCAAATGATGTTTAATTTGGAAAAGTGCAGTGTTATGCATGTGGGCAGGGTGAATGCTCAACATACAGATACCTTTCAGGGAAAAGCATTAAAGAAGGTGGAGAAAGAAAGAGATCTGGGCATTCTAGTGCATACATTTCTCAAGGTAAAATGAGCAATGCCGTGAAGCGATAGCTAGAACGAATAGGGTGTTGGGGTATATTCATAATTGATTATAAGACGAGGCATACTATTTTGTCTTTGTACAAGACCTTGGTCAGGCCTCACTTGGAATACTGTATCCAGTTTTGGTCTCCTCACATGGTGGGTGATATTGAGGCTTTGGAAAAGATGCAGAGGAGAGCTACTAGACTAATTCCCAGTATAAAACCTTAGGTAGCAAGATAGATTAAAACAGTTGGGACTCTACACTTTAAAGCGTAGACTTAGGGGTGATCTGATTGAGATTTATAAGATGCTGAAGGGAATAGATTGTGTTCCACTTGACAGTTTGTTCCAATTAAAAAGATTAGGGAGGACCAGGGGGGTCACAATTTTAAGTTGTATAAGGCCAGATCTAGGTTAGATGTCAGGAGGTGATTCTTTTCCCAGAGAATATTGGACCTCTTGAACAGACTGCCTTCTCGTGTGGTTGATGCTGATTCATTGAATTCCTTCAAGCGAGAACTGGAGCTGTTTCTGGCTGGGGAGAGCATCACCGATTACTAAAGGTCGGTACTGCAGGGAATTCAGGGCCAGAGTGATCTCCTAGACTAGTTTTGATCGCCTAGATGGGTCGGCGAGGAATTTCCCAGATTTTTTTCCCCAAATTGGTCTGGGTTTTAACTGTTTTTTCACCTCTCCCAGGAGATTACATGGTTTTGGGTGGTGTGGAGAGTATATATTCTGATACACAAGGTATCACAATTGTATGGGACAGGTTGGATGGACCAGAAGGTCTTTACCTCTTCGTCGTTGTTCGTATGTCGTATGTTCGTATCATCACACCATAAAAATATAATTTACACTCCACATCTGGTTCATGCACATAGAGACTGGGGCTAAATTATGTAGAATATACAGCACAGAAACAGGCCATTCGGCCCAACTAGTCTGTGCTGGTGTTTATACTACACACAAGTCTCCTCCCATTCCATCTGCCTCATCTCAGCCTTTCAGCATATCTTTAAATGAACCAAAATGGAAAATAAAATATCAAACATATGCTATAGAATATACGTGAATGCAAAAATACATACAGCACAATGCTCGTGTATATGCACACACAATATAGTAGAACTTAGAACACCATAACCTATTAAATGTCGCAGTGTTGCTCCCAACCAATCAGGATCAGCAACTGTCAGCATAAGACTCGCAGCTCAAAGTAACAAGATCTCCAACACAGCGTGAATACACAACAAAGGGAATGTCTATTTCAGCACCATTAGCTGCATCAAGGGCAGAAACTGCTGGAAACACTCAGCAGGTCAGCCAGCAGCTGTGAAGAAAGCAGATGAGTTAATAGCCACAGACCTTTACTATAGCTCCCACTTTCTCTTCGTAGGGAAGTGATGGCTTGGGAGGAGGGACGGTTTTTGTGCTTGGGGTGTATCCATCGGAACACCGTGCTGGTGGGGTAGTCTTCTGCACCTTCAGTATTGACCTGCTTTTTTTGTTGTCTTAGGCTCCTGGGCCGCTGGAGCTTGCTTCGCTTTGCCAGTTTTTCGTTCTCCTAATGTACCTATTTTATCCCCCACCACCACAGCTATTCACAACTTCTCTATGTCTTACAAAAGCATTTAATTTCTCTCATTATGGCTTCTACAGTCTCAGTTAATATCAGCCATTTAACCATCTCCTGTTCACTTGAGCATTTTACAGTCATTCTATTTCTTTTCTCATGAGTATGTGTTATTTTCCCCTTCCCTTTGTTTTGTTCTTTTCTCAATGCTGTTTATCTGTAATATCATCCAGTTCTGACGAAAGGTCCACACCTAATATGTTAACTTGTCAGTTCTTTCCACAGATGCTGGCTGACCTACAGAGTGTTCCCAGTATTTTCTGTTTTTGTTTCAGATATCCAGCCTCTGCAGTTTTTTGCATTCTGCTTACCATTAGCGCATGTCTGTTGCTTAGCAACTTACAGACACTGTCTCACCATCAACATAATTCATTTTTAGAAACTGGTGTTTACTTGGAGCAGGGATGATTTATTCTTCTGGGTTATGAAATGAGGAACTGTATTTTTTTTTTAAAGGGATCATTTATAAACACCTAGGGCTAGAAATTCATTATAGCCAAGAAATGGGCAGTGTTTAGACTAAAAATGGTTATCTAGCACCAGTTGAAAATTGTCTAGGCTGCACACAAAATTAGTTCTCACTCCTCATTAAAATGATTGCAGTCATGATTCTCGTCTGAAAACCCAAGCTCATTGGCATTACACTGAAAAGATGTCGTTCGGCCCGATTGCCTGCCTCTCTTCCGCGGCCATGTTCGCGCCCGGGTGGCCCTGGAGATGGAGCACGCGGTGTCCGCCGGCACGCTTGAGTTTTTTCCGCGACCGGTGGGCGCCGTGGGGACTGGAGTGCATCGTCACCCCGGACTACCAAATTTTAATTTAATTTGTTAAGTTTCCTTTAAAGTTTTATTGATTTACAGAGGTTTGATTTGGTACCCAATCAAAAGAGTACACTGAAAAGATGGACCAATATCGGGGGCAGTCTAAACGCAAGGAATGATTGCTACAGACTTTTTTCACTGCTTAAAGGGAAGGTTCATTGATGCTGCAGCACCTCATTCTCAGCATTGTTGTTGTGTGCAGCTGCCTCAATAACTATAAGAAGGAGGACAAGGAGAAGGAGCACTTATTTACAAATCCTGATGGCAGATTGCCGCCCCAGGGAGAGAGCCTGGAGGTTTTCCGATGAAGCTTTGGAGGCATTGGTTTTAGCAGTGGAGAGAAAGCAGGCGGTCCTGTACCCGCCAACTGGCAGGAGGCCCTCACCACAATTCTTCCAGACTATGTGGAGGGAGGTGGCACACCACGTCACGGGCAGCACTGTGCTCCCCAGGACCCACACACAGTACAGGAGGAAGTTTAATGAGCTCACACGGGTGGTCAGGGTGAGTGAACAAATGTGAGAAGTCGCACAACACCAGGTTATAGTCCAACAGCTTTATTTGAAATCACAAGCTTTCGGAGCGCTGCTCCTTCATCAGGTGACAAAGGAGCAGCGCTCCGAAAGCTTGTGATTTCACATAAAGCTGTTGGACTATAATCTGGTGTTGTGCGACTTCTCACATTTGTCCACCCCAGTCCAACACCGGCATCTCCACATCAGGGTGAGTGAAAACTTCAACAAATGCTACATACCACCATCTGTACCACAAGCTTCGCACAGTGCTCAATGCACCACACCCCCAGCACTCACCCACCAACAATCTCTACCTAGCAACACTCACACCCGCATCTCACACCTTTCACACAATGACAGCTATTCAACTATGGCAGGCACAAGGGTCATTAGTTATTAGAATTCGTGTGATATGTGTGATATGTTTATAAGTAAATTTATTAATTGGGTTTGGAATATTTTGTGGACTCTCTCATTTCACCGTTGCGCCCAGGAGGACGCTGTGATATGGTGCGAGACAGGGATGATTGTATAATGGCGATGTGGTGAGCTATGGGGATCTGGGGTTTCATTCATGTGAATTGGAGTCTGATGATCAGCCCGTCCAGAAGGCCGATTGTCTCGCTGCCTCCGCTCCCTCTGCCATAGATCCTGGAGGGCGAGGTCGACTGCCAGTACAGCCCCCATTACTTTTAGCAAGTGTTGTAGGTTGGAGCTTTTCAGAAATAATTATGGAGTTTTGTACTTGCCACAACACTCCCTGATACCAAAGAACCTTGAAATGAATAAAGAAAACTCTTCCAGTAGCAGGAAGTAGCACACAGCCACTCAAACTTTAAAAACCTGTCAGGTCCGAGTGATTGGTGATGATCTCTTTAAATAGAGTTGCCGGAGCCAGCTTCCTGCTGCTGCACACCACCTGAATCTGTCGTCGTTTTCTCCAGCCGGTAAGTTAATTGGCTGTAACGAAGTTGGGAAATCGGTTGTCAAATGAGCATTGCACACTCACTGGTGTCACGAACCCTGTGATGGCGATGTCCCCGGCGATCGCGTTTAGCGGCAGCGCTACCGGCAAGACCGATATGGTGTGCGGCGGTGGAACCGGCATCAGGTGGCGTTAAAGCTCTCAACGGCGTTTTAGCGCCATCTTGTGGTGCTAACGTGTGGCGCAAACCACACGAATTTCTCCTCCGAGTAACTCCAGAACTCTCACGGAGCTGAACAAAACGTGGTTCACGCAACTGTGGGGTACCGCGCATGCGTGGCCTCGGTGACAGCGCGCATGCGCAGAAGGACACAACAATGTTCGTGCAGATAATCACTAATATTTATTAAGGGCTTTGTCTGTCTCTCACTACTTTATACACAGCAATTGCTAATGAGCTCCATCATCTGAGGACAACACTCTGAAAGAGCAGAAAACTCTCAACAAATTGGAATTCCCAATCACCAGCAGTTTTATTTTGCTTCACAATCATGCTAGCACAAAACATGACAGTAATTCGCTTCTTACCTTTTTTCCTACCTGATGAACTATTCTGCTCGAGTGCAGCTTGTTCCATCAGCATCAAACGTGTCTTTGTACTTGTAACAAGATAAGCTTTCAGGAATTTTATCATGGACCCAGTTATTGGCACTTTCTGTGGGAATGTCACTTGCCTCCCATGTCTGGAGCTAGATTTGTTTGTTTGGTGTTTTTTGAAATGATTGATCCACAATACAGAAACAGGGATCGGTTCCAAATCCTTTAGTGAATTAATTTGCCTTTTCCAGCAAGACAAAGTCAGATAGCCCAGGAAAGTTAGCTGCTCTGGCTTGCTGGAACAAGGTTGAATTTGAATTAAGCAGCAGTTTTTACTGGTCAAGACCCATTTGGTGTGGGACTTCGAATAATACGAATTAAGTGGTTCAAAATAACCAACAGAGTTTGAATGCATTTTCAGTGGGAGACTTTTTATTGCATTATTTCAATTCAAATTGACGGATAATTCAAATGAAGCAACTTTGAATTAAGAGTAGAGTAGCATAAATTGAGATGGCACTCATCGTTCCATAGTTTTTTGTGTAGTGTACCCTGTCAACCAACAGATGGCACTGCAAAATATTAAGACAACAAAATACAGTAGCCAATACTGTCATATGGTTTCAAAGGAGGTTAGAACTGTTTAAATCACATAACATTAGTCTGCATTATTTATGCATTCTCTCTAATCTGATACTTTTATTGTACTGAGCTTCCACCGTAGTTATCATACCTTTCCCTCATAACAAAAAAGATGTAGGACTGATGAATATAGTGCACAGTGAAAGTCAGAGAGTGAGTGAGCTGACTTTGTTTCAGCATATTCCAAGCTGACCCTAACCATTCCGCTAGAAGGCAGAGCGAAACTGAATTATGAGCCAAAACCAATAGTATAGGTGAAGAAATCATTCAAATTCCCTATTGCTTCAGTAAACGTGAGTCTGGATTTTCTGCACAAAAAGATCTGTGGATTTTTAAAAAAAATTAAAAATCTGAACCAAGTTGACTGACCTCGACTGTCAAAAGTATATATTAAGATAGAAACACAAAAGTATATATTAAGATCGAAACAAAATATACTCAGAATGGCATTAACTGATATTTCTCTCTGCATTGAAATCCTGGTCTTTCAATCCCTCTATGACTTTGCCTCCTCCCATCTCTGTAACCTCCTCAAGTTGTATATTCCCTCCAGAACTCTCCATTCCACTGATTCTGGCCTCTTGTGCAGCCTCCACTCCCTTGCCCCACCACTGGAAGCAGAACTTTCAACCATCTGGGCCCTACTCTCTGTAATTCCCTCCCTTTTTTCTCCTTTAAAAACCACCTCAAAACCCAACTCTTCAACCAACTTTTTGGCCACCCTTCCTAATCTCTTCTTTCCTTGCTCAGCATCAATTTCCCATAAGTCTATCTATAGTGTCTGGGACATTTGTTTTACATTAAAGGCACTATATAAATGCTGAATTCTATTCCTGTTGCCTGCATCAGACTTGGTTGTGAAGCACTGTGTCTCAAGGCACTGTCATCTACTTTTGTGCCAAAGAGAACAGTATCACTGAATAAATAATGATGAGGTCATTTGTATTCCTTTTCAATGTGCTTGGCACTGGAGCCTTGTAAATGTCCTCCACAATGAGAGATAATCTGAACAGATCAGAGAACACCTGGCACACAACTGGTCTAATCACTTATCACCAGTTCTGATATGACCACGTTAAACATCATCATATCTTGCTCTCCTCAGCCAAACCTTCCTACTAATCCGGGATAATCTTGGAAAATAAAGACAGCCTGTGGCTCCTTTTCCCATGACAAACTGCCTCCTCATACCACTTTCCTTCTCCTCCACCCTCAGCTGCAAAAGCAAGTGTGAAGAGCTCATGGAGGATATCATCTCTAAGACTGAGAGCATCCATACAGCTGCCTGTGCTGCTACTACTCATCTTCTCCCCTCCACTGCTCCTGATGTCCCCCAAGTCTCCCATTCACCGTACCCCCAATCCCCTGTCACTCAGTAATGTGCTCATCTGTTCCACTGGACCCACCATCTGCTCCTTTTATCTCTTCCTCAGTCAACTACTTCTCCTGGCCTTCATGCTTGTTGACATTGTAAACAATTGCTCAGATACCATCCCTTTCCCTTTCAAAACCACAATCATCTATGCCTCTTAATAAAGCTTAATTTCAACTGATGCATCCTCTCCAATCATTGTCACATCCCTTAACTCATTTTTCTCTAGCTCCTTCAGAGATGCCATTGGTGTGATTTTTTTCAGTTATGTGTATGACTGACAGTTACTTTTGAATTTAGCTGACACCTACTCAAATCCATAACTGTGGGTTACGTATTTAAGAATGGGGATTTTTCAAACCATTGAGTTGGTTTGGAACTTTCAAGTTCTTGCAGTGGGCAAAGCTATAAGAATAAGAGAATAACTGCATCTATAAAGGTTAACTAAAAACAATAGTTTAGTGTAGAGATTTATTATTTGCCCTTTGAGAAACCAATTTAGTGTAATGTCTACGTAAATATATATGTTTTATACTACTGTTGTTTATCCGCTTATTCATCCATTCAATAAATGCGCTTGATAGTTAAGTATGAAATGAAGTCTGATATTGTGATGGTCTCCTGCTTTACAAAGACACAAAAAAAATCCTGTGGAGGCACAGAATGGATCCAGAAGCCAAAGAACATTCTGAAGAAGGGTTTTCTGTATATTATGCTGAGCACGTTACCAAAATGTACCTAGAGATGTGGGCCAATGAAATTACTCTAGAGATCGCGAGGAACTCCGAACTCACCTTTGAGAGTAATCTAAAATACAGAAACTTCTGGAATAAGAGGGCAGAATAAACTTAAAACATAACAATTGTCCCCCAGCTCCATGTCCATCGCTCCCTAAACTCTCTGTTTGAATCCCTTCAGTATGCTTTCTGCATTGTTCACCGCACTGAATCCACTCTGGCCAAAGTCATCAATTACATTCTCTGCAATCATGACCGTGGTGCATTATCCCTCCTCAGCCTCTCTGTGACATTTGATATAGTTGACCACATATGCTGGGACCCTCTGAGGCCTCTGGGCATGGAAAGGTCTGGCATAGGGAGTCTCCACCCAAGCCCCAGCTCTCCTTATGTTGATGGCCTTGTTTGGGGGAGATATAAGACCTGTCCCCAAAAGGCCATTCCAGAAGCTTTGATGCAAAAATAGGACCCAGTGTATCCAAGTCCCCACCTAGTTTCTGGCTATTCCAGAAGACTCTCACAGGAGTTATGATGGGAGTACACCTGACTGGCCATTGATTTTGAGTGCCTTTATTTTGATACTCTAATCATCTGGCATTAGCAAATACATATTTTCATATTCTTTAATATATGTTGAAATATAAACTATGGCTATTTTCATGACTGATGAATATTCTACACTGTGTTTCAGTCAAAAACTTATGAAAGAACTTGCATTTATATACCATCGTTCATGACCTCAGGACATCCCAAACCACTTCACAACCAATTAATTATTTTTATAAGTGTGGTCACTGTTGTAATGTAGGGAAACACAACAGCCAAATTGCACACAGCAATGTCTCACAAACATTGTGAGATTCTATGAAACTGCCGTGAGATAAGTTGCCAAACTGCTTTAGTGATCTTGGTTGATGGATAAATGTTGGTCAGGACACCAGAAGAACTCTCCTGCTCTTCTTGAAATAGTGTCATGAGACCTTTTACATCCATCTAAGAGGGCAGACAGGACTTTGGTTTAACATTTCATCTGAAAGAGGTTATCTCCAACAGTGCAGCACTCCCTTAGTACTACATTGAAGTATCAGCTCAGATTATGTCCTCAAGTCCTGGAGTGGGGCTTGAACCCATAACCTTCTGATGCAGAGATAAGAGTGCTACTGTTTAGCCAAGGCTAACATCTTGTGGACTAGAGAATACTTTTATCCAAGCTGTTAATTTGAGTTACAGAGGAGTGACAAGCCATTTGATTTGTTGAGTTACAGAACAAACACTTTGTCATGAGTTGTGTTCTGTGGGATTGCTATGAATCTTTCTGATAGCAATAATATTGCACCTAAAGATGAAAGGAGCCGGACTTTCTTCCTCTCATCCATTTTAACTGCGGGTACTTTGATGCACAACTTTCACTTAGGTTTTATGGCAAGAATTTCTTTTGAACAAGTGGCAAATTATTTTAGTAAGGTGTCATATATTCAACAGCCAAGAAATATTGCCCAGCTTCATTTTATTGCCAGCTTGCCACTTTTCCTAATGGAACATAAGGTACATGCAGCCCAGATCTGGCTGCTGGACAAAAGCAGTAAAAGACATGATTGTTTTTGAATAGGAAACCATTTTCAATGATGTGTCCTAAATACCATTAGGATTAACAGCACTGGAAGACTCATCTTCCACAGTAAACTAGTCTTTTCTGTTAACTCAATACTTACATGATACAAGGCAATCGTACATATTATAAAAGCAAAATACTGCGAATGCTGGAAATCTGACATAAAAACAGCAAATGCTGGAAATACTCAGCAGGTCAGGCAGCATCTGTGGAGAGAGAAACAGAGTTAATGGCCAGGATTTTCCTCACCTCGGCGGCTCCCGGGTGGGCGATGGCGGTGGTGGGTCGCAGGCCCCGCTGCTGGCTCCATCCTGCTGTCTAAAATGAATTTACGTTGATGGGGCTTGTTAAGCCCGCCCAGCGTGTTTTCCGGTCCAATTAGAGGAAGCAGGTCTGGTGATGTCATCCATGACACGTCATCTGCCAGTTTCCTTAAAGGGACCATGGCCAACTTTCTTTTGACGTTTGTGCTGTCAGTGTTCTACAGCATTGAAGTGCTGCAAACACTAACAATGACTGCACAGAGGTGCAGGGCTGCACCCAGGTTCTCCCATGACTCCCTCCATATGCTTATAGAGGGAGTCACAGCATGCAGGAAGGTTCTCTGCCCTTCCCATGGGCGGAAGAGACCTCCCCAGGAGAACAAAACAGCCTGGTTGCACATTGCACAGGAGGGCACAAGCAGGGATGTGGTCAGGAGGACCAGGCTACAGTGGTGCAAACCTTTCAATGATCACATTAGATCACGAAATATTAGTACAAAGCCACACTCATCTTCATCCTCCTGTGCCTCTCATCACATCCCCATCACTCTGCCTTCCCTACCCTACTCCTGCACATCCTTACTCACACCAACTTACCTTGCACCTCCACCCATCCCTCTCTCTCTATCTACATTATCACATCCCCATCTCACTAGCCACCCTCACACTCACCCTCAGCCTAGTGCAATCATACCAACTAATAACACACAAAGGTAGCCACTTGGGTGTTTTATCCAATGTTCATGTAAAATTTCAGTTAATGTGCTGTCAAACATTGAAACCTTTATTTTCAACACTTTGTGTTCTTGGACAGATTTGTGTGCACCTTTGGAAGTGACTTAGTGAGTTGCAGTGAATGGTGAGACATAACGATAGCCCCTGCAATGGTGGCAAGTGTGAAAGGACATTGTAGGGATGCCTTATGGTGTTGGTGTGGGGTGGTGCCAACCTGGCGCATCATGTGGCAGCCAGGGTGTACAGCAACAAGTGAAGTAAATCTGGCCATGGTGAGGCCATCCCTGGCAGCAATGTGCTCGGGTGCTGATGCCCACTGTCCTGTGCAGCATCAGGTGATTGCGGAGAAGGTTGGTGTTGCTGTTGGTGCTGCTGGTGTGCCTGGTGCTGCTGGTGTTGGGGCTGATCGTGGTCGAATTCTGAGGACCAAGGTGAGACAGTATAAAGGGCACCCATGTTGATAATTGTAAGGTACACATGCATTGTTCTCTATCTATATATGTTTTGGCGATTCTGTATCTTTTTACTTCACCCGACGAAGGAGTAGTAAGCTCCGAAAGCTTGTGATTTCAAATAAAACTGTTGGACTATAACCTGGTGTTGTGCGACCTCTCAATTTTGATAGAATAGATGGCAGGTGAAGTAGAGATGACAGAAGCATTCTGTCAATGGTGAGAGAATTCTTCCAATGAGCTAAGAGTGGATGGAGAGTCGAAAGTGGAAAGCCTGCAGAATCTGTGCTGGAAATGGACTGAGAAATAGCTTGTGGCTGAGGAAAGTGATGATGTCAGGTGGGAGCTTTTACTATACATTTGAAGCTGTCAAGTAATCAGCTGGAGTAATGGCCATTCAACTCCCGCCTCAGGCTCACAGATGTGGTCCCCGAGCAGCATGGACCCCGTGGGCAAGCAGTTAAAGTTCAAAGGTAAGGCTAAAAGCATTATTAAGGGTCTGTCAACAACCCAATAATTGGTTAAGTTGGGTTGCCCGCCTCTGCGGGTCGGGTTGGATCAGAGATCACACATGCTCATGGGAAAGGCGCGTTGTGGCGGGTTGACAGCGGGGTCTCAACCCGCTATCAAAAAAATCAAATTTCTCACCCGACCCACCACCGATCCCACCCACTGACCCCCAGAAAATTCCGACCGCAGAGTCTAAACCAGGAAGTGTAAAGCAGCAAATATAAATTAGATTTAAATCATGTACAGAAAGCAAAATAAAGATTGGGAAAGACAGATGGGATTAAGAGAGAAAGATAAAAAAGAGACAAACAGTAAAAAGAAAAATAAATATATATTTTTTTTAAATCTCCAACACTTATTAACTTCTGAAGGAATGAGACTCCACACTTGTAAAATTAAATTTTCAAGGCCAGAGAGGTTGTTTGGCAGTAATTATCACTTACCACGCCATTAAAAATTCAGTAAAGCCTGACTGCACCAGCCCTAACTTTTTCAGGCGTCTTTAGTGGGGAACTAGTGGGCAAGTACCCCAAGTTCATACCATTGCATTGATTTCAATGCCAAGTCTACCGCCGAGGCCTGTTACAGCGTAACCTGTGGAAAAGCGAGGTATCTTACTTTCAGATTTCCGCATTTAACTGCATATGTGCAGACACCAGAAGTTGCTGTCAGTTTTACTCCATAATAATGGTGAGCGCTGTTAGCCTCATCATTATTATTAATGCAAAATCTGGTCCACTATCTAGTCATTTATCTCATTGCTGTTTGTGGGATCTTGCTGTGTGCAAATTGGCTGCCGTGTTTCCCTACATTATAATAGTGACTACACTTCATTAGTTGTGAAGTGCTTTGGGATGTTCGGAGATCCTGAAACATAATAAAGAAATGATAGTTTTCTTTTTCTTTCTTTTCTCTTGGAGAGTCACGATGGCGGGCATCATGCCTCCATTACACCACCTCTGAGATATTAGCATCAGCAGCACCAGGCTAAGGATTGTTCAATGCTAAAAAGAGATTGAATATTACCGTCACTGCCGTCCACTTTAGCTTGACAGTTTTCCCTCATTCTCCTCCATAGCAGTACACTATGGAATTTCTGAGCTTTCAATAATAGGGTGGATTAAAATGTTTTGCTTGTGTTTTGCTAATTGTGTTAGCCGCAAGTAACATTGCAGCAACCAAATGCAAAAGAATGCCGATAATAACTTATAATATTACACCGTGAATTCCAAAGTATTTATTTTCTGAAGGATGATGTCCAAATTCTTGCTACCTGAAAAATTTGTCATATACTGTTTCTCTGGAAATAACATTTGACAAGTTATTGTCTATTTCTTTTGGCAGAGTAACTTTGATTACTAATACATCCAGCTGAGAACAGTACAAGGATCCCATACTTCTAACTATAAAATCTGTGCAGATGTGTCCAGTACAATGTGCTGTAATGTGGAACAAAGGTGGAGTTCATGAAGGGCAAAATCTGGCTACCAGAAGTAGCTTCTTGTTAAATACACAAATCTTTGAGACAAAGCCCACTTGGCCTCATACCATTGTGGTTAAAACTTCAAATAGGCCTTTGGTAATGTTTATTTTATTTTTTCCGAAGCAAAACTGTTAGTTTAATTTCTTGCTACCAGCGCCACAGTAGACACTGCAGGATTGCAAGGGGTTTCTGTCTGCCTGAACAAAGTGTCTAGACTTCAAGAATTAATGTCATAGAATCAGGGCCTGTTTGCACTAAAATAAATGTCTGAGGAGCATCCTTTTGGCTTTGCTTTTGGCAAAGACATTCTATAGTTAGTACAATGCCATCCTTCAGATAGCTCTGAATTAGAGAAATATTCACCATCAATCAACTCATACATAAAATGATTAATCGTTTCAAAATTATGATTTAGATTGGGCCTCAGGCCCTACCTGTTCCAGTGCAAGGATCATTCCCTGCTCCCAGTTCACGCCGACAGGCTGGCATTATGCAATTTCTGCCCCTATATATTATCCAATTCATAAACAAATGCAATCGTTATCAATTTTCTGCTCTCCTCTCCTGAAGGTGATGGCTTAACTGAATACTGTCCTGTGAGAGCCAGGCACTCTCCAATGCCTCAAGCAAGTGGTCATTCTTAATGTGTGAGCCTAACCAGTGAGTAATATCAGGCTAATTGACCATGCGAGGATCACAGCTGAGCCCAATATTGTTCTCCCTCAACAGCTGCAAATGTGCACTTTTCATCTGCATTCATTGGACGGCAATCAGGACAGGCCCAGCTAACTTTTCCTCTCCCTAGTCCAGCAGTACTGAGACCATTTCTGTAGCCCCTAACTCCGTGTGGCTGAGATCATCTACCTCAGCACAGACCAGGAATCACACCCAGGTCCTTTGTGCTCTGTATGTCTGTTCTACATTGTTCACGTTTAAATCTGTACAGCAGATTTATTTTGTGTTAACGGAAGAAAATTTTTGATATGGCAGAAATATCTTTGACAGAAAGATTTGCTTCTTGTAACAAATCTCAGCATTTCATGAATAATTACTTTGAAGTGCAGTGACTGCTTTTATGTAGGTAGATGGGGCAGCTATTTTGTGCACAGCATGATCTCACAAACATCAATGAGTCGAATGATGAATTACTACGCTGGTATTGGTTGAGGGAGAAATGTTGACCACGACACTGGAAGAACTCTCCGCCCTTCTTTGAATTGTATCAATGGATCGGCGCTAATCCAAAACTGCACTGGAATGTTAGCCTAGACAGCAAGCTGCAGAAGAATGGATGACTCAATGGGTTAGATGTTGTCCTTTTACCTCTAGCCCAGATCATTGGGATGGACATTTCCTCTTGCTGCTAACTATGAGTTTGATACGAAATGATTTTAGCAAATCACAAATTAATTCTCAATGGGTGTAGCCTCTAATTCACACTAATTTGGTAATCTTAGTCAGAGACATAACAAAACTGTCTGGTGTGGAAATGTTTTGATATATATAAATGACCTGGATATTGGAATACAGAGTAGAATTTCTAAATTTGCCGATGACACCAAACTTGGCAAGTGGGAGTCCCGCCTCCAAAGCTCCCCATTGGCAAAATCCAGCCCTATGTTGCAGTAGGGAACAATCTTCTGAGTTTGGAAACAGTATGTTGTTGGATAAAAGATGTGCTCTGCAGCTGGCCATGTTATACCTGACCTGGGAGTGTTTAATAATTACTCTGATAGGTGTCTGAAATGGGAAAAGTGTGTTATTCACCAGCACTAACAATCCACATCCCACCATAGCAGGTCATCACTGCCATGGGTGGTGATGGTCTTCATGCTGTCAAACACATGCAACGCGTCTCCCATCCTGATTTTGTTAGTTTGAAAGCCTCCAAAGTTTAGAAAAAGCTGCAGCCACATAAGCATTCTCTGCCAAACGTTTGCTAGAGGGAACTGAGACACCAGCTGTAATAAGTGAGCTTTTATTCAGATGGGCAATCCCAAGTTTAAATACCCACCTGAACTGCGACTCAATCTTGCCGCTGTTTCACTGGTCAGTTTCCTGAGCCCTGGGAAACCCGTGCTGGACACGCTAAATTTAAAGCTAAGTAAAATTAAATTGAAAAAGATCTCATTAACATCTCCTAAGGACGTTAATTGCAACAATAAACATCTGCCCGACTTCAGCGAGTATGTTACTCACAGGCATCCAAATGCACCTCCGTTAAACCCGGAAGTGGCCGCATTGGTTGCAGTTGCGATGTCAAATTCAGTTATTTTAATTACCTACCCGCCCCTAAACCACCTGTTCTTGGATGTTAAAATTCCTCCCTTCCAGTCTTAGGTTGATGATGCAGCTGAGCTAAAAAAAACAGTCTCTAAACATACATGGTGCTGCTGTACACACAACACAACTGCAGAGCAGGAAAACAGGACCAGGAATTGTAATTGTTATGAAGGAATTGGAACCTTTTTTATGGTAAAGTGTCTTATTAAGCAAGGATAATAACACAAAATTAAATAGCATTTTAAACATACTAGACAGAGGGAAGCGGCAGATGGGGAGCTGGAGAATGATGGACTGGAAGCCAGAGAGAGGGCTATGACAGACCAGTAGATGGAGAGATAGAGTTTACAGTACTCTTGTAATGTTGACTCTTGTCTTAGATGCAGGTCCAGTTTTAAAGCTGGAAAGTATGGGGTTGTCTTATATTTGAGTTACCTTACATGAAAATACATGAAAATATATATGGTAGCTGTTTTTAAATAACTATTTGAGGCGGTCAAGGAGGAATATCTGTCCAAGTTGTGCGTTTTCTTGGCAATCTGGCTTGGGGTGGAGGAGTGGGGTTTGGAGTGAACTATCCACACAAGACACCCATTTTCCATATGGTGTAAGGAGGATCTCCCTACTGATCACTCAATGTTAATGACAATTTTATTTAAACTTGAATAACCCAAAATTTCAAGACAGTTTGCTTGTCTAAATTTATAACATGAAGTCCAAATGAATTAATTTTCTCCTCCTCCTCTGCATATTTATCATAACATTATTGCACACTGTGCTAGCAGTGGATTTCGATGACATTGAAACACAAGTGAGTCTTTGTTTCCTTCATGCATATTTTTTTACCGTGTCTTTCTGTTCCATTTATGCCTCTCTACCCTCCTTCAAGAATTAACGTGTAAAATATCTGTAATATTTTCTTTCCTTTGCATGAGGTGAGCCTTCATCTGAAAAAAATCAAAAAATAATCAGTGAAAATATCACAAAGCAGCACCATTTTAACAAGCATATAATGAACAAATAGATTTTAACAAATGCAATGCCATATTAAAGACATGAACACTACTTCGAACTATGACATTTTACAGCAGAGGAGACCATTCAGCCCATCACATCTGTGCCAGCTCTTTGCTCTCTACATATAGCCCTGTTTCTTGTCTGCATACATCAGTAAAAATAAGGAACAAGCATTTATTTAGTAATTCTAAACAAAAACCATAATAGAAAGAAGGTACATTGAAAAGTATAAAGCTGGTAAATAGAATATTAATTTTTACATAGACAAATCAACAGAGTACAATTGAATATGACTAATCTGTTTAGATAATGGTTATAATTTAGAACAGGATTGAGTCTATTTCCTAGAACATATGTTATCTTTCCAAGTCAGGAGCATATTAATGTATATAGGAAACTGTTTGTAGTGAGGCAAAACCATGTCACTACTGACATGAAATATAGAGCTTTAAAATGCATCAGCAGAACTGACTTACACAGCATTATCCTTAGTGACGTATGCTGAGTCTGAAAGGCTTTACTCAGTGGTTTTCTGTGTAACCAGGTTCATGTTTCTGCAGCTGAGACCCATCCATCAGACACTTGCCAGGATAAGTATTTTTCAGCTAATTTTTTAACTACATTATTTTTAATGATTAATGAAGCTTGATGCAATGTTTTTGTTTCCTAATGTTGTTCTGACATTATAAACAGATATGATTTGTAAACCTGGCTATGTCATGAAAACCTGTGCTTGATCAATCAAGACATTTACATAGCAACACTAATATTATTGCCCCACTTTTTATGCATATGTGAGTTCACCTTATTGAGGGATATGACATTTGTGAGCCGAAACCAATTTGCAATTCATGCTCTTAGTTTTAGTACTTTTTTAAAGATAAATATAGATTGTGTTCATTATTCTGACACTATTTATAGTAAAGCATCTCCTGACATTTCTGCTTGCTGATGTCAAATTAGGGGAGCATTAAGCAACAGCTTTGAACTTAGAACCCATTCATTAGTCAGGCTCTAGGCTTGATATCTTTTTTTTTCTTGCAAAATACTTCATTTTTATTGTTGCTACTATCACTTCAACAACATACTCTACAAGGTATTAGGGGAACATTTTATCTGGAAAGATTCTCTGAAAAACACAAAGCTACAACCTACCCACCATCTATACACACTCTGGGCTGGATTTTCATTGACCCATGGAGGTCGGTTTGGAGGCGTGTGGGGGGTTAAAATTGCGAAAACTGGCGGGTGGGCACAAACCCGCCTCCATCCCGCCTCCACGCAATTTTAATTAAATCGTGTCTGCTGGTCCCGACTCCGTCCCGCCTCTAAGAGGCGGGATAGGCTGTTAAGGCCCTTAACAAGCACTAAATTGCCTCTATAATGCCATTTTGAAAGGCTTTTGTGATTTTAACCCTTTTTCTACGTGAAGCACGCCTGTTCTGAACCACGAATGTGAAACCTGGTGGGAGCACATTTGGCTGGCTGGATGGATGACATATCTGGGAGTGGTGGTGGATGGGAGACATATCTGGGAGTGGTGGTGCAAAAATATCTGGGAGCAGACTTAGGGCTGCTGCTGCTCATTTTGCATCCAGGTCCTCTCACAGCAAAGGCCAGGCAGTCTTTGCAGACCTTCAATGCAGCAGCAATGATGACATCATCAGAGGCGACTTTCAGACTGAAAACACTAATTGGGTCATGGGTTCCCACATGCTGGAACTCAATTGCCCAATTAGGTGAAAATCGCATCAATCTCCCACATCCAATTACAGTCGGGTGGATAACACGAAAAGTGGATGTCACGACCCCAACCCGCCCCAGTATCAAAATCCAGCCCTCTGATGCTGCATCATCTAAATGAACCGAATCTCCTTGAATTTTTTTAAAATTTTGCTTTCACATGATATGAGAGCATAAGACTTCAGCAGACATTTGTGCTCATTGCAAGATTTTTTCCCTGATTAATAACTTTATTTTAGGATCTAACATTTTCCCATGCACTCCATATTTAGTGACAGAACTATTAACCAACTGACAGAACTTACATGAGCATGACTGTTGCTAAAAATGACATCCGTTTCTTTCTTGAGCTTCCATCAAAATTGTCATGCAATTGGCTGTTATTTTGTTTGCCAAAACTTTGACTAGATGCAACTTGGCAGTGCTCCCCAGGCTCAGGCTTGATAACTGTTCAGATTTAATGGTGTCCTAATTTTAACCTCAAACTCCAGAATCACCAGTTGTTAAGAACATCCCGAAAACAGGAAGTTTATCTGCAAAACTATGGGATAAGAATTTGTGTGGTCACTTTGTGTAGTGGCATCATAAATGCATTAATGATATGGCTAGCATTTTTTGTGAAATTGTAAGCATGCTCATTTGTAATATGTTTATGCTTTCACTAGAATTACTGACCACCAGAAATCTTCAAAAATACTGTATATAGAATTACACTATTACTTCATACAGCACCCATTCTAATTCTTCCCATATTCTTAAATGTATTACATCCGTGGATATGTTGCTGAAATTAGCTAAAAGCCTAGATTTTCCATCACAGTCCACCTGATTTTGGGATGGTAATCAGGCAGCCAGGAGCAACAAATGGGAAAAATTTCCACCTCACTGGAACTCCAATGGGTTTTCCACTCGGAATTCCTCTAACTAACATGTTTGGAAGAAAAGGAGGACTGACAAAGGATGTCAGACAGGTCAGATGAATGGGTGCAGAACATTTTGCGGGGGGAGGGGGGAACAGCCAGAAGTCGTGCTCCCTGTTGTAACCAATGGCGTAGGTAGGAAAAGGGTTGAGGTCCTATAGACAGAGTTTCAGGAGCTGGGGGGGGGGGGGGAAGTTAAATAACAGGACCTCTAAGGTAGTAAGCTCTGGATTAGTCCCAGTGGCATGTGCTGGTGCGTATAGGAGCAGTAATATAAGACCGGTTAACGCATGGCTGGCGAAATGATGCAGGAGGGAGGGCTTCCATTTCCTGGGCATTGGGACAGTTCTGGGGCAGGAGGGACCTGTACAAGATGGACGGATTGCACCTCAACAGGGCTGGGACTAAGGTCCTTGCAGGGAGGTAAACAAGTACTGTGGGGGAAGGTTTAAACTAATTTGGCAGGGGGAGGGGCACCAGGATGAAACATTAGAGAGGAGATACCAGGTGCACAGAGGAATGGGAGAGACGAACAGCATTAGAATAAAGAGCAGTTCAGAAATAGGAGGGATCAGACAGTGGGGTATGCAAGGCAGACTAAGATGGGTATAGAGTGCATGTGCGTAAATGCCCGGAGCACGGTAAATGAGGTTGGTGAACTGCAGGCACAAGTGGCCACATGGGGGCGAATTTGCCAGTCCTGGGGAGGCGGGTTTGGAGGCAGGACTGCCGGGAAAATGGCAGAATCTCGGGGCGGGTACCCATCCCGCCCCCAACCCGCCTCCGTGCCATCCTCCCAGGCGTCGGGTACCCGACCCGCGCCGGATCCCGTCTCCTGGAGGCGGGAAGGGGATTACAGCCACTTAACTGCCTGTTAACAGGTAGTTAACAGACAGTTAAGAGGATTATCCCCATTTTTCCAGCAGAGGTGCCGGCTTCCCGACATCGGGAAACCCCGCCAGGGTCAGCGAGGCAAGCAGGGGGTCTGCGGGGTCCAAAAGTGCGCTGTGGAGGTGAGTGATGGGTGCAAGTATGGAGAGGTGAGTATGTGAGGTGAGTGTAAAGTGATAGAAAAAGTTTCCTTACCTTTATTTCTTCCTGCAGGCTTCAATCGTTGGGGATGCAGAGGCTCCGGCATCTCAATGGCAGAGATGACAGAATGGCTGCTGCATTCTCCGATGCAACAGCCATCTGATTTCTGCTCACAAAATAGGTTTGGTGAGCCTCAAGTACAAGAACTCACCAAACAACATAGAATGTCAGTGTTTGACATCTTCTCAAAGCTGTCAAACGATGACAATTCATCTGTCAAAAATTTTTGGCAGATGAAACGTCATATGCTGACGTTCTCTGTAACCGGCTTCCCCTTAATTGGCCTGCTAAGCCCGCTGGGCGGGCTTAACTAGGTCAATCAAGGGAAAATAGCGTGGGTTGGCCAGAAGTCGGTGGAGGTGGGACTAAAACCCGACAAGCAGCAGTCCCGCCTCCATCACGTCCCCATTGGCAAAATCACCCCCCCAAGAGATTATGGCCGGAATTTTCAGAGGTAAGAACAGATGGATTGGAGATGTGGCGGGGGAAGTGAAAGCTGTAAAAATGTAAAACCCGATCCCAACCTGCCTCCAACCTGCCCACTTTCACCTTTCCCGCTGCCAGGATGCAAGTTGGCAATTTAAATATTATAATGAGGCCTGAAGCCTCTACTTTAACCAGCTTTGCAGGTTTAACTGCAGGCGGCTGGGGATCCTGGGGCTCAGGATTTCAATGAGGCGGCCTCAGCCTCGGGGAGCAATTCTTGTGGGTTGGGCTTCCTCCTGGACCCCCAAGCTCCCCCATCATCAGCCTGCCCCTCCCCGGGGTTGGGATCGGACCCCTCCCAGGGATTGATCTCACCCACCCTCCTGGGGTCGGGGATCGGACCCCTCCCCCAGGGGACCAGAAACACCCCCCCCGCAGGGGATCAGACTCCCCCCCCGCCCCAACCATCCTGGGCCCAGCACCTACCTGGTCTTGTGGCCTCCTTGTCTGTGTTCCACGTACGACTGGAAGCCAGCCTGCCAATCAGGCTGACTTCCGGGCGGGGAACCCGTCCTTTCCGTCGCACGCACACTGTGGAGTTAAAACTCCACAGCATGCCGGGAAACCCGAACTTCCGGGTTTCCCACCGTCTCCCGGGTCCCCCCGTACTGTGCAGGTGGGACCTGGGAAAATCCAGCCCTATGATAGAGTGGCAATAACAGAGACCTGGCTCAAACAAGGGGAGGAATGGGCACTTAATATTCCTGGCTACAATATATTCAAGAAAGATAGAGAAGGAAATAAAGGAGGGGAGTGGTGGCAGTATTAATCAAATATACTGTTACAGCACTAGAAAGGGATGATGTACTTGAGGGTTCAAAGACAGAATCTATTTGGTTGGAGATAAGGAACAATCGAGGAGCTATTACGCTACTGGGTGTATACTATAGGCCACCAAATAGTGGGAAGGAGATAGAGGAGCAAATTTGCAGGCAAATTGCAGAAATATGGAAGCACTTTAGAGTAGTGACAATGGGGGATTTCAATTATCCTAATATAGACTGGGAAAATAACAGTGTAAAGGGCAAAGAGGGGGAGGATTTTGTGAAATGCATACAAGAGAACTTTCTTAATCAGTATGTTTCCAGCTCAACGAGGAAGGAAGCAGTGCTGGATCTAGTTCTGGGGAGTGGAGTGGGCCAAGTGGAGTATGTTTCAGTGGGAAACAGTGATCAAAATATCATTAGGTTTAGAGTAGTTATGGAAAAGGGCAAGGAAAAATCAAATGTGAAAATATTAACTAGAAAATAAGAACATAAGAAATAGGAGCAGGAATAGGTCATTCGGCCCCTCGAGCCTTTTTAAAATGTATTTATTCATAGGATGTGGATGTCGCTAGCAAGACCAGCATTTATTGCCCATCCCTAATGCCCTTGAGAAGGTGATGGTGAGCCACCTTCTTGAACCACTGCAGTCCGTGTGGTGAAGGCACTCCCACAGTGCTGTTAGGTAGGGAGTTCCAGGATTTTGACCCAGCAATGATGAAGGAACGACGATATATTTCCAAGTCAGTATGGTGCATGACTTGGAGGGGAACTTGGAGATGGTGGTGTTCCCATGCATCTGCTGCCCTTGTCCTTCGAAGTGATGGAGAAATTGGAGAGGATAAAAATAGATAAAGAGGAGGTATTGAAAAGGTTGGCAGTATTCAAAGTAGTAAAGTCACCCGGTCCGGATAGGATTCATCCTAGGTTGCTGAAGGAAGTAGGGGTGGAAATTGTGGAGGCTCTGGTCACAATCTTCCAATTCTCCTTAGATATAGAGTCATAAAGTCATAATGGCACAGAAGGAGGCCATTCGGCCCATCGGGTCCGTGCCGGCTCTCTGTGGAGCAATCCAGTCAGTCCCATTCCCCCGCTCTATCCCCGTAGTCCTGCGAGTTTATTATATATATATATGGAAGTGGTACCAGAGGACTGGAGGATTGCAAATGTTACACCCTGTTCAAAAAAGAGGAGAGGGATAAACCTGGCAACCTACAGGCCAGTTAGCCTAATGTTGGTGGTGGAGAAAAATTTGGAGACGGTAATCCGGGACAAAATTAATTGTCACTTGGAAAAATATGGGTTAATAAATGAACTCCAGTGCAGAGTTGTTAAAGCCAGATCATGTTTGACTAACTTGATTGAGTTCTTTGATGAAGTAACGGAGAGGGTTGATGAGGGTAGTGCGGTTGATGTTGTGTATATGGACTTTCAAAAGGCGTTTGATAAAGTCCACATAATAGACTTGGTAGCAAAATTGAAGCCCGTGGGATTAAAGGGGCAGTGGCTGTGTGGATACGAAATTGGCTAGGGGACAGAAAGCAGAGAGTAGTGGTGAACATTTGTTTTTCAGACTGGAGGGAAGTGTACAGTGGTGTCCCCCTGGGGTCGGTGTTGGGACCACTGCTCTTTTTTGATATATATTAATGACCTGGACTTGGGTATACAGGGCATAATTTCAAAGTTTGCAGATGACACAAAACTTGGAAATGTAGTAAACAGGGAGGAGGATAGTAACAGATTTCAGGAGGATGCAGACAGACTGGTGAAATGGGCAGATACATGGCAGATGTAATTTAATGCAGGGAAGTGTGAAGTGATTAATTTTGGTAGGAAGAATGTGGAGAGGCAATATAAAATAAATGGTAAAATTTTAAAGGGGGTGGAAGAACAGAGAGACCTGAGGTGTATGTACACAAGTCTTTGAAGGTGCCAGGACAAGTTGCGAAGGCTGTTATAAATAGAGGCAGAGGGCTGGATTTTGTCAGTGTGGGCGGGCTGGGGCGTGTCAGGTGGAAATTGTGTCAGGACCCCGACTCCGAAGTGAAGTGTTGAAAAAGTGCGATTTTCCCCTAATTGGCCAATTGATTTCCTGCGTGTGGGAACCCCTGGCCCAATGAGTCTTTTCATACAGAAAGTCGCCTCCGATGACATCATCAATGCTGCTGGATTTAAGGTCTGCAAGCAGCCTTGCTTCTTCTGGAGACTGCAAAGGCTCTGCAAATTGTATGAAGGAGTTGATTTCCCGACCATGTCCAACAGCAAGCAAAAGTGTGCACCTCGGCTTGATGAGCCCTCCCTCCAAGCTCTGGTGCACGGAGCCAGATATAATAAGGAGGTGCGGAACACCTCCGTTCAGTCCGTAAGGGGGACCCCGAGCTCCCGGTGGCCTGTCACTTTAATTCACCGCTTCACTCCCACTCTGACCTCACCGTCCTCGGCCTATTACACTGTTCCACGGAAGCTCAGCGTAAGCTCGAGGAACAGCACCTCATCTTTCGTTTAGGCACGCTACAGCCCTCTGGACTCAATATCGAGTTCAACAATTTTAGATCATAACCTCAGCTCCAATCACATTTATATTTTATTTTATCCACCCTTTTATTTGTCCCCCCCCACCTTTTTTTTCCTCCTAGAAGCTGGCAGCTGTCCTTCATTCTGCCAGTGGATTTCACACTTCATTCAGCCTTAATCTGTCACATTAACACCACCTCTAGCCTTGCATATCTCTTAATGTCTCTTAATGTCTCTTCATCTCTCCTTTTGTTCCTTTATCCCCTCCCCCTTTTCCAAATAAGGAGGTGCTGTTCCCTTCCTCAGGGAGAAAAAAGCCTCCCCAGCAGACTAAAGCTGTGTGGCTGAAAGTGGCCCAAGAGGTAAACGCAATTTCTATGTGCCGCAGAACCTGGCTGCAGTGCAGAAAGAGATTTAATGACCTTCTCCGCACAGGAAAAGTGAGTATGACTTTCCCATCACCCTCAATCAGATCCCCATCGCCTCTCCTCACTAGCACTCTGCTTTGCCAACCTCTTCCTCCACATCCCACTTGACACTTACATCCCTGCACCCTTACCCATTCCCTCTCTCGCGAAGGTCACATTCACTTAACTATTCGACACTCTCTATCACTGTGATGCAATTACAACAACAACTTACAACACACAGGGAGGGTCCTTTGTATCCTTCTAAGCATCTATGCTATGGATTCTCTACACTCACTCCTTCATTCTCACTCAAACTCCACTTGTGTCCCTCATTGCAGGAAAAGAGAGCCCACAATAAGAGGGAAAGAGCCATGACAGGAGGAGGGCCACCCTCAGTAGCCCAGCTCACCCCCTGGGAGAAGGTGGCCCTGGAAATCGCTGGGATCGAGATGATACCCAAGTGGGGGGTGGACAGACGGGCGCATCACAGCAAGCTGTTGACAGAATAGTTTGGCATCTCTCTCATTGACATTGCATGAGTCACTGATAATGAATCTGATGCTCTAACAGATTGACTTATGATCATCTGCACAATTCAATGTGCATGTAACCTTGACCTCATATCTCTAACTCTTTCCTTTACTCTCCCACAGGACCATCGAAAGCCCCCATCCCCACTGTCCAGGAGGAAGAGCCTGAGCTTCCAGACTCCTCAGAGGAAGCTGCAACCTCTGAGGGCGCAGCCTCAGCAGAATTCAGCGCACCCAGCACCAGCGCAGATACTCATACCTCGGTAGGACCTTCGCGAGATAGAGTAGTGTTGGCACCTGGTGTATCACAGCTCACAAGTGAGCATCAGCAGATTGTGGAGACAGGGACAGCAGTGGAGAGTCCTCGTCGGAGGGCGCAGGACTCTGCCAGCTTGGCTCAGCTGCATGTTGACCCTGTGCCTCCGGGTCCATCCAGAAGGAGAGCGGTGCTGCAACTCCAGGAACAGGTGCAGGGGTCTCTGGCAGGTTTTGTCTCCAGGGTCGCTGCGAGTGTGGAGCGAATGGAGGAGTCCATCGCGAACATGAGCAGAGCCTTTGTGGAGGCATTGGTGCATGAACGCATCACCGCGGAAAGGATGGCAACCTCCATGGAAAGGATGGCTACCTCCGTGCAAGGCTGGCTACCATAAAGGAGAGGATGGCTACGGCCATGGAGGAGCTAAGTCGCCAGGGTATGGAAAACATGGTAATTGTTCAGACTAGAATGACATCTCTTGAGGAGCGATGGTCAGCTATTGAGCATACAAACCAGACCTTCATGGAAGTCCTCTGGAGTAGGACTTCCAGTGCAGAAACGGGACCTCATGGCCCCACTGAAGTGCAGCAAGGTGTTGTCAAGCCACTTGCAAGCTCTGAAGTGGGGCTGACCCATGAGAGGGACGTTGGTGGCAGACAACAAGGAAGTGGGGGCTCCTCTTCAAGCGCTCACACGACCATGCCACTGCAGAGCTCTCGGTCAGAGCCCCACCAGAGTCCTCACCCAACTGAGATGGGTGTCTCAGCCCCTGCACAGCCGCAGGAGCAGCAGACTGTTGGCGAGCCCGCACAGGTTCGCCACCCCAGAGGACGGCCGCCAAAGGTGTCGAGACAGGAGCAGCAAGAAAGTGAGCAAGGGGCCGCCACATCTGCTGAAGCCACAGGGGCAGCACCACGTAGGAGCACACGTAAGAGGAAGATAAAGCACAAGTAGTCACAAGGGTAGTCACTTGGGTACTGTGATGTATTTTATTTGGATCAGCCATCATTGTCATTGTATTATAAACAGATTTGATGGCAAACTGTTGAAGTTGTGGCCTGTGTCATTTTGCAAATGGGACTTGCACATTGAGGGCTTCGGACGCCTTGCAATTGTCGGTATGGTGGTCAGAGTGATAGGAATCCGCAGGTTCTTGTCCATTGTGGATGCTCTGGTAAGAAGGTGCGAGACAAAAGTGTTTGATTGTGCAGGCTCACCAAATCTGGCCAGGATGAGTGCGTCCCTTGCATCCCGGGCAGCAATGTTGTCGCGTGCTGGCGCCTTCTGGCCTGTGCATCATCAGGTGGGTGACTAGCAGCTTGGCGATCCTGTTGATGCTCCTGCTGTTGGTGCTGCTGTTGTTCATGGTTCTGCTGCTGCTGCGGCTGGTCTGCGTCCGAATCTGATGTCCATGAGGAAAGGAATTAAATGGTCGCCATGCTTCTGGTATATGCCTCAGTTGAGGAAGCGCTCAGTCAAGGTGAGGAGAGGGGTTTCCCAGGAGGTCACACTGGAGATGGGTGTCAGGCTCCAAACTTCCACAACAATGAGTAGGCCTGCTAAAAGTTCCCCCAGACTGAGACAACAAAGTTCTGCCACCTGCAAATGATCATCGGTGAAAACTCCTTTGTAATGGTGGAGCTGCAGCTGTTAGTAAGCAATCCATTTGTGAGGCCGCCAGGATTAACTGGCGTGTTCCAGAGGAGGCGTGTAGGATGTGGAAAATGTCTAAAAATCGGAAAGGCCTCTCAAAATGGGTTAATAGAGGCAATTGTGGCGGATCGCCACCTAAACGGGCATTACCCACTTTTCCGTCATGGACAATATATCGATGCACCTTCCCTTTAAGGCACCTTACCTTTAAGGCAGGAGTGGGCGGGGCCTCAGGATTTTTCCAGAGAATTCTGGGAGCAGTCTGTTCAGCCATTTTTGTACCATGCTGTTGCATTAAAGAAGTCTCTCGTTTTCCACACATGGATTCAGCCTTAATTCGTGTTTCGCGGCAGCCTCAACATTGGTGCCCCGACGCTCAGAATGTATTCCGAGCACTGCAATGACGGACACGAACGCAGTTTCCGTGAAACTGCTGGAGTTTTGGGACAACCAGCCCGAAGCCTGGTTTCTCCAAGCTGAATCTCGCTTCCGGCTGCGAGACATCACCACAGATGGGACGAAGTACGACTATCTCGTCACATCACTCGGTAGCGCCACAGTTTCGAAAGTTTGGACAGCGCTGCAGAACCCACCAGAGGAAGGCAAGTACGCACATCTCAAGACAGCGCTCCTTAAAAAATTTACGGCCTCGGCATATCAGCGAAACTGCCACCTCCTCGACCTTCCAGGCCTCGGTGATGCCTCACCGTCAGACCTCCTCTCCCACATGCTCTCCCTCACCGACGAGAGCCCACCCGGATCCCTCTTCCGCACGCTGTTCATCCGCCAGCTCCCTCTCAGCATCCGCCCAGCGATCGTGGCGTCCGGCCTCACGAACCTGGAAGCCCTGGCCGATGAGGCCGACAAGCTGCTGTCCGCTCACTCCAGCCGCGACGTCACTCCAGACCTGGCAGCCAATGCCTGGGCGCACCCCTCACCGGCCACCACGCGGCCACAAGGGCCTGCCACCAGGCCCACGGGGCCTTCACGCCCCACTAACCCGGGCCACTGTTACTACCACGCGCGGTTCGGCGCCAGGGCACAACGGTGCACACCTCCCTGCTCTTTCAAGTCCGCCCCCGTACCAGCCCCCGCGATGGCCGTGGGCCACGCGGGCTCCCTGCTGTTCGTCACGGATGACAAAACTGGCCGCCGGTTCCTCTGCGACACTGGGGCTCAGCACAGCATCATCCCGGCCTCCTCCCTCGACATCCAAAAGGGCGAACGAGGACCGGCGCTGGCTGCTGCTAACGGCTCGGAAATCCGGACGTATGGCACCCGGACAGTCACCCTCAACCTCGCTGTTCGCCGCTACCGATGGGAGTTCATCACTGCCAAGGTGCTCTCCCCTCTCATCGGCGCAGATTTCCTGTGCGCCCACGGCCTACTGGTAGACATCCCCCATCACCGCCTCGTGGACATGAACACCATGTCCCCCATCCTGGGCGCCATGGCCCCCCGTCGACCCGCCGACTTGGCGTCACAGTGCCATGCCCGGGCCACGGATGACTACTCGGCACTCCTGGCCGAATTCCCGGCCCTTACCAATCCGACCTTCTCCGCGGAGGCCGCCAAACACGGGGTGGAACACTTCATCCCCACCACAGGCCCCCCAGTGTACGCCCACGCCCGCAGGCTGGACCCGGCCAAACTGGAGATCGCGCGGACCGAGTTTGCCACCATGGAACAGCTCGGCATCATCCGCCGCTCCAACAGTCCCTGGGCCTCCCCACTCCACATCGCCCCCAAACCAGGCAGGGGTTGGCGCCCCTGCGGGGATTACCGCCGCCTCAACGACACCACCACCCCTTCAGGACTTCTCGGCTACACTGGCCGGCCGCTCGGTCTTTTCCAAGGTCGACCTGGTGCGCGGCTACCACCAAGTCCCCATCCACCCCGCGGACGTCCCCAAGACGGCCGTAATCACCCCCTTCGGCCTGTTCGAGTTCCTGCGGATGCCCTTCGGTCTCAAAAACGCGGCCCAGGCATTCCAACGGCTCATGGACTCGGTCCTTCAGGACCTGAAGTTCCTGTTCGTCTACCTGGATGACATCCTGGTAGCCAGTTCCTCCAAGCAGGAACACCTCGAACACCTTCGCATCCTGTTCGGGTGCCTCAGCGACCACGGGCTCATCCTCAGCCCAGCCAAATGCCAGTTCGGCCTGGACAAGATCGACTTCCTCGGCCACCACTTCACCCATGCTGGGGCCATTCCCCTGCCCACCAAGGTGCAGGCCGTCCAACAATTTCCCCGCCCCACCACCATCAAAGGCCTCCAGGAGTTCCTCAGGATGGTGAATTTCTATAACCGCTTCATCCCCAAAGCGGCGTCCCTCATGAGGCCCCTGTATGAAGCCCTCCGGGGCAGGAGCAGCAAGATGGCGGTCGAATGGACGGCAGACGCGTCCGCCGCCTTCAACTCCACCAAGACCGCGCTCGCCAATGCCACCCTGCTCGCGCACCCACGGCCCAATGCCAGGGTAGCGCTCACCACGGACGCCTCCAACCACGCGGTCGGCGCCGTGTATGAGCAGTGGGTCGACGGCGCCTGGCAACCACTTGCCTTCTTCAGCCGCCAACTACGCCCCCTGGAGGTCAAGTACAGCACCTTCGACCGCGAGCTCCTCGCGCTGTTCCTGGCGGTCCGCCATTTCCGGTTTTTGCTTGAGGGCCACCCCTTCACTGCGTTTGTCGACCACAAGCCCCTGACATTTGCAATGGCAAAGACAACCGACCCCTGGTCCGCCAGGCAGCAGCGCCAGCTCGCGGCAGTGTCCGAGTTCACCACGGACATCCAACACGTCTCCGGCCGAGACAATGTGGTAGCCGACTGCCTCTCCCGCCCCGCCATCCATGCCGCACACCTGGCAGTCGACTACGCTCAACTCGCAGCAGACCAGATCACCGACCCTGATCTGCTCTCCGCACCCACCAACCTACCAGGGCTACGCCTGGCCGACGTCGCCTGTGGCCCGACCGCAGTCACGGTCAAGTGCGACATATCCCTATGTCAACCTCGGCCCGTCGTCCCAGCGTCCTGGCGCCGCCGGGTATTCGACATTCTCCACAACCTCTCCTACCCCGGCGCCCGCGCTTCCATCAAATTGGTAGCCAACCGCTTCGTCTGGCGCGGCCTTTGCAAGGATGTGCGTACTTGGGCCAACTCCTGCCTAGCCTGCCAATGGGCCAAGGTACAGCAACACACGAAAGCACCCCTCGAGGAGTTTACCGTCCCCTCGCGGAGATTTGACCACATCCACGTGGACATCGTCGGGCCCCTGCCGCCGTCGCAAGGCCACATGCACTTGCTGACCATCGTTGACCGCACCACACGCTGGCCCGAGGCAATTCCACTGACCTCTACCACCACCGCCGACATCGCCAGAGCCTTCGTCAGCACCTGGGTCGCACGGTTCGGCGTCCCCTCCGACATGACGTCGGACAGAGGTCCACAATTTACCTCTGAACTCTGGACCGCCGTCACACACAATCTTGGGGTGACCATTCACCGCACCACAGCGTACCACCCCCAAGCCAACGGACTGTGTGAGCGGTTCCACAGATCCTTGAAGGCATCTCTTCGAGCCAGCCTCCAGGACGGCGCCTGGACTGACCGACTTCCATGGGTCCTCCTCGGCCTGCGCACCGCGGTTAAAGAAGACCTCCACGCATCGGCAGCAGAGCTCATGTACGGTCAGCCGCTGCGCGTACCCGGCGAGTTCCTGCCCACTGCCACGACACCCTGGTCAGCCGACCAGCAACGCCACGACTTCGCCTCACCGGCGTTGCAGTTCGCCCCGGTGCCCATTGCCCGACACGGCGAATCCACCTCACACGTCCCACTAAGCCTGCACCGGGCACGGTTTGTTTTCATCTGGCACGACGCCCACCGCGGACCCCTTCAACCCCCGTACGACGGGCCCTACAAGGTGCTACAGGCTGGGGACAAATTTTTCACCCTGCAAGTGGGCGACAGGACCGAAAAAGTGTCGGTTGACCGACTCAAGCCAGCACACTCGGAGCCCGGTGAGCAGGTCCCTGTAGCTCGTCCACCTCCACGCGGCCGACCTGCCCTCAAGCCGGTTCACCCGGCTGCTCCACGCCCAGCCGTTCCACGTCCACCGGCGTCCTACAAGAGCCGCTCCGGCCGGCCCATCAGACCGCCGTACCATCTCGTCCACACCTCCTAAGCAGATTCTGGGGGGAGCTGTGTGGCGGATCGCCACCTAAACGGGCATTACCCACTTTTCCTTCCGTGGACAATATATCGATGCACCTTCCCTTTAAGGCACCTTACCTTTAAGGCAGGAGTGGGCAGGGCCTCAGGATTTTTCCAGAGAATTCTGGGAGCAGTCTGTTCAGCCATTTTTGTACCATGCTGTTGCATTAAAGAAGTCTCTCATTTTCCACACATGGATTCAGCCTTAATTCGTGTTTCGCGGCAGCCTCAACACAATTAACTGGTTCTTAAGGGCCTTAAGGGCCTATCCCGCCTCTTGGAGGCGGGATGGAAAGGGGGTCAGAAAACACGCATTTGGGAAAATTGCTCGGAGGCGGATGGAGGCGGGATCGGGCACGCCCGCCATTTTTGGCGATTTTACCACCTTGCACGCCTCCAAACCCGCCTCCTCGGCCTTGCAAAATCGAGCCCATAGAGTACAAAAGCAAGGAAATTATGCTAAACCTTTATAAAACACTGGTTAGGCCCCAGCTGGAGTATTTGTGTCCAATTCTGCACACCACACTTTACAAAGGATGTCAAGGCCTTAGAGAGGGTGCAGAGGAGATTTACTAGAATGGTACCAGGGATGGAAGACTTTGGTTACATGGAGAGACTAGAGAAACTGGAGTTGTTCTCCTTCGAGCAGAGAAGGTTAAAGGGAGATTTGATAGAGGTGTTTAAAATCATGAACGGTTTTGATAGAGTTAATAAGGGCAAAATGCTTTCAGTGGCAGATGGGTTGATAAACCAGAGGACACAGATTTAAGGTGATTGGTAAAAGAACCAGAGGCAACATGCGGAAACATTTTTTTACGCCGCGAGTTGTTATGATCTGGACTGCACTGATGGAAGCAGATTCAATAATAACTTTCAAAAGGGAATTGAATAAATACTTGAAAAGGAAGCATTTGCTGGGCGATGGGGAAAGCAGGGGAGTGGGAATAATTGGATTGCTCTTTCAAAGAGTCAGCACAGACATGATGGGCCGAATGGCCTCCTTTAGTGCTGTATCATTCTTTAATTTTATGACTGCACAAGAGATACTCTGTGCCCACTTGATATTAATTTATTCCTGAACAGTGCCAGAAGGAAATCTCCAGCATGTTACTCTGGTACAAGCTGACCATATTTGGTCAATTATCATTGGCATCATGTAATAGGAGGATTACTGGTAAGTTTATGATCAATGATGCACTGAAATGGTGGCTGATAACTGGGTGTCTGCACCAATTCCCTTTTAATTCAGCAGTGATTACTAATAATATATATTGATACCTTTCCTACTGAATTAGGGTACAGCAGCTCTAAATGCCGTTGTGACATGAATTATTGTAAATGTATTATTGAATCAGGCCGGATTGGCCTGTGCTATGTAGTTGAGCAGTACAAGCTGAACTGGATGAGTCATAGCAGATAAAATTAGCATCTGTGGACTGAGGAATGGCAGTCTTCCTGTACAACACCCATTAATACTATTAAATAAATTGGAAAAATAATGTGGGGTTTTGGATCTCCAGAGTGGGCCTATAGTGGTCTTACAGTGGATATGCAGATTTGACTCTATATTGTAGGCGCAGACCTTCATCTATCCAACAGAAATGCCGATCTAATCACATCGATAATGCAGCTGCAGATTTTCAACTACAGGCACTGGTTCTGTCTTCAGTAACTGGTTATACGGTTTTGAATGTTATACTTGTATCCTGCAAAAATAATTTCATTTTTGAAGCATGGTCTAAATGTGCTGCATTTAAGTGAATGCACTTCAAAGTGTTCAAAGGCAGCATTGCATTTACCTGTTCATTAGAGCAAAGTTAGATGCACTGTCTTCCTTTACCCCCAGAGTACTGCAAAGTACTGACATTCGGTATGAAAAGTCAGATTCTCTCACTCTCTGTAAAAAAAAAAAATGGCTTATCTAAATGCTTCCATTTCACTGGTGTGCAAAAACTTGTAACATTAATGTTTGCAAAGTATTTCATATCTGTGAACCCATCCTTCAACGTGATGATCCTGAAGAGCGTTCACTTGTGTTGTGTGAACATGCACCATGCAATCATTTACAATGCTGACAAATGTAGTCAGTCGTGGCCAGCAGCGGCCCACATGGTAGTCCCGGGAAGGAGAGTACAGCAGGAGGGAGTGAGGTCATGGCCACCAGTGGCCCACAGGAGTACTGTGGAACCGGGCAATTAAAAATAAATAATTTCAATCACCTTTTATAAACTGTAAAAATATCAGGGAAATAATTAGCAAAATATATGTATCTCTTTTTTTTCTTAATAAGATTTGGTATAGATTGGTGATAACAGTAGCTCATTCCTTGTTGCTGGGCTGATGATGCCATAAAGATTCACTCTTTGGAATTTACTATGTACTATATCTGGTGTCACAATGGCTGTGAAGTCTGGGATAACGGACAAGTTGAATGCTCCAGAGCCAGAGGTCAATCCCACATTTCACTCCTGACACCCATGAACCCACAGGGATTATGTATGATCTTCTCCATCAGTCCCAATATTTTGGAAATCTATCTTGTGAACAGATGCAGACACAAACACAAACACAAAGGGGGTGATTTTGCCATAGGGACGTGATGGAGGCGGGACTGCTGCTTGTCGGGTTTTAGTCCCGCCTCCATCGACGTCCGGCCAACCCACGCTATTTTCCCTTGATTGACCTTGTTAAACCTGCCCAACGGGCTTAGCAGGCCAATTAAGGGAAAGCCAGTTACTGGTGACATCAGCGAGTGACTTTTCATCTGTCAAGAGCATTTGACAGATGAATTGTCATCGTTTGACAGCTCTGTGAAGCTGTCAAACACTGACAATCTGGGCTGGATTTTGTGAATGGAGGTGAGTTGGAGGCAGGACTGCTGCTTGTCGTGTCAATGTCCCGCCTCCATCCTCGCCTGACCAACCAGAGGGATTTTCCCCTGATTGACCTTGTTAAGCCCACCCTGCGGGCTCAGCAGGCCAATTAGGGAGGAAGTCACTGACAGAGCACATCAACGTCAGACGTGCTATCTGTCAAGACTTCCTGAAAGAAGAAACGTCAGCGTTTGACAGCTCTGTGAAGCTGTCAAACACTGATATTCTCTTTAGTTTGATGAGCCCTTGTGTTCAGGACTCATCAAACCTTTCGGGCTCGATTTTGCCAGGCCCGAGGAGGCGGGATTGGAGGCATGTGAGTTGTTAAAATTGCCAAAAATGGCGGGTGGGCCCGATCCCGCCTCCATTCTGCCTCCGAGCAATTTTCCCAAAAGCGTGTTTTCTGACCCCCCTTTCCATCCCGCCTCCAAGAGGCGGGATAGGCCCTTAAGGCTCTTAACAACCACTTAATAGCCTCTATAATCCCATTTTGAGAGGCCTTTCTGATTTTTAGTCATTCCTCCCATCCCTCACGCCTCCTCTGGAACACGCCAGGTAATGCTGGCGGCCTCACAAGTGGATTGCTTACGAACAGCTGCAGCTCCACCATTACAAAGGAGTTTTCACCAATGATGATTTGCAGGTGGCAGAACTTTGTTGTTTCAGGTCTGGGGGAACTTTTAGCGGGCATACTCAGTGTTGTGGAAGTTTGGAGCCTGACACCCATCTCCAGTGTGACCTCCTACGAAACCCCTCTCCCCACCTTGACTAAGCGCTTCCTCAACTGAGGCATATACCAGAAGCATAGCGACCATTTAATTCCTTTCCTCCTGGACATCAGATTCAGATGAAGACCAGCTGCGGCAGCAGCAGAACCATGAGCAACAGCAGCACCAACAGCAGGAGCATCAACAGGAGCACCAAGCTGCTAGTCACCCACCTGAAGATGCACAGGCCAGAAGTTGCCAGCGCGCGACCATATTGCTGCCCGGGATGCAAGGGACGCACTCATGTTGGTCACATTTGCTTAGCCTGTACAATCAAACACTTTTGCCTCGCACCTTCTTACCAGAGCATCGACAATGGACAAGAACCTACGGATTCCTATCACTCTGACCACCATACTGACAATTGCAAGTCGCTCTAAGCCCTCAATGTGGAAGTCCCATTTGCGAAATGACACAGGCCACAACTTCAACAGTTTGCCATCAGAATTTTTTATCACAACAAGCAACTGGTACCATTTCAAAAATAAACACAACATAACACCCAAGTGACTACGCTTGTGACTACTTGTGCATTATCTTCCTCTTACGCGTGCTCCTACGTGGTGCTTCCCCTGTGGCTTCAGCAGATGTGGAGGCCCCTTGCTCACTTTCTTGCTGCTCCTGTCTCGACACTTTTGGCGGCCGTCCTCTGGGGTTGTGAGCCTGTGAGGGCTCGGCAACAGTCTGCTGCTCCTGCGGCTGTGCAGGGAATGAGACGCCCATCTCAGTTGGGTGAGGACTCTGGTGGGGCTCTGACCGAGGGCTTTGCAGTGGCATGGTCGTTTGAGCGCTTGGAGAGGAGCCCCCACTTCCTTGTTGTCTGCCACCAACGTCCCTCTTATGGGTCAGCCCCACTTCAGAGCTTGCAAGTGGCTTGACAGCACCTTGCTGCACTTCAGGGGGGCCATGAGGTCCCGTTTCTGCACTGGAAGTCCTACTCCAGAGGACTTCCATGAAGGTCTGGTTTCTATGCTCAGTAGCTGACCATCGCTCCTCAAGAGATGCCAGTCTATTCTGAACAATGATCATGTTTTCTACACTCTGGCGACTTAGCTCCTCCATAGCCGTAGCCATCCTCTCCTCTACTGTAGCCAACCTTTCCATGGAGGTTGCCATCCATTCCTTGGTGATGCGTTCATGCGCCAATGCCTCCACGAAGGCTCTGCTCATGTTCGTGATGGACTCCTCCATTCGCTCGACACTCACAGCGACCCTGGAGACAAAACCTGCCAGAGACCCCTGCACCTGTTCCTGGAGTTCCAGCACCACTCTCCTTCTGGATGGACCCGGAGGCACAGGGTCGACATGCAGCGGAGCTGAGCTGGCAGAGTCCTGCGCCCTCCGACGAGGACTCTCCACTGCTGTCCCTGTCTCCACCATCTGCTGATGCTCACTTGTGAGCTGTGATACACCAGGTGCCAACACTACTCTATCTCGCGAAGGTCCCACCGAGGTGTGAGTGTCTGCGCTGGTGCTGGGTGTGCTGAATTCTGCTGACACTGCGCCCTCAGAGGTTGCAGCTTCCTCTGAGGAGTCTGGAAGCTCAGGCTCTTCCTCCTGGACAGTGGGGACGGGGGCTTTCGATGGTCCTGTGGGGGAGTAAAGGAAAGAGTTAGAGATGTGAGGTCAAGGTTACATGCACATTGAATAGTGCAGATGATCATAACTCAATCTGTTAGAGCATCAGATTCATTATCAGTGACTCATGCAATGTCAATGAGAGAGAGATGCCAAACTATTATGTCAACAGCTTGCTGCGATGTGCCCATCTGTCCGTCCCCCACTTGGGAATCCTCCTCGATCCTGAGCTGGGCTACTGAGGGTGGCCCTCCTCCTGTCATGGCTCTTTCCCTCTTATTGTGGGCTCTATTTTCCTGCAATGAGGGACACAAGTGGAGTTTGAGTGAGAATGAAGGAGTGAGTGTAGAGAATCCATAGCATAGATGCTTAGAAGGATACAAAGGACCATCCCTGTGTGTTGAAAGTTGTTGTTGTCATGGCATCACAGTGATAGGGAGTGTGAGGGCTGCATCGTCGAATAGTTAAGTGAATGTGACCTTCGAGAGAGAGGGAATGGGTAAGGGTGCAGGCATGTAAATGTCAAATGAGATGTGGAGGAAGAGGTTGGCAAAGCAGAGTGCTGGTGAGGAGAGGCGATGGGGATCAGATTGAGGGTGATGGGAAAGTCATACTCACTTTTCCTGTGCGGAGAAGATCATGAAACCTCTTCCTGCATTGCAGCCAGGTTCTGCGGCTCAGCGAAAGAGAGTTGACCTCCTCGGCCACTTGCAGTTACACAGCTTTTGTCTGCTGGGGCGGCTTTTTTCTCCCTGAGGAAGGGAACAGCACCTCCTTATTACATCTGGCTCCGTGCACCAGAGCTTGGAGGGAGGGCTCATCAAACCGAGGTGCACACTTTTGCTTGATCGTGGACATTGTCGGGAAATCAACACCTTCATACAATTTGCAGAGCGTTTGCAGTCTCCAGAATAAGCAAGGCTGCTTGCAGGCCTTAAATCCAGCAGCATTGATGACGTCATCGGAGGCGACTTTCTGTATGAAAAGACTCATTGGGCCAGGGGTTCCCACACGCAGGAAATCAATTGCCCAATTAGGGGAAAATCCCACTTTTTCAACACTTCACTTAGGAGTCGGGGTCCTGACACGATTTCCACCTGACATGCCCCAGCCCGCCCACACTGACAAAATCCAGCCCTTCAAATTTGTAAATTTCACATGGTTGTTGGATCGGAGGTTCCAACAGCCAGTCTGTGAAATTGACAAGGAGGATGTTGGCTCTCCTGATCCACCGTGGCTGAAGGCTGTAGGAAGAAAACAAGGTAAGTGAACACTTTTTAAAACTTATCACTCACCTTGCATACTTACCACTCCACACTTGCACCCATCACTCACCTCTACACCTTACTTCCAGGTGCCTCCAACCTGCCGCAGACCTCCTCCACGTCTCCTCCAACCCGGCGGGGTTCTCAGAGGTCGGGAAGCCTTCACCTGTGAAGGTAAAATGTTAACAGGCAGTTAAAAGGATTAAATGCCTTTCCAGCCTCCAGGAGATGGGACCCGAAGCTACACATCTTCCTGCCTCCTGGCAAAAGGGCACGGAGGCAGGATGGGGGCGGGTTTGCCATCCGCCCCCACTTTCTCCGAGTTTACCGGCTGTCCCGCCTCCATGCCCGCCTCCTCGGGGCTTGGAAAATCCGGCCCTCTGTCTTCTAAGTTGAGTCCTGGGACACAGGCTTATTTAGAGATCTGCCCTGAGCAGAAAGCAGAAGGCTGATGCATTTGAGAATGCAGCGGCCATTCTGCTTTCTCTGCCGGTGAGATGAGGGACTCCCGAGACCTGAAGGGATGAAGCCTGGCGGAAGAAGCAAAGGTAAGTAAAGCTTTTAAAACACTTAAGACTCACCTCACACACTTACCTCTGCACACTTGCACCCATCACTCACCTGCACACATCTCGGCCCCTCTGACCCCCGCAGACCCACGGCTCGCCTCGCTGACCCTGGCGAGGTTCGGAGCTGTTGGGAAGCCCACACTTTAGGTGGCAAAATAGGGATTATCCAAAAAACTGCCTGTTAACTACCTGTTAACAGGCAGTTAATTGGCACTAATCCCCTTCCCGCCTCTCGGAGATGGGACCCGGTGCGGGTCGGGTACCCGCCTCCTGGGAAGATGGCACGGAGATGGGTTGGGGGTGGGATGGGTACCCGCCCCCAGATTCTGCCATTTTCCTGGCAGTCCCGCCTCCAAACCTGCCTCCCCAGGGCTGGCAAAATCGCCCCCATAATTATGACTAGAAATACAATGAGGGATATGGAATTATTAATAAGGAATTAATTTCATTCATATGGAAAACCCACACAAATTAGCTCATAAATATATGGTCGGATTTTGCTGTGAAAATAACAGTGAGGCTAACGGCACTCACTGTTATTTCTGCACAAATTGGACAGCAAATTCCAGCGAGCGCACATGCACAGCTAAATGGGAAAATCCGGAAGTTGCTGTCTAAGATGTGCTGCCCCTCTGTAAGCTGCGTGAAAACGGCATCTCACTCTCTGGCTCCCCTTCAAATGTAATGAATGGCGTGAAGTTCCTGTACTGACATCGTAGATACGGATTAAACTCTCCACAACAAGTTAAGTCACGTCATTCCAGTCTAAATACCCTTTTAATGGCATGGTAAGTCTTAATTACTGCCAAACAACCTCACTGGCACTGAAAAGTGTGGAGTCTTATTCCTTCAGACTGTAATTATTGTTGGAGATTTAAAAATTATATATTTTTTACTGTTTCTTTCTGTCTCTTTTATCTCTCTCTCTTAATCCAATCTTCCTTTCTCTCTCTTTATTTTGCTTTCTGTACCTAATTTGACATTGAATTAAATATTCTAACTTACACTTCCTGGTTCAGGCGCTGCACTGCTAATTAACAATTCTTCAATCTGATTGGTTAAGGAGACATACAGTTGTTTGCCCTGTTCACACTGGTCCCAGATGCCCTGTAGAGGGTGCCACACCATTTGGATGTTTGACTGACAGCAACTTGCAGTGCAAAACCCCTCAGAAAGTCTATGGGCAAATGCAAGTCTAACCCTGCTCACAGCAGATGCCTGCCCATTGAATATTCATCATGGAGTAACTCATATAAGATCTCATCACTCATGAATTTTGATGAAATGGCTTCTGTCAGTGCCACTTCTGTTCATGATGCTTTCAATCTGAAGTGAAATCAGATCCATATTTTGTTTGAAAGTGGGAAAAATCTCATTGCGTTTAATGTCTCTTCTCAGTTTGATGACTAGTTCAGTTGATGAATGAAAGGCTTTTAGAATAACACCACCATATTCTGCTATCAAAGAGCTGTTGACTTTCTGAATTGTTGCACTGTGGTGATACCTCATTTTTTTTTCTATGGTCCAGTTCCAAACAACACAATCATTAAGATCAAAGTGTAAAACATGCTATGAGTTCACTTGGACAGAAGCATGCTGAGATATTTGCAAATGTTCACAGTTTCTCTGTGGGCAGTTTATATGGTCTGTGTAGTATTACTAGCTGTGACTCGAGAGTGGGGGAATCTCACGTAGGAATGACTGAGTCACTGAATTGCCATCTGCAAATAGGGCACACAGAACTAAAATCTTATTAGTTGTAAAGAGTATAACTTGGTATAGTCAAATTTCATTATTATAAACTTCTCAGTAAAATAGCATGTCTTATTTGGGATTCACCTTATTCAGGTTTAAACAACTAAACGTAAATCCCACCAAGACTGTGGAAATAGACTAATATAATAAGAGGTGTTTATTGGCAGGATGTGTGATTATCTTTGTATTTGGTTACAGTGGTCTTTGCATAGCAGGAGTGGCATAAAATCAAATTTGCTCTGTCAGGGCCACCTTGAAGATTTCTATTTAGCTGTCAGATTGGCCATTTTGTGTGGGAATTCAGTGGGTGGATAAATTACACAAGTGTTTCTTTTAAAAGAATATTACAGAAGATGCCAATTAAAATGTTGCAAAAACTATGTGGATTCTTGTATCAGTGGGGATGAGTCATTTTTAGGGTATGTGACTGCCTTGTAGAAAAATTAAAGTTGAGTTGCACAGAATTAACACCAGTGTCCAGATCGTCTATATATGACCAAGGTCCTGTTATGGGCCTCTTTTCTGGATTTATTTGCATTGTTCTATGAGTCCCGACAATAGCTTCCTACCTGTTGTATAAGCGTGAACTGGAAAAGCCTACTGATGGGTTTGTGCTAATGAATTATTCAATATAGGCACTGATAATATGCTGCAGGTACAGTGGGAGTTTAAAAAAAAATTCTTTGCTGCTTCTTGGACACTGTGTACCTCCAGAGCACTGACTGACCTTGTACATTAATGTGAAGTCAGCTCATTATCATGATGCTCCCAGCACATATTGTATGATGTGCTAGGTGCACCTAGGAATCAAGGGGTGGGCTATCTCGCACCAAAAGCTCTTTAAGAGTTTCTGGCTACCTTAAAGCTGTACTGCTACTGGGAGAGAAAAGGAATGAAAATTGGGTGGGTTCTATGATGGGTGGGTGATCCGCTGTGCCCAAATGGTGAAGATGAAAATTTACCCATGTGTTTCTATCCCTATGTCACCTCTCTGTGTTCACAACAAAAGGCAAGGGCCTGAGTCAGACAAGCTCCACCCAGCTCCTGGGATCAGAGCCTTTCAACTCAATGGGTATAAGGTGTTCAACAATTAACGAGTCCTTAGAAAAGTTGGAGAATTAGCGCCAGGCACTAATGCTTTAGACTGCACGCAAAATTCGTGCTCATTGTTCAAAAGAAATTAGTGGTGCGCCCCGTACGCCTTAAGAGGGCGCTAATGGGGCGCAAAGCCGCTAACGCCCGGGCGCAGCGATGTTTGCGCCGCTCGGGAACTTAACTTGACATTGTGCGGCGGCGCTAAAACTTACCGCTGCGACCACCTGCGCGCGCAGATTGTGACGTCATTCCATGGTGCAACGCCCTTGTGGCGCCCCGGAGTGGAAATTGAGTGGCGCCCCCTGCCTTACCGCCTGACGCTAGCAACGACCAGAAGACTGGAACGCTATCAATCGCTGTGGGACTGGGGGGGGCGCTATTTAAAGGGGGCCTCTTGCTGTCTTTTATTGTTGGTGGCATTTTTGAACTACGCATTCTGAGAGAGAGAGGGAGAGACTTCTGGAGAGATTCAACGTTGTGTGAAGGAGTTTTGGGTACTGAGCAGCACTTTGCAGGTTCATTTTGATTTGCCATTCCTTGTATCGATTTAGCAGAGACTGTGGGAGCTGCACTCTGAGCTCTTTGCCTGGTACTCTCCATTGTTCTTTCCCGCACATTTGATGTGCAAGTCTCTCCAGGCCGAGATTCAAGGCTGCAATGAACAGGATGTGGATGGAAAGCAAGATTAACCATCCCCTTTAAGAACTGGCCCGTGCCATTGTGTGTGTGTTCCATTGCTGACTGACATTACATGAGCTTCGCCAGCGCTCTGAGTTAGCGCCTCACTCCTTGGCCTTTGCGCCTTAAGACAGGTGTGCAGCGCCTGCTTTAGCGCTCCACTCACCTCTTGGGGCGGTAAAAGTGAAGTTTCCAGTCAGTGCCGATAATTAGCGCCAGGCGCTAATATTTGCGTCCAGACGATATTTGCGCCCCAAATGGGGCGCGACCTAATTTCTACCTAGGAGTCCTAAATCAAGTCTTAAAGCCCAAGTTCATTGGTGTTACACTCAAAGGTGCAGTCTAATCACAGGTTATGATTGCCACAGTCTTTCTTCAGTATTTAAAAGGGAGGTTCATTGATGCTGCAGAGCCTAATTCTCAGCATTGCTGGCTGTGCAGCTGCCTCAGCAAGCAGCAGCAGCAGCAGCAGCAGGACAAGGAGAAGGAGCTGGAGGACTGAAGCAGCTGTACTCATGGCAGATCCACGCCCCAGGGAGAAAGCCTGCAGATTCTGCGATCAAACATTGGAGGCGTTGGTGTTCACTGTGGAGAGACGGAGGGCAGTGCTCTACCGGGCAAGTGGCAGGAGGCCCTCGCCGCACGTCTTTCACACCATGTGGAGGGAGCTGGCGTAGCACGTCTCGGGCAGCACTGAGGTCCCCAGGACCCACACACAGTGCAGGAAGAAATTTAACGACCTCACTTGGGTGGTCAGGGTGAGTGAATGCTTCAACAAATGTTACATACCACCAACTGAACCACAGTCTTCACACACTGCCCAAAGCACCACACCCCCAGCACTCACCCACCAACAATCCCTACCTACCAACACTCACACCCACATCTCACACCTTGCACACAATGACAGCTATTAAACTATGGCAGGCATGTCACCCAAACACATTGCTCCACATTCACTCACACACTTTCCTTTCTCTTGCAGGCCAAGGTGGCTCACAACAGGAGGGAGCAGGAGCGCACAGGCGGGGGTCAAGCTGACACCAAACCACTGTCTGCACTGGAGATTAGAGTGCTGCAGATTATTGGGCGCCAGGTGGTGGGCGTCATGGTCACCGGCGATGTTGACCCCCTTGGGGACAACAACGGTACATTCATCCCTAGTCATTCTTCTCACATCCCACTTTTCCCTCACCCCACAAGCATTCCACACTTTCCAGCTAATCATGCTGTATGCATGTATTTCTCGCTTCCTGCCCCCCTCCCCTTACCTTAACCCGACTCTTGTGCCTTTATGCTTTCAGATAATGAACAAGCACCTGAGCAGCCTGTCCCTGAGGGTACCGTAGAGAGCGAGGCGGGAGAAGAGGAGGAGGAAGAACACACCGCATCACTGCACGTCTCACCCGCAGGCACCAGCTCAGATACTGGCATTATGCGTTCTTTAGAGGCTGGTATAGTAGCGAGATCTGCACAGGATGAGGCACCGGGGACGAGTGGGCTGCAGCAAGGCCAGGGGGAAAGGGTAGCTCGGGGGCCAGCTCCCCGGAGGGCGAGTTTGCGTGCGAGTTCTACTGCACAGGACTCAGATGAGGACCTTGGTGAGGAGGCATTTAGAAGAAGGGTGATGGCCATGCACACCGAGATAATAGGTGCAAAGGCAAGGGTGCCCAAGAACCTCTCGGCAATGGTAAGGAGCATGTAGGAGTCTGCCTCCAACATTGCACAAGGCTCTGCGCACACCATGGAGCCCATCATTTCCAGTTTGCAAAGGATGGTTGACTACCAGAGAGACTGTGGCAACCCAGACCTGATGCCGCATGTGATTGGCGATCTGGCAGCTTCCATTGCCGCACAGGCGGAAGCGACGTAACGTCTTAGTGCTGTAATGCAGTCTATGCTTAGTGGCATCCAATCTCAGACTGCTCTCATGCAGTCTCAGCTTGATGCCACACAAGCTCTGACTGCTGCCATCGTGGCTGGGTCTACCACTGTCGACCGGGGCTTTCACGGTGTTGCAGCAGGCCAACAATCTGTGCTCCAGCAGATTGGTAGGGATGCTAAGGTGCTGCCCTGGAGGAGTGGTATTGGATCAGTGCAGTAGGAACCTGCTGTCCTCTCTCAGGATGGCAGCATTCCTATTCCCACCACTGCCTCTCCACCATTGCCCTTGTCGCTGCCTGTCATCCAGCCATCACAGACTGCTGCCGCCCATGCTGAGGTGGTGCAGGTTACAGCCGGGCCTTCCAGGCCCAGAGCTGGTCGAGGGCATCCTGCAAGGCCATCTGAAGTCTCCTGCGCTGACATTCAGCAGCTTTCCACCAGCCCTGCTGCAGCCACTGGGCCAACATTTCATAGGAGCACTAGAGTAGGCAAAGGCACAGTAACAAGAGGCATTAAGGGATTGCACAAGGGTGAATAGGTAATATTTTTGTTGTAAATATGTGTTCACTGATTTTTGATAAATTTATGAATTCAGTTTTGATTCTTTTGTGGTGTGTCTCATTTCAGCTTTGCGCTGCGATATGGCCTGTGGCAGGAATGGAATGATGGGGATTTGGTGAGCAACGGGGATCTGGGGTTTCATTCATTCGATCCACAGTCTGATGAGGCGATCACGGACTGTCGTTCTGGAAGGCCGATTGAGTGGCTGCCTCCTCCCTCGCTCCTGTTCCTCCTCCTCTCCCTCTTCCTCTTCCTGAGGTAGTCCCGTAATCCCTGGTGGCAAGGGCTGGGCCCTCATGATGGCCAAGTTGTGGAGCATGCAGCAGACCACCATGAAATGGGACACCCGCTCCGCCGAGTACTGGAGGGCTCCTCCGTAGCGGTCAAGGCAGCGGAACCATTGCTTGAGCACTCCAATGGTCTGCTCGATGATGTTTCTGGTGGCAGCATGGCTCTCATTAAATGAGTGCTGGACAGGAGTGTTGGGGTTGCGGCGGGGAGTCATGAGCCAAGTGGAGAACGGATAGCTCTTGTCTCCGAGCAGCCAGCCGCAAGCTTGACGTGGTGGCTGGAAGAGTGCTGGCACACCGGTCTGGCATAGGATGAAGGCATCGTGGCTGCTGCCAGGATAGCAGGCATTGACAGTGAGGATTCGCTGTCTGTAGTCACACACCAATTGCACATTAAGTGAGTGGCAGCCTTTGCGGTTACGGAAGATCTCAGGATTGTTATGCGGTGCCCACAAAGCCATGTAGGTGCAGTCAATGGCACCCTGCACCATGGGGAAGCCCGCTATCCTGGCAACGCCACATGCATGCTCATCCTGCTTCTCTCTGGTGATGGGGAAGGAAATGTAGTCCCTTCTCCTCCTGTAGAGAGCCTCTGTGACCTCCCAGATGCAGTGATGGACGCCGAGTTGCGAAATGTTAGCTATGTCTCCTGTTGCAGACTGGAAGGATCTGCTGGTGAAGAAATTCAGGGCGACAGTGACCTTGACTGCCACTGGAAGAGCTGTGGTCGACCTGATCTGAGGCTCAAGGTCTGGTTGCAGGAGGTGGCAGAGTTCGGTGACTGCCTTCTTGGTGAAGCGGAGCCTTCTAATACACTGCTCCTCGCTTAATTGGAGGTAGGAGAAGTGCTCTCAGAATACTCTCAGAGGGTAAGGCCTCCTGTTGAGAGCCCTGATGGCCCTCCTCCTCCCTCTGGGCACATGTTCCAGACTTTCCTGCTGCCTCCGCTCCCTCCACCGTACATCCTGGAGGGCGAGGTTGACTGCCAGTACAGCCACCATTAATGTAACCAAGTGTAGCAGTTTGATTTTTTTAAGAATAAATGTAGCTACTTTTTAGTTGCCACAACACTCCTGATACAAAAGAACCTTTAAATTACTGAATGAAACTGTTGGACTATGTGAAACTGACACGAAATCACTGAAACTCCACTAACCTGACAGCTGCGACTCATTACTGATGATCCCTTTAAATAACGTCCCTGGAGCCGGCTTCCTGGTGCTTCACACCAGCTCTCCCTGTCGCTGTTTACTCCAGGTGCTAAGGTAGGTGGCTACAAACAATTTTGCAGATCGGACGGTCAGTGAGCGTTGCACATTCACTGATGTCATGACCCACCTGCCGTTGAGTCTCCTGGACCGCCGGCACTGCGGTGGGGGGGGCAGGATTTGGTGTGCGGCACTGGATTTGCCTCACCCCGGTGATAATGCTCTAGCGCCCCATTAGCACCATCTGCTGGCACTAACAGGAGGCGCTAAGGTACCAAATTGTCCCCCTTTGTCTCTAGAATTAGTCACTTCAAAAAACATTTAATTTTGTCAAGCATGACTTGCTTTTAACAAATCTGTGCTGGCTCCCATTGATTATCCCATACATCTCTATATACTCATTAATATGATGTCAAATTATGGATCTACATACACTTCAACAAAAGTCCACTCACTGGAGGTAGAGGTACAGGCATGTAAGGGTTTCACTGGCTCAGCTTTTTCAGTTATTTCTGCAAATTGGCACTGCTATTTTCTACTGAGCCTATTTACAATCACGGTGCTGCTATTTGCTTCATCTGTGTATTTGGTGCAGAAAACTGCATAAGTCTGTTAGGTTTATTTCTGGACAACTATTTTTGGACAACTGATGCTTTTTGTTCTGCACAGTGGTAGAATGACAAACTGCATAGCATACTAAAAGTGAATACATTTTATCAATGTTTCAATACTATATTTGATGTATTTTGCTGGTAAGTTTGCTCCTTTTGTTCCTGCTAACAGAATCACTGTTACAAATTTAATGGCCTGCCATAGGTACATTCTTGGGTTCAGTGGCATCAGTTGCTCCGAAAATTGGATCCCACATCCCTTATGCTCCAGAGTTGACTCACACTGCACAATATCTACTAATACAATACTGTGACTATGGGAATGTAACAATGTAGCCCCGTTGACATATGAACTGGAAACACATACCTGCCCCCAACTGCTTTTCTCCAATGTTCCGACAGATAGAACAGATAAACACTCTGGTAAGATGAGTTTGATGGCAAATCAAAAAGCTGGCCTATTGTGCAGAATACATGTGACTGAACAAAAGTAGCAATTCTGACTTTATTTAAACTTCTTCTGCAATGCTTCCCATAACCACACAAATCAACAAAAACACACTAAGTTATCCAGAATAATGGACAGAAATTCAATTGAATTCATATCCTTTTAGTGTGGCCAATAATTTGCTGTCAAAGTAATGGTGAGACTAATGGTGCTCCTTGTTATTTATGCGTAAATGCTACAGCAACTTCAGGGCAGATGCGCGGTTAAATGCGGAAATCCACAAGTTGCTGTCCAAGATGCTCTCCCTTTAGCTTTGTGAAAACAACATCTCACTGTCTGCCTCACCATTGAAATGCGTGAAGTTGATGTATTTGCATGGTAGATATGAACTAAACTCGCCACAGAAAGTTAAGTCTTGTCCGTTTCAGTCTAAGTACCCTTTTAATGATGTGATAGGTGTTAATTACTGCCAAACTACCTTTCTGGCACTTAAAATTCACTATTACAAGTGTGGTTTGAGAAACAAGGAGTAATCTTTAAAAAATCATGCTCCCTTCATACAACCTCATCCACCAGGAGCGTATATCAGAAGTGCAGGCATGATCCCAAAGATTTTCCATCCATTAAAATGAATGGACATAAAATCATGGGGCGGTGGGGGCAGAGGGAGGAGCGCAGCCAAATTTTTCATCTGTGCTCTGAAGAGAGGCAGCTCTGTGCAGGAACTTGATTTCGTAAAGTTATCCTTACAATTTTCTTCTTACAGTTCGTATGGCAAGTTGCATCTAATTAAAGAGCATTAGCACTGCCCTCCCCCCTCCCTGCATGTTATTTAACTTTCTTCCTGTGGCGTTCAAGACTACAAGCGTGTGATCGGTGTCCTTCTGGTGCTGACCTCTGCCTTCACACTAAGTTTCCAACTCTTGTTGACAAGGACCCATAAGCAAAGAGTAGAGGTCATTGGTCTAAGTATATAAACCATACATTAATGATCATTAAGCTTTGCTGCAAAAAGTAAAATATCATCAAAAGCAGCCGACCATGGGAACACCTATACATGGGGAAAATAAAGCAATACACTGCAAGTTTAACCCTTTGAGTACTGAATGTCCTTTCCAGATGCAATAGATATTTTCTATCACAAAATATATGCAAAAAAATTCTAATTCTGACTACTACAAAAGAAAAAGGGATTGGGACAGAAATGCAAAATATTTCTTTAGCCAGAGTAATTTCTGAGTAAACATACAGACAAATTAGAGCACTTCTTTGGGACAAAATACCATCATTACCCTCAAGTAGTTCGGAAATAAATAAATAATTTCACTCATATAGCTCTTTTCACATTCTCGGGATATTCCAAAATGTTTTACAACCAATAAATGACTTTTGAAATGTAAGTGTAACACTGTTGTTATGTAAGCAAACCTGGCAGATATTTTTGTGCACAGCAAGGCCTCACAAACATATGAATGACCAGATAATTTGTTTTTGGAGGGACAAAGGTTGTCCAGGACACCAGGACAACTCTGTGCTCTGCTTCAAATAGTGCCATGGGATCTTTCCATCATCTGAGTAGGCAGATGAGGCCTCAGTTTAATGACAGGAGGAACCTCTGGCAATGCAGGACTCCCTCAATACTGCACTAAAGTGGGAGCCCAGATTATATGTTCAAGTCTACAGTGGGGCTTCAATGAACAACCTTCTGACTCAGAGCCAAGAGTGCTACCTTACTGAGCCAAGCTAACACTTAAAGCAATGTTTCAACATCTTACAAGGGTGTTTATTCATGAATTTCCAACGGCCCACATGACACAAGTCCACAAAATGTATTTTTATAAGCAGCTATTGCAAATGATCTAGAGTCTTGCAAGTTCTTGTTCCCACTTACCTGAGAAATTCTTCCCATTCTGACAAAATGTAGTGATATTCCCATCAGTGCAAACTGTTTTGATTGGAGTACATGTGAACAACCAGAAAATTGAAATTCTGCAAAGTTATTTTAAACTATGGAAACATTTGAAATAAATTTTCTGCTAATTTAGAGTATAACATTTGCTTTCCTGCTATACTCTTCAAAATAGTGGTGTGCAAAACATAGCCTGCAACCTCCTTCAAACTGACCTGCAGTTCCTTTACTTCCATTTGTGCACTTGTGTGCAATGAACACTTCCTTAAGCAGTTCAAATTGATCAGGTCTTGCAGATATAAAAGCTGTGTTCTGATTGACGCACTTATACCAATGAGGGAGCAGAATTTTTGCACCAATCAAGAAGCAGTTTCCAGTCCTGGGAAGTTTAAAACAGCTGAAAGAACTTCCAACTTGCAAACTGTGGGTCCAATCCAATGGTGGACCCATCAACCCAACAGTGGTCCCTGCAGAAGCAAGTGCAGCAGCAGCAGCAGCGGCAGCAGCAGCAGCAGCAGCAGCAGCAGCAGCGGGGACACCAATGGCAGTGGATTCAGAAGCCGCAGCAGCAGTGGCAAAGAAGACACCAAAAAGCAGCAGAGAGCAGACAGTGGTGGACCTGACCAGCTTGTACAAGAGCATGGGGTGGGGGTGGGGGTCGGGGTGGCAGACCAGACTATACCAGACCAGACCAGACCAGACCAGACTAGACCATAACTGGGAAATTAAAAATGTAACTCCAGTACAGGGGCTATTTTTATATAAAGCATCAATTGGACAGGTAGTGGGTGGGGTGTGCGCTCTTCATGCCAGGAGGAATCGGTGTGGGACCCATGCCATTTTTGTGGCCGGGCATAACAAACTAAATTGGTGAGCTGACAGTGCACAATGTGCTCTCTGTAGGCAGCTAGAAAAACAAAGCCTGATTGGGCACTGTTCTTCAGCGAATTGTAGGTATATTGTCCTGGGTCTATGGATTCTGTTAGGAGGGTAAAGATTCCTGCAAACATGCCTCTTTCTACTTGCTCTCACTGCAGCTGCATCTCTGGTTGGCCCTTCCTCCTGCTGCTGCTCCTCCACCTCCTCCTCTTGCCAGAGTGGAATTTGCCAGAAGGACCCCATATGAAGAAAAAAGTGCATCTCCAGAAGCCCAGTAAGCATATAGAACATTCAACAGCAACTACAAGCACTTTGAAATTGTCTTAAGTAGTAAAAGAAACCACTATGTAACACAGGCAAAATATTTCCTAAAACTTCCGAATATTTTATCTGAGAGCAACTGAGAGCCCCTTAAATATCGTTCAAAATGGCCACCTCCCAACTTGTACCAGCTATGGTTTGTGGGCAGGATCAGGAACTTGCAATTTTGGCCCCACTACCACCCCATTTTTAGGAGGGATACACCCCTACAGAGTCTTTAGAGGCAATTTAACCGCAAGCCACCAGGTGGAAACTGAGTGGGCGGGAAGTTAAAATCGGCCAGGAAACTTACCTGCCACTCTGCTCCCGCTGGCCTCTATTTTAACCTGCTCTTCTGCAATTTTAACTGCTAGCCTGAGCGGGGAAGCCGCTGTGGCATTCCCACCAGGTGAAGTTAGCGGTAAGAGGATCCGGGGCCAAAAAAGGTTTAAACAGATTGACGTAAGAAAACTACTAGGCACTTGGTCTAAGCGTTAAACAAAGCTTTAATCAACTGTTTTACAACATGGAGGTCTAGTTGTGTCTTTCACTAGTTCTGGTTAAGAATGTCCTGCGCAAGCTGGGCCAGTGCCCGAGTATTTATACCCTCCCTGGACAGCGCCACCCGCAGGCCACTCAGTATTATTTCATAAGTCATGAATGACAGATTCATGTCACAGATAAGTTTTTTTTACTTTCCTTGTGAGGCAGGCTCCTCCGGACCCAACAAAGAATTTTTAAGCCTCTCCTTCCTCGGACTCCCCTCTTTTCCAAACTTGAGACCCTCCAAAAACCCCTTGCCCTTGTCTTGGTATTGGGGACCGTTCATTTGGTGCCAGCCGGCAGCTTCCTGCTGCTCGAAATTCCACTCCTGTCTGCTGACTAGGAGCCACTTCCCACCCAATTTGTGGGGTGGGGGACAACTGGCCGTCAATATACAGATGAGACCCAGGAATTGAAATTGCCTGGGCCTTGTGCTGTCATGGTCAGGGGGGTTTGATGCTCACCTTACCCTCGCCCGCCCAATTCCCGCTCCCAGTTAAAATGTGTCCTTCTGGAGGCTGGGATGCTTCATCTCACTGAGCATAACAGAATCCAATGTTACGCTAGGTCACTTATCAGGGAACAGGAAACCCCTAGCATAGGAAATCCCCGCTCCCTGCATATAAATGATCTTGTGTCAGCCGTGGCTCAGTTGATAGCACTCTTGCCTCTGAAGCAGAAGGTTGTGGGTTCAAGTCCCACTCCAGGGACAAAAATCTAGGCTGACACTCCAGTGCAGCACTGAGGGAGTGCTGCACTGTTGGAGGTGCCGTCTTTCGGATGAGACGTTGACCCAAGGCCCCGCCTGCCCTCTAAGGTGGATGTAAAAGAGCCCATGACACTAATTTGAAGAAGAGCAGGGGAGTTATCCCCGGTGTCCTGGCCAATATTTATCCCTCAATCGACATCACTAAAACATATTATCTTGGTCATTATCACATTGCTGTTTGTGGGAGCTTGCTGTGCGCAAATTGGCTGCCACATTTCCTATATTACAAGTGACTACACTTCAAAAAGTACCTAATTGTCTGTAAAGCGTTTTGGGACATCCTGAGGTTATGAAAGGCGCTATATAAATGCAAGTCTTTTTTTCTTCTTTCTTTAAGGGACAGGCAGAGGCTCCTCCCCATCAAGATTGACTGGAAATTTCCAACTAAAGTCAGGACCCGGTGAATCCAGGTCCTGGTCTTTATGTGAGCCATTCTGCTGAACTCTCACTGGAGTTATGGCAGAAGTCTAGTGGAACGGCTGATGGATTGCAGACTCAAATGTGCAATTTGAGTTGTTTTTTTTCAAAAAAAAGCAGCTCGATTAATATTAGAATAACATATTTTTATGGTGTTATCTCTAAAACTTGGTCTGTGACTCAAATTTAATGCACACTAATCCCTTCTGATGCACTGGCCAAAAAATAAAATTGTTCTAGTTGCTCATATTTATTCCAACTCGTTGTTGCCTTCCCAATTTGACCTTATGTGAGCAATCTGCTCTGGTGCAGAATGCAATCATGTCAATGAACATGGTCCTTGTCCTCCTGAATCCCTTCCATCTGAGGTCAGCCGACTGCCCTGCACTCTCTCACCCCTTTAACATCAAACTCAATGTTCGCTGCTTCTTTTCCATTGGCTTAGAAAAATATACATATTTTGGGCTAACTTCAAAGATACATTCTACAAAGGTATCAGACAACTGTTTATTTATGAATGACATAATACTCTGCATGTCCATTTAATCCTAACAAAAACTCCTTGCAGTGTGTCATATGGTATATGACCTTACTCATTGAAGAGTTTGAAGGTGGAATTTTGTGGTTATCATGTGAACCATGAAGGTCGTGTAAGCTGACCTCACCTTTGTTATCTATTTACATTCTGTTTTAAAGGTTCTCGTTAGCCAAAATGTGTGTTTAATGAACTGGAGGTCCATCCATAATACAGTACTTATATTTTAAGCTGGTGAGAATTTATTGCTTTTGACATCAAAGACTTTTACGGTAGTCCCCGTACATTTGTATCTTAAATTAATAACAATTCATCAGGATAGAAGAGAGAGAGGGAGAGATCTCCCTTCTATCCTGGTAAATTGTACATAAAATACAATAGTGCAAAATCAATAAATAATTAACAAAAATACATGTATTGCCAATGCTGAAAATATAAACAATTCCCTCACCAAATCATACAATCTTTTGTATGTCAGTATAAAACGGTTGGAGCCACTAATTATTTGATACATAAAAGGGCACTATTTTTAGAAAATGTGTTTGAAAACTTTTTTATGTTTGTAAACATATTGTGCAATTATATGAACTGTCTTAAAACTCATCGGTGTGTCATTTGTATGAAACATCAGCATGCCAAAAATTAGATACCCACCTCCCATATTAATGAACAACATACAAATACTTTGGAGAATGCTACTCTTAATATGTCAAGTTAGGAATATTATATCAACTAGAAGACACATTGCAGTCCAAAGGTAAGCTTTTCATTTTACAAATGGATAGAATGTGAAACTGACTTCAACAAAAAATAAATGCATTGCTCTTCTACTCCTTCAATGAACAGTGCATTTGTCAATCTGATTTCTCTGTATCTACAGTTTTTATTTTGGCTTAAGAGTTTCAACTTCTTTTCTCTGCCAATACACGAAGTGTACTTTGGCATAAGTTGTAGTCTGGGTACAATATATTACACCTGGCACAAGGACAAAGCGTTGTTCCAATTCTTTGTGCATGGGTGTTTGGAAATGCGATTAAGCAAATGCAAATAGTGGCATAAAATCACACTTTCACAGCTAAATCTGCTTAACGGTGACCCGCTATGGTCTTACTGATGTGACTTTTTAGTATATGCTGGGAATCACTACTGTTACTAAACTGTTACAAAATACAAATAGCTCCATGATGGAAGAATATGAATTCCTGACATTGAGAGGGATACACTTCACAGCCTTTTCTGGACTACAGGGTTGATAGAATTTATACAGATTGCATAGAGAAAAATACTGATTTCCTTTAAAGGTGAAACTTGGTGAAATTTGATTAAATTGTAGCTCAGGATAAGTTATACTATTCTAAATGTCTGGCGCTAAATTTCCCCAGGGTTCTCTCCATCTCCCATTGTAACGTCCATTGTTCGCCATTGGCACCATTTCTCCAAGCATTCCACCAATCTCCTGCAAATGAAGCCCGCGGAACAGCGGGGCCCTTGGAGACGGTCCCTGGCAACTGGGGTGGTGGTGAAGATCGGACATCGTGGCAGGGGTGGAAGGTCAGACAAGGGGGCAGAGGGTGGAGCGAGAGGCCACGATCAGCGGGGGTGGGGAGACCAAAACCTTACTTGAGGGGCTGGGGGGAAGCACTCCTGCTCCCCCTGGCCCACAAGGAGTGCTGGAAAAAGTGACATACTTTGTAGAGCCGGCAGCTCCCGCCTCCCTTTTCACTGCCGAATTTGCCAACCCCTCGGAAACCCGCGCAGCAGCAGCTCATTTGAAATCGGCTCCCAATTGCACCATGGGGAGCTCGATTTAAACATGACACTCGGACGCCACGTATCCCACCGCCCTGACAATGGCGACAGGCGTGTGCACGGCGGGTCGGGGTCGCATTTCGTGCATTTGACGGTTTAACCGCCTCTCCCGCCTATCGAGGCCCATGTCTTTATTTGTTTCTTCCTGTCTCTGTCTTCCCATCCTCTATCATTTTGTTAACATAAGTTTAATTTTAAATGGCTTTTAACTAATGCTCAATATTTTTATGTTTGTATTTTTTTCTTATTCTCTTTTTAACTTTAAACACGACACTTGCCTATTTCCCTCGACTTCGACAGCCTCGCTAACGCTGTCCATTTAGAAGCAAAGACCCATATCTTCAAATGGCCTTTGAGTGGCTGACCATCAAATCCTTGATGGATTTTCAGCTCCACGAAGCTCAGGATATAGTCACATCATTGAAGCAAGTAGATAAATCTTCTGACACTTTTTTGGAATTAAATCAGAAGACACTTAACAAGATAATTCATTGGCATCTCCATGGAGTGGATAATGCAATAGAGTTATCTTGTCCGTAGCATTCTTGAGATTAAGGAACACCTCTCAAAGATGACAACCTAATCTCATTTCCCATCATAAATTAAGAAAGCAGGTCAACTATCTAAAAGGGCTGGTTGAAGTTAATTCCAAAGATGTTCATTAAAGATAGGTTTACTGTGTATACGTACTGCTAAAGATTCTGAAGTTTAATCTAGCATTGGATGTTAATTTATATTTGCTACTCAGTTGTGGTGAATATAGAAATGATGTACACTGACTGACATATTCTGGAATGTATTTGAACTCTTACAGCACTTGTCAAGCCTTTGATGTTCTATATTGCGTTTTAGTTTATTCAGCAGGCTAAGGGGTAAAGGACACGTATATAATTCATGAGGATTACACTACTGACAGTGTGCTAAGGAAGTTCTTTCACTCATATCAGTTACTCATGCCCATTCCTGTTTTCACATTTTAATTTTGCCATACGTCCTTATAATGCCCAATATTAGTTTAATATTCTATACATAAATTTATAAAAATATAATTTGGAGATGTACCCTGTAGGTTTGTACAATGGGTTGCATTATTCATCATGATATATCATCCCCATTTCATAGAAACCTTTTCCTGCATTATTTTGGCATAAAATCACAGTGATTTTTAAATTAATTCAAGTGGATACCATAAGCTGCAACAGCAATATATTCTATCCAAAGTTAACCACAGCAACCCTAAAGCAGGATTCAACTATATGTCATAGTTTACATCAAACTTTGAAAAATGCTTAGCCCTGCTTCAAGGACTCAGCAAGATGATCCAGTGAGTAACAGCAATACAGACCAGGAAGGTCACAAGCTTGATCCTCAGTCTGTGATGAGTTAGCTGTGGAGAAAAAAAGTATTTTAACAGGTCCTCACATCTACTCAGGTGGTTCTATACTGTTGGGAAATTTCTTAACCCCGGCTATATTTAAGGGATTATTTTAATTCTCATCCAAAATTTGATGTCACCTAATTGGTACTTCCTGATTTATCTCATCTCTTTTTTTTAAATCCTTGGTGGTGTCAACAAATGAGCCACATATTTGACTCTCTGGCAGTTTTTGGATACTTAATATTAAAACTCAGGATACATACGTATCATGGGGTAGAGTTTTTCAACGCAATTCTCCCGAAATCGGCATAACTCATGCAAAAGATCGTGTAATTTTAAGCGCAAATTACGTTCAGCGCAAATCGAGTTTCCGCGATCTTTTGCGCTCGTCTGAAAAACATTGTACTAGATGCCAAACCCTGCCCACAAAGCTGGCCATGCCTCCACGATGAATTAATCACTATTGGGAGTTTCCACTAATTGCACTTGTTTGCGGGCCTTCGAGGAGGCTCTAAAAAATAAGCTGGTTCTTTTGGGCGCAAGGACACTAATAGGCATGTTTTAAAAGCTTTTGAATGTAATTTTTTTAAATTTACTAAGAAACTAAGATTACTGTACCTCAATATAACTAGCAAATGGTTCTGTTTTTTTAAAGTAATTTTCAGTAATTTAAAATCGGGTTACTCACAGGTGGTGGATTGATGCTGTGATTAAAAATGTTTATTTTTTGTGATAAGCCCATTTGCAGCTGTATTAATCAAACTGGACCAGGTTACCACTCTTAAATATATCAAGGAATATTTTTTAAAGCAAATTTTATTTTTAAATTGCATTTTAAACGCTGCCCGATTGTGCTGGTTCATGGCAGATTTTGCGTTGGGCGATTTGCAAATGAGTTTGAGCGGAAACTCTTTTCAAAACTAGTGCAATTTTGGCCAGAATATGCGCCCGGATCGCCGATCGCACCCAAAGCGGAAACTCAACCAAACGTCTTACAGTGCATTTACACTACGGGGTAAATTTTATATCACATGCCAGGAAATTATGCCCGTGATATTAAAATCATTGGACAGGAAATCATGAGCAGTGCGTCTGTGAATTCACCACACTTACTCCTGGCAGGTGAAAGTTCACGGGAAAGAGCACACTCATAAAATCTGCTGATAGAAGTTTACTGGTGGTGTAAAGCAGCTGCCACTTTGCATGGGCACGGTCCTGAAATTACTTGTCATTTCCCATGTCTCTCACTGTAACCACGATAGGAGAACGGCGGAACCCCCCAGTTACCACCAAAGGTACGGTGGAACATCAAGGGAACCCCTGCAGAATTTCAGGATAGTGTAATATAAATCAGGTGTTAAGGCTTGACTGGACTCTGGAAGAAGCTTCCTCCTCTGGTGAGTCCCATTGCACTTCGCTCTGGTTAGATCGGGTACTACCTCCGGATTGAGGCTGTATTTAAACTATAATGGAGCATCATCGCCACATGGAACCATTTTGCCCCAATGCTGAAGTTATAGCGAGGCACATTTTCCTGGTGCTGCACTGGGGCATATTGTATCACCAAGCACAGCAAACAGAGGAAATTCCGGTGGTGAGGAGTGCGTGTGCGTGTGGGAGCTTACACTCGATTTTCCTGCATTAGCTGTGATCAGACAATACAACATGCGCAGGACCAGGAACGTTTACCCATAGAGTATATGCACCTTCAAATGGTGCTGTACTGCTAAATGAACACTGCCCACGTAAGAAGGTTCCCATTAGATGATATAAAAGCTAAGTAGGTATTTCAGGGAATATGGTAGAAAGTAAATGACTTAAACAAGATGTACTGGTACAAATCAGCATGTTATAACCTCCTAACGGACACACCGGAGTACATTGGATGCTGCTTATGTTCGGCTTACTTTACCTTTAGAAATAATGACATATTTAAAAATGTAAGTCCAGTTGCGAGTTCAGGCCCCAGTGCCTCAATATAATTAATTGCGGGTTCGATCTCATATCGACATGGAGGCGTTAGTTTAGGACTATATATGCTATTGCAGGATTTTGTTTACCCCCAACGTCCTTTACATTATGCAATGTGAATACTGAATATATAAATGATCAAAGGAGTTGCATTGAACTGGTGATGTGCTAGGCACAGGAAACACTAAATACCTCCATAGCCTATCACAGGTCTTCAAACACTTTGACGTTTCCCCGGGGAACTTTATACAGGTCCGTCTGTTAGATCGCGGCAGAAGCGTGCTGAAACTGACTGGATTCGATTTCCTGACCACATGTTGGACCCGAGGGTGTCTGCAAACGACCGGCTTCAGTTTGGGTCTTTGCTGTTCTTGGCCAAAGGATTCAGGTATGAGGCACTGAGGGGACCATTCTATTTACTCGCCGATTAGAGTTAGTTGAAGCATTTTATTGCTACTGCAGAATTAATCCTGCGTTCGTTATTTTGCAATTTCCATCCAAAAGTCAAGCGAGATATGACATTTTTGTATTACAAACTTATTGAATGCACAAGTATTAAAATTAAACTCAGAGGTCTTTCCTTTTTATATTTGATTTAGATATTAATCTGCAAGCACAGATTTGGTACTCAGAAGGTGTCATGACTGTTCTACACATCCGCCTGTGTTTGACAAGCTTGCTCTTGTGGATCATTCCGAAGTCTGGGGCCTTTGTGCTATCTAATGTCACCGAACTGACGGCGAACCCAGCTGCCGAGACCGACCTTGATTTAAGAAAGTTCCCCTATGCTGACGGCGCCCCCCGCAGTAGACGCAAGCGGCAGATCTCCCAGAGAGACCGCAACGTGATCCTGGATTATCACAACAGGGTGAGGTCGCAGGTATTCCCGCCCGCCGCCAACATGGAGTACATGGTGAGTGGGAATCTGACTCAATCGATAACTTGTTTAATAAATCGGATATCACGAGAGGTAGTAAAACGAAATACGATTGGGGAAAACCTTGCTGCTTTGTTTATTCCATATTTGGGAGTGCTGTCACAGTGCAGGTTCCGCTTTGACCCCCAGTACTGACTTAGAGGAACACAGGTTAGCAGAGCTGCAGTCGCGCTCCTGATTTGTGCACCAGCTGTAAACTGGAAGTGCGAATCCGCAATCCGGATTCAGGGTCCAACCTGACTCTCTGGGGAAGGGAATGAGACTCCTGAGAAGGCAGGTCATCTCCCACCACTTCAGTTTGACACAGCCTGGACTTTAAATCCCCTGCAGTGTCAACCCTGCTTTACAAAGTGCTCACAGATCTGCTGGACGCCCTTTGTAAACCCACCTAAGCTTAATCTAAATGTTTAGAGAGCAGGAATTCTCCACCGTCTAAATATTTCAAAGTGAACTGTTGGGAGAGAGCTCCGCCCCCGCCTGAATCCAAACCTGCACACGGCTCTCTCCTGTTACACCTCCAGGCAGGATCTAAGCTGTGTAAATGTGGTACTGCCTGGCTGGAACTCTTGTAAGTTTGGCAGCACTCTCTGGATATATTTGTGGCTCCACTTGTGCCGAGATTCACTCACCATCAAACATTAATTACATTTTAATGTTAACGAGCAGCAGTTGACTCTCTCTTATTAGGATACGATAGTCTATTGGTTATGTTACTGGACCAGTAATCCGAAGAATGTGAGTTCAAATCCCACCGTGGCAGTTTGAGAATTTGAGTTCAGTTTTTAAAAAAACCTTGAAATGAAAAGCTGGTAACAGTAAAAGTGACCTGTGTAGCTGTTGGATTGTCGTAAAAACCCAACTGGTTCATCACTGTCCTTTAGGGAAGGAAACCTGCCGTCCTTACCCAGTCTGGCCTATATGTGACTCCAGTCCCACACCACGGTGTGCCCTCTGAGTCTACAAGTCACTCAGTTGTTACAACCCATCACCCAGTGGTTCAAGTAAAGAACCCACCACCTTCGCAGGGTAATTAGGGATGGGCAATAAGCTCACGTTTCTGCTCAAACTCATTTGCATATTGCCAAACTTAAAATTTTCTATGAACCAGCACAATCAGGCAGCATTTTAGAACGTTTTCTTAAAAATTTGCATTAAAAAATATTCCTTGATATATTTAAGAGTGGTAAACTGGTGCAGTTGTATTAATACAGCTGCAAATGGTTTTATCACAAAAAAATAAGCATTTTTAATCAGTGTCTAGTCCACCACCTGTGAGTAACCTGATTTGAAATAATTAAAAATGACTAAAAAAATTATACAGAACCATTTATTAGTTTCATTGGTGTACAGAAGTCAGTTTCTGAGTAAATTCAATATTTAAAAATATATAAAAGCTTTTAAAAGGTGCTTAATAGTGTCTTTGCGCCTGAAAAAAACCTTAATTTTAAGAGCCTCCTCAAAGGCCCGCAAACAGGTCCAATTAGCGGAAACATTGCCATGGTGATAAATTCAATCTGGGGGTGTGGCCAGTTTTGTGGGCAGGGCCGGCTTCCAGCGCGGTGTTTTTTTAAACTAGCGTAAAAGATACTCGATTTGTTCTGGGCGTAATTTGCGCTTGAAATTCCTAGATCTTTCACATTGGTTTGGCTCATTTCTGGCGAATTGCGTTGAAAAAACCAGCGCAACCTAGTGAAAACTCTAGGGAAGAGTTGAGAGTGACATTTTGGAAAATAATGCTCTAAACTTTTATTACTATTAAATTAAATGACAGCACTTTCTGAATGTTGAAAGAAAAAGGTCATTTTAATAAGATTACTTTTTTAAAAACCTCACTGTGAAGGAATTATAAATACATTTTTGGTTGAACCTTCAATGAAATATTGATTCAGGAGACTATCTTATAGTTAGTTAAATGTGATATTTCAGCTCCGAATGCACCTCTATCTTTATTCTAATATTTCCCCTTATTTCTATTAAAGAATTTACAACAGACTATTACAGGAGTGATCGCCATTGATGTAACATGGCTGTGTAATGCTACATTTCAAGCCAAGTTAAAATTTAGCTTCTAAAGAATTTTTGAGGTCACAGCTGGTGCCAGATGCATAAAGTGCAGCTCGCCAACAATTTACCAGTAACTAAGTAAGCAAATGAGAATCTAAACTTATGTGCATGGGAAAAAAGTATTATGATTAAAAATAAAAGAATTAACGGAAATAAAGTGGGTATTTATAGGATTGAAAATTCCCCCTGGCATCTTAGGGCCCTGCAGGATATTTAATTAAGCTTTGATTGTGTTCGTTACAGCTTTTATAACAGATCATAATGTTTAAATATGAATTGGCTGGATAACCATAAAATAAGCAATATGTTGCTCACATTTGCCACTTACATTTTTTCCCATTCTAAAAATAGTTTTTGTGTATTTTGGAATTTGTGCATGGCAATGTGAAAAAACAGAACATATTTTCACCCTTGCACACACGGGTGACATGAAACATACACATTCTACTACCTTGACAATGCACCCCACATCAACTTTAGATCGCAGATTATTGGCACGTAATAATGCAAATTAATAAAAGTTCTATACTTTTCCACATTAGTGGATCACCTTGTTTGACTTAAATGAAATAATTTCTAACTACTCACCTGCACTCTGGACCTGACTGCCCTGGATAAGTTTTTAATCATTTTGACTCCAGGAAGCAGAATCTCACCAGGCTACCCTAGTTGCTACCCTGGTTATTACCCCTGCCAAGCTCAGATGAATCAAGGTACCGTGACGAGAGTAGGTGTGAACAATCACTGAAATGTCCAAACTAGCTTTCATTGTCTGAAGCAAGCCAGTTCTGACACCCCATCTGAATTCTGATGTACAGTTCCAAGCCCTGCTATTATATGAATTTAACCAATGAGAGCTAAGTTTAGTGCAGTGGTAGCATTTTTAACATATATTATAACCCCTGGCAGTATAGTCAGAAATCCTGAAATGTGACAAATCCCAAGTCCACATGTCAAATAATGTCGTTGGATTTTGCTGTTTTGTTGATTAGGTGAATCTGATCGTTTTGATTTCATACAAACTAACAATTAATTATGAATTATGCCAACTATAGCAGTAGACAGATCCAGTGGACACTATGGGCCAGAATTTATAGTAGCCGGTGATCAGTTAGATTTGCCTTTTCCCATTTAATTTTCATGAGCTTTTGCATGGCAAATTGCTGTAAGTGGGAGATCAAAATGACGCAGCGCCCTCTACAGGGCATCTGGGATCTGTGTGAACAGGACAAGTAACCAATGAGAAGCGCAGAGTCTGAATCAAGAAGTGTAAGTTAGAATAGTGAATTCAATGTCAAACGGTTACAGAAAGTGAAATAAAGAGAGGAAAAGAAAGACTGGATTAAGAGAGAAAAAAAGAGACAGAAAGTAAAAGTTTAAAAAAAAATAAATATATATATTTTTAAATCTCCAACAACAATTAAAAGGTGAAGGAATGAGGCGCCACACTTGTAAACGTTAATTTTCAGTGCCAGAGAGGTTGTTTGGCAGTAATTAAGATTTATCATGCTGTTAAAGGGTACTTAGACTGAAATGGACAAGCCCTAACTTTCTGTGGCGAGTTCAGTTCATATCTACAGTGCAAGTACAGGAATTTGATGCTGTTCAATGCATTTCAATGGTGAGTCAGACAGTGAGATGCTGTTTTTGGGAAGCTAATGGCGGAGCAGTGCATCTCAGACAGCAACTTCCAGATTTTCGCATCTAACCACACATCTGCCCTCGTCTGAACCTGTTGTGTGATTTGTGCATAAATAACAGTGAATGCCATTAGCCTCATCTTTATTTTGACAGTAAATTCTGGCCCATTGTTTTATTCCTTGTGATGCACATGTTTGTTATGTGACATTTGGGTTTCTGGTTGGATGCAATCTGCACTGGTATCAAAATCAATCAGTAAAAAGCCTTCAAAGCTATTGCCAAGGTATACAATCCATTATATAAAAAATCCACCAGATACATATCTAGATCATATGGAATTATTACAAGAATGAGTATCCCTATTCACACTTCATGAATTTCATTCCTGACTAGTACTATTTCTCTAGATTCAAGGATTTGAGCCAAATGTTTGGATATCTTCAATTTGACCAGAATTGTGTTGACTCAAATGATAGCTCAGTTTAGTTAGTGCCTCAGAATGCAAAACACTGTATACAGTCAAACTTCATTAACTTAATGAATATTATGTATTTATTTTCTGTCCATTAACCATTCTTTAAAATGAGGCAGCAAACACAAATTGATCTGATCATAGATTTGACAAACAATATATTCTAATGCATGAAGTATCCTCCTTGCAGTACTATGATTAAAAGATATCTAATTAATTTGCTAATGCTGAGAGTGGTGATTATCGTGACTGTGTTAAGTTCTGAATAAATGTTTTGGCAAAATTTGTTTATGTGTCTGTCATTGTAAAAACAGCATTTGCTTTCTAACTGCCTGAGATTTACAGCCATTTAGACGTGCATTGTCATCTGGAGATTCTGTTAAGGAGAATGCGAGTTTCCATATAAAAACAAAAGGCCAAATGGAAAGTGTCCAAGAGCAATGAATTCTACTGTCATTTTCTGCTATTTTTGGACAATTTCTTACATATGGGATAAATAACATCTTCAAAACTATTTAAAATGTCGTTATTCTGAAAATGATGATTGACAATGGCTGCCAGGGTTTTTGATACCCTCAGAGAGGCCGTGGAGTGAATTTCCTCACCGTTCAGCAGGTCAGCAGTGTCGAAATAGGGGAAGAAAATTTTATTGCCTGAAAATTGGGCAGCAGCCATTTCCAGCTCTTTTCTGCCATTAAATCACTTCCCCGAGTTCCCCCACACTTTTCCACCCTTTCCACAATCCACCCACCGACTCCCAAGTGCCCTCATTTCAGTATATGTTATTGAGGGCCAATGGTGCTGCAGCTCCCTATTTCCTGCTTTTACAATTGCAATGTACTCAGGGTCACGTAGACTGAGATTTATAAGGTGCAGCTGCTGCCAGGATCAACTGATGCAGCCGGAAGTGAGGACTTCCTGAGCCTGAAGCGTTTGACTGGTGATTTCTGCAGTTGTGAAGCACTTTTTGCAGCGTTTATTTCGCCATTCTGCTTTTAAACACCCGGATTTGCTTCTCACTGCTTCTGACAGGTTCACACCATCAGCACGTTTATCTTGGAGGAGGAGGAGGAGTGGCACAGGATGGAGCAAGGAGACTCCTGCAGCCCACCAGATATTACCACCCCCCCGCCCCCCATTAGAGCATGTAGGCAGCAAAGGTCATATAAGGACCTTGCTGAGGGATTGTTTATAAGAAGATTGTGCTTCACCAAAGAGGCAACGGGGAGCACTGCCACCTACTGCATGCCGACCTATTGCCATGCTCATCTGCTCACACTGTTTCTTTCTGTGCCTGTGAAGATGGCCAGCACACTCAATCTTTATGACAATGGCTCATTTCAAACAGCCACAGGTGAGCTCTGCAAAATCAACCAGGCCTGCATGTATGTTCATGCATTCGTCAGATCACTGATGCTCTTTACAGGAGAGTTAGGGAATTCATCACCTTTGGCATCGCAGCAAGACAGCAGCAAGAAATGGCCATTCAGTTTTACGGGGTTGCTGGCTCCTCCAAGGTCCCCGGTGCAATCAATGGCAACCACATTGCTTTGCGTGCTCCCATAGAATGTCCCCTCAGCGGGAAGGGCTTCCACTCCTTCAATGTAAACATCGGCCGTAATTTTCCCGCTGCCGTGTGTGCGAGATTGGAGGCGGGTTGGGAGTAAAAGTGGAAATAAATCGGAGCGCATTGGAAACCCGCTGTCATCCCGCCTCCTCCCGCCCTTAACTCGGGGGCGTTTGCCAGCGCGGCACGGACCCGAACGGCAGAGGCGGGCGACCTAATTTAGATCATCATTACCTTGTTGTCAGACCCTTAACCATGTTTTTAACCAGACCTTTTGAATTTCATTGCGTGACCACAGGAATCATGCAGCTTGGGAACCATGTCTGTCAACCTAAGGTGGAAGTTCAGTGGCCATTGAGTGAGGTCATTACTGCAGAGCATGGAAAGCACAATAAATACTGACATCTGACACCGGCTTACTTTCTTAGGAGAAATGCTGTTGGTGAGTGCATTTTCAGGACTGATTTAGATGTCTACAGTTTGCAAGTCTTTTCTGAAAATGCGGAAGCCACTCTCACCTCATTGCTACTACCTACCACACCATTGTCAGATTGCTTCTCTGATCTCTACTTGACCTGCCATCTATTACATCAGCATGGGTGCCGTTTATACTGTCTCACCTTGGTCTTCAGAATCGGACCACGGTGAGCCCCAACACCAGCAGCAGCAGGCACACCAGCAGCACCAACAACAACACCACCAACCTTCTCCTCAATGACCTGATGCTCCACAGGACAGAGGGCATCAGCACAGGGCTGCACCATGCCATCGGCGATACCCCCAACACAGGGTATACAGGCAGACTATGAGCATCCTCAACATGACTGAGCAGCAGTGCCAAAGGAGGCTCAGGCTATCGCGCCAGGTCATCACAGACATTTGCAGCTTGCTGGAGCAAGACCTGCAGCCCAGAGGCCCTGGTGGACATGCCTTACCAGTGGCTGTCAAAATCACCAGTGCCTTCAATTGTTTGCCTCAGGCTCCTTCCAGGAATCTGCAGCAGACATTTGCGGCATCTTTTAGTCGGCCACTCACAAATGCATCGCACAGGTCACCGATGCCATGTTTGACAAGTTAGCCAATTATATCAACTTTGCCACTGATGACACCAGTGTTACTGAGCGGGTGCTCAGCTTTGTGGCTCTGGCTGGCTTCCCACGGGTGCAAGGCGCCATCGACTGCACATATGTTGCCATCAGGGCAGCCCATCAACACCCAGGAGTGTTTGTAAACCGCAAGGGCTTCCACTCCCTCAATGTGCAGCTGGTCTGCAACCATAGGAAGATCATTATGCATGTGTGCTCCAAATTCCCTGGCAGCTGCCACGACTCTTTTGTCCTTCGCCAGTCCACCCTCCCTCAGCTCTTCACTCCTCCAAACACTCTTTCCGGCTGGCTGCTTGGAGACAAGGGCTATCCACTGCAGACGTGGCTCATGATACCCTTGAGGAGGCCAAGTACTGAGGCCGAGGAGAGATATAATGAAAGCCACATTCCCATCAGATGTGTCATAGAGCAAACAACAGGCATGCTCAAAATGCACTTCAGATGCCTTGACAGATCTGGAGGAGCCAGGGTCTCCAGAATTGTCGTTGACTGCTGCGCTGCGCAACATAGCGCAGCAGCGAGGATTAGCGTTACATGAGAAGCAAGACTTGAACGCACAGCCTCTTCAGAGGAGGAGGAGCAAGAGGAACCTGAGGTCCAGATGCCAGCAGCACCCGAGCATGTTGCTGCCCAGGAGGCCAGGGATGGCCTCATCATGACCAGATTTACTTAACTTCCTGCATTACCCCCACATAGCTGCAACATGCTGTGTCAGGTTCCCACCCCACAGCTCCAGCGACACCATAAAGCATCCCTACAATGACCAAGCCATTCAGTTCACACTGACCCCCATTGCTGGAGGTAACGTTATGTCTCACTATTCACTCCAACGCACTAAGCCACTTCCAAAGTAGCAGACAAAATTGGGCATGACCAGAAAGTGGTGAAAATAAGTAGTTTTATATGTGACATAAGAGTAATGGAACCTTAACAGAATCACTTCTTTAAACACCCATGTGGTTACCCTTGTGCATCTACTAATGTGTCATCTTTCACTTGTGCGTGCTTCTACGAGGTGCAACCCCTGTGGCTTCAGCAGAGGTAGAGCGAGCATGCTCACTTCCCTGCTGTGACTGCGTAGACACTTTTGGCGGATGTCCTCTGGGTTTTGGAGCCTCTGATGGCCCTGCCAAAGTCTGCTCCTCCTGCAACTGTGCAGGGGCAGACTCGGCCATCGCGATCCCAGGAGGCATCTGGGGCTCTGACTGAGGGGGAGGCAACGGGAGAGAAATGTGAGCACTGTGAGAGGAGCCCCCACTTCCATGTCCCCTCTCACCATCATCCCTCTCATGGGCCACCCGCACTTCCCTGCTAGCATGGAGCTGGAGAGTACCTTGCTGCATAGCAGTGGGGCCATGAGGACCCAAGTCTACATTGACATCCCTCCTAGAGAGGCTATGAGCCTCTGCCATCTGTCCTCCATAGAGAGCATGTGCTCATGTGAGTGGCGCATTAGCTGCTCCATGCAGGTGGCCATCCTTTCCATGGAAGAGCACATCATCGCCATCGCCTGCGACATGGTGGTGCTTATGTTGGAGATGGACTCCTCCATTCTCTGAACATTTGCAGGCATTGCGGTTGCAAAACCTGTCAGAGCCCCCTGCACTTCTTCCTGCACCTCCAGGATCACCCTCTTTCTCGATGGCCCCTGAGGCTCAGTGTCTGCAGGCAGCTGAGCAGAGCTGGGAGCGTCCTACGCCCTCCAGTGAGGAGTCTCTACTGCTGTCCCTGTCACCACTATCTGCTCTTGCTGACTTGTGACTTGTGAGACGCCAGGTGACAACACTGCTCTATCTCATGTAGGACCCACCGAGGTGTGCGTATCTGCGCTGGTGCTGGGTGCGCTTAAGTCTGGTGGCTGTGCGCCCTCAGAGACTGGAGGCTCCTCTGAGGAGTCGTCTTCCTCTTCCGGCTGGACAGTGGGGGGGCAGTTGATGGACCTGTGGGAGAGTAAAGAGATGATTTGAAAATGTCATATCAAGAATGGGTAACAATACCATTGTGCATATGATGAACATTCACTGGCTGCTGACATCAGTCCCCATATGAGTGACTGCTGTATACCATGTGGCTGTATGAGATGTAATTCTGTCACCAGGTTGCTGAGACGTCCCCCTCTCTCCGTCTTCCACCGCCAGCTGCTCTACAACTCCTGAGACCTCCAGGGCGACCTCCTCTGCTGGAGTCAACGTGTCGAATGATGGAGGGCCACCTCCGGTTTTTTCCCTCTCCCTCTTATTGTGCGCTCTCTTCTCCTGCAAGGAGGGAAAGAAGAGATGTTTGAGTGAGAGTGATGGCATGAGTGTAAAGAATGTGCGGGTTACATCTTTAGAGGGTGACTATGAAGGAGTGTAGTGCCAATGCAAAGGGGCCTCCTTGTGTGTTGTCAGTTGGTATAATTGCATTAGGATGAGGGTGAGTGTCAGGGGTGGTTAGTGAGATGGGGATGTGAGTATGTAGATAGAGAGAGAGGGATGGGTGGGCGTGCAAGGTATGTTGGTGTGTGTAATGATGTGCAGGAGTAGGGTTGGGAAGGCAGCGTGATGGGGATGTGATGAAAGGCACAGCAGGATGAAGGTGAGTGTGGCTTTGCACTTACCTTTCCTGATCTAATGAGATCATTGAAGTGCTTCCGGCACTGCACCCAGGTCCGCCTCACCACATCCCTGCTGTTGACCTCCTCTGCTATCTCCAGCCAGGCTCTTTTGGTCTCCTGTGGAGGTCTCTTGCATCCATCAGAAGGGAAGAGGACCTCCTTGCATGCTCTGACTCCCTCTACAAGCATATGTAGGGAGTCATCTGAGAACCTGGGTGCAGCCCTCCGTCTCTGTGCAGTCATGTGTGCCAGGCTGAGCAGTAAGCAGATGCTGAAATGCACTGCCTGAACACTCCTAGATGAACCTTCAAATGCAATGTGGCCAAGGCTCCTTTAAATATCCCGGTTGGAAATGAGTCATCAATGGCGTCACCGGACCCACACCATTTTATAGGGCAGGGAAACGTGCAGGCCTGCCTTAATAGGCGCCAAAGGGAATGTCGCTCTGAGGAGCGGGATGAAAAGAAGAACGGGGTCCCGACCCGCCACGCGACCGCCCGCATCCGACCCACCCAGGTAATGAAAATTCCAGCCATCGTGTTTGATAACTTGCAGAGGATCTACAATGTCAACGCCTGATATGCTGAATGTTGTCACAATGCATTCAGCCTTTGAAATTTAGTCTTCCCTGCCTGTTCAGGGAAGAAAATAAGGTCAACAGATAGCTTCCAGGTGACATAGCCTACCCCTTCCACCCATAGATACACCCCAGTAAGAGTGGCCCAAACAGCAACAGAGGAGTGCCACAATGAGGCACATGCCTTTACAAGATTGGTCATCGAGTGGACCATCGGGGTCTCACTTTCGTAGTCAGGAGGGAACCTGCAGTATTCAGATCATATGTCAGGAATAGTTGTAGCCTGCTGTGCCCTTCACAACTTCACCATACAAAAAGGGCTGGACTTTGACAATACTGGAAGGAGGCCCTGGCTCCATTGGAACCAGAACTTAATGGAAGAGAGCATGATGATGACATGCACTCGGAGGACTCCTCAGTGACTGCTGCCAGGGTCATCATAGCACATCTCATCACTAAAGTCTTCACTTCTGTGTAGCACAGTCTACCTTTGACACCACCGCCTTAGCTCCTTCTCCCCCACTTTCAAATGAAGAGATATTCCTTTAATCCACTACCCATCCTGCAACATGACAAGACATCAGCCTCTTTGCCCCCACATTACCCTGCCAATAATTATCACCTAAATGAATAAGTGAGCATTAATTTTAACTCTGCCCGCTCGGCAGAAACCAGGCATGCAACTAAAGTCCGTGGGTCTCACCCGCCGACGTCCCACACCAATCCTGCAGGTTCGGATTTTAACCTGGTCTTCTGAGCAGGCAAGAGGGATGACCATCATCAGGGTCCTTTAAATAAGCAGATCAAGCTTATCAAAGCCATTGTAGCTTTCCCGCCAGGCTAAGCTAGTGGCAAGAGGTGTCGGGGCTGGAAGAGGCCCAAAAAGGTAAGTCTTTTTTGACTATCCTTGTGAGGCCAGGAGGACTCCACCGGGCTCCACAAGGAAGACTGTGCCCAGGCTTCCCTCCTCCCCTCAACACATGGCCCTCCTGAACCCCCTCTCCACGACTTACCTGCGAGCTGGGGACCGTTCCTTTGCGTCCCTGGTGGTGGCCTCATGCCACCCGTCATTGCACTCCCACCTGCCGGCCAGCTGTCACTTCCCATCAGTTTTGGGCGGGAGACTGAGGTGATGCAAATGAGGCCTGGGAGTTAAAATCTGCTAGGCCTCATGCTGTCGAAGTCGGGACAGTTTGCCGCACGCCTCGTCCCTGCCGAGTCAACTCCTGTCCCAAGTTAAAATCGTGACTCCAGTCTTTCCTAACAAAGTGTTTCCGCTTGGTGCCTATACGGGCCATTCTTTCACCTATTCTAGTCAATTCCATAGGTGCAACCTGAGGGCCAGTATTACGAGAGGTGGTTGGCTGTTCATGCGCTGCAAAAGGGTCATGGGACTGCGGTGGCCCTCATTTCAAGGCAGCTTGCTCCTGACAGGGAGACGCTGCCGGCTGCATTTCTGGAACTTGTTCTTGGGCAGCCTGGTGTCGCCTCTCACATTTCAATGATGTGGTATTCTGAGGGGGATGGCCGGAGGCATGACATACGCTGCTATCCTGAGAGATGCCAGTATCAGGCAGGTCGACTCTAGCCGTCATCATTCACTGGGTCCTTGATCTGTGTCCCCTCTGAGCAGCAGAATGGCTGCTCTACTTGCAGCTATCAGATCCTAAAAGCCCTGAAAGGCAGCATCATGCATTGACGTCATAAGGACCCAACTGCAATTTTAACTCAACAGCCTGAGTGGGAAGCTGCAGTGGCTTTCCCAGTAGGTGAAAACTGTGGGGAGGAGGATTGAGACCAGAAGAGGGCCAAACGGGTACGTTTTTTAATTTCCTTGTGGGGCCAAGAGGAGCAAGAGTACTCCGGGCCCCACAAGGAAAGCTTAGGAATGCCCTGCCACGGACTCTTCCCTCCTTCCCAATTATGAAACCCCTGTGAGACAGCCCCAGCAGCTGATCCCATCATCTACCTGGTGTTGGCGGGTGGCCTCCGGTCCACGAGATTTTCTGCCACTTCCCAACGATCTCCCACCCAGAACAGATAGAAAGCCAGTCGGTGTGTTTTAAATGAGGCCTGGGAGTTAATAGCCCGGGTCGCATTTGTGGAGCAAAGAGTGAGTTTCTAACTTACAGCGTTACCCACCCATTCAAAATCCACCCGGATTTAAAATTGGGGCCCACATTTTAAAGTTAGACTCAGATCTTTTAAACCTATTCGATATTTACCAATGACGATAGGCTGGGTTATTCACTGGAGAGTTTGGACCAGTCAGCAGACGCACGGTATTTTTTACTTTATTCTGGAATATTTTAGATTGCTGAGCATTAACTTCACATCTCTGCTATGACAGGTCTTCAGATGCTTGCAATAACTGGGATGTAGTTTAATTTGAAATGCTACCAATGCAGACAGCTTATAGTGTAGTCTGCACATGTGTGAGGAAGTGCGACTTTAATGAACCATTTCAGTGAGATCTTCTCAATGAGTTTAAGATAGATGTTTATTATCGCTGAGATGTGGGAAACCAAAGGCACCTTAAAATTCACACTGATCTGAATTGAGTCATTATAGTATTATAGTGGTTCCTCACAGTAACAATTTACTATACAAAGTTCCTGTTACAGGACAGTTTAGGCTCGAAGGGCCATATGGCCTACTCCTGCTCCTAATTCTTATGTTCTTATGTTTCCACGGTCATGTAGGAATTTCCATTATAATCCATAGATAGAACACCTCTCAAGTAAGATGAACTTTGAGGAGAACTATTTCTATAATTCCCCCAGGTTTCTGACAAGTTTTGACTATATTTGGATTTCTAGAATGCTCTAGGTTCAGATGAGATTGACTTCAAACATCATTCAGTGGTGGATTCGGGAAATGTTGGTGCAGGTTTTTCAATAATGGTATTACAAGTCAAAAAACCTGAAAACATTACAGATCATTGGGAGAATGTTCTGCTATGCTTTAGATCAGGCAGGATACTTTCTATATTCAGTATATCAAATGAAGTTTACCATTTCACTTTGCTTCTCTCACAGCTCTGGGATGACAGACTAGCAAAATCTGCTGAAGCTTGGGCAGCTCATTGTATATGGGATCATGGACCGCCAAGCTTGATGAGATATGTTGGTCAAAATATGTCTATTCAGTCAGGCCGGTAAGTAAAGGAGGCCCATTCCCTAGTTAAGAATAAGAACCAATTGGACATATGGAAGGTAATTTCAGTTTGGGCACATGCAGAAAACTGGTGGTTACAGATCATCTACCTGTTGTACACCCCGTCCAATTTTCCTTTGCTCAATGGAAAAGAAAATTGGACAGAGTGTATAATGTGTGGCTGGTCTACAACTGTCAGTTTTCCAGCCATGCCCAAAGTGAGAATTCCCCATATTATGTTGTGACCAATTAACAGTCTTGTGCAATTAAATGTTTCTGTGTGTCATTTTTTAAGTTAACTCAGATGAGGTTCTTGACTTGTGGTATAGTTTCTCCAGTATCTCATTGAAATGGCCATTCTTTATCTGTGAGCTTAAACAGTGAGTGTCAATAGGCTATGCACCATGAGAGCATCAAACTCAAGCTTAACCCTGTCTTCACCTGGCATTCATACCTGTGTACTTTTCAGCATTGAACAGTGATGAGACACTGTCAGATTTTTTTCCTCTCTCTAGCCTGGGAGTAGATTTGGATTGTAGCCCCCCTTTCAGAGTGCTTGTTAGGGTGAAGGATAAAGAGGGCACTGGAGAAATGGAACACCTCTTTCAGTTTACACCCAGTGTCATTACAGTTGAGTCAGGATAACAGAAACAATTGATTCAAGCACAGAATTTAAGTGTGCCTTTCCTATTTACTCTTTTGTACAAAATTCCCAATAAAGGCATAATGCTTCCTGGTGAATTATGCATTTACCAGGATTCAATAATGTGCAGGCTTCCTTAGACAGAAACAGTGCAGGACTCCATCTACAGCACACATCAACTCCACCTATGCCAATGGAATTTTGTCCCACTTCCTGAAACTGAAATCTTTCAGTAATAAGATGCAAGTCAAATTCAAGGCTATTTGTGCTGCTGACTTCAGATTAGACTGAAGCTTTCAGAACTTATTTAACTGTAACTTTTAAAATGCATGGAGAGCTACCTTGATTTCTTCTCTGAGGATAGGAATTACCAATGGATTCCACAGCAAGGAGTGCAGCCACAAAAATCATATCATCTTGTTCCTCTAATCTTTTGTGAGCTCATGTCAAAGATATTCAGTCTGTCAAAAAGAGAATAGGCTAAGCTTACATAAGTTGTACCTTTGTGCAGCATTTTATGACCCTCATACCTGGAGGGATGGACCTTTTACTGACCAGCCACATGCGGTATAAGTAAAAGCTGGCTGTGACCTCAGCATATTCCCATTTACTATAGAGAGATAACGGGAAAGATGTTGGTCTTTCCTTCGCCATGTAAAATGCTGAATGAAAAGGAAGCACATGAAGTTTAATGTGTTACAGTTTTCTCCATGTCATGTTTTTAAAAGTTAATATTACAAAAGTAACATTGGAAATCACTGAGATCAGCTTCATCAGTGCAGGTCAGAAGTAGGTAAGCATCGCTAGGCTCATTGGAAAGATTAAGAAATACCACAGGCACAGGTTATTGCCACTGAGTTTAGAAGATTTTGAAAAGAAACCTCAGTAGCTGAAGTAAAGAAAGCATCATGCATTCTCCTTCAGCAATGGTGAAGAATACGAACAATAAACATACGAACAATGATGGACAGGTAATGCCCCTCTGGTCCATCGAGCCTGTCCCACCCAATTGTGATGTGAATCACAATATACACTCTCCACCCCACCCGAAACCATGTGATCTGCTGGGAGAGGTGAAAAACCAGATTAAAAATCCCAGGCCAATTTGGGGAAAATGTTATTATTCTGTTGAATTTATGTGGTAATTCTGTTCAAGTTTTTATTCATTTGATGTGTTCTTTATAGATGTGAAATGTTATTGGTTTACATTCTGGAGGCGTTGTATTCATACAGATTGAATTATGTCAATGAAGGGATTGTTGAATCTTGTGCTAGTTATGCTTGTAAAAAAATAACGTATTTCTTATTTCTTCAGCTATCGATCTATTATAGATCTTGTGAGGTCCTGGTATGATGAAGGGCGCTATTACTCCTATCCTTATCCTAGAGAATGCAACCCAAAATGCCCCAATAAATGCAGTGGAGCAGTTTGTTCCCACTATACACAGGTACCATACAACTAATTTATTTAAATAAAGGACACTGATTACTCCTCAGTGAATTATTGCATGTAATGCTACAATGGGAAATAATTCATGGAGTGCCATTACTGTATATTCATCAGTGAGTCACAAAGTCGCATAAATATTTACCTCTGTGACATCGAACAAGTACAGTTTTTTAATATGCTGGAAATCTGAAACAAAAACAGAAAATGCTGGAAATATTTGGCAGGTACATCTTTGCAAGAGATTCACTAGTTTTCATCTCTTTCCAGCTGTTTAGAAAAGAAGTTTTGCTGGATGTTCAACCCGTGAACTCTTTTTTGTGATGCGGAATTCCAAATTCATATCTTTCACCTTTGCTTTGTTCAGTCCTATTAAGGATCTCATTTGCCTTTCAGTTTCCAGCTCTGATGAAGGGTCCACATCTGAAACGTTAACCTGCCGTTTCTTTTTACTGATGCTGAATGCCTGCTGCGTATTTCCAGTATTTTCTGTTTTTAAAATATCGACCTGTTACAGTCAAATTCCATTATATCGCTTTCAGGGTCATTGTTCATGATGCTTGAAAGGCTCTTTTTTTTCAGACTTGTGATACTAATATCTGAAATTTACCACGCTAGCTCTCTGCTGATCAAATATAAATGGTGCTGTAAGCATTGAGGAATGTCAAGAGTCTGGTCTGATAGGATCAGTTTTTCAAAGAGAATTAGTAAGATATGTGGACCAGGCAAGAGTTACATCCAATGCCTTTTATATTTCAACACCAGAATTTTTTGAATCTATTTTCTTAATAATATATATGTATTTTTAATCACTTATATCCGTATAATCTGTACAGAAGGTATTAAAGATTGAAGTGTGAATGGTGCACCTCAGTTACCATTTTCAGTGCATTAATTTTAAAATTATTTTAAATTAGGATTGTACCTTATTTTTCAGATGGTCTGGGCTGCATCAAACAGAATAGGGTGTGCTGTCCACACCTGCAATAACATGAAAGTCTGGGGATCCTTATGGCGTCGCACTACATTCCTAGTGTGCAACTATTCTATAAAGTAGGTATCGGTTTTAGTTTAAACTATATTCAGTATGAGCATGTGCAGGAATGGCTCATTACAGCAGATGTAACCATAACACAACAGGGTCATTTAAACATGTGTCTAAAACACATAAAAAATAAATTGAACAGAGGTGTTATGCAAAATGTGTGTTTTAATGGTAATATAAAGTCCTGTGGTGAGCAGCAGATGCCTAAATTAACAACCATTACAGTATTACATAACTGCTTAAGGCCATCGTATGACTGGTAACACCAATATCACGTAATGTACTGCATGTAAATGTTGATCTGGGGTCACTAAATGAAATAGCATCGATGTGGATATTTATAGTTATACATTAACTGATTAGATATCAATGAGATGCATCTTCTAAGAACTGTCATCTGCGCTACTTTAAAATGAAATGGTAAAGCATGAAAGGCTGTGTCAATTATTGGAAATAAACTGCTGAATCATTTCCAACCTGGAATTGATACAAAATTACTTCAATAATTGCGTGGCTTATTAAGAATTAAACACGTTAGAATTGCAAAGTACGGACACTATCAACTCAGACTTACATTAGCACAGCTAGCAACCTCCTCCCTTAAGTTCGACATATACTACAAATTACAGAGTTCTGTTTGATGCACTTCATCAGTTCACAGCCAGGTTTTTCACTTCAGTAAAGAGCTGGCACTTTGTCTAAGGTATTGCCTTAGCAGAAGGAAGGATGCATGAAAGTGAGCAGTGATCATGGTATGATTTCCAATAATTGTATAAACTATAGCATATTAAAATGATCAATGTTATTATATTTTTCTACCACAGGGGAAACTGGATTGGAGAAGCTCCATACAAATCAGGAAAACCATGTTCAGCTTGCCCACCCAGCTATGGAGGCTCCTGTAGTAACAATCTATGTGTTCCAGGAGTCAAGTCAAATAAGTTGTTCCTATTCAAGTAATTTATGTTGTGTACACTTTGTTGGAGGTGAGGAGAGGTTAATAATGAGTGTCCAGTTTCTTATTTGTAACTAAATTATAAACCAACCAGTTCAGTGAAAACAATAATCAGGAATAACACTGGAAAAAAACAACTCTTAGTGCTGCCTCACCAAAGTAAAGTGTGATATATTTACCAACAAAAGTAATACAATTATTCAAAGATAACGTATTTCCTCATGAATGAGATCATTACTCCTGACAAATCAGGAATGATTTTCACAACTGTGAAAAGAGAGTATTGATTGTATAAAACTTTATTAAAGGAAAACACACCATAAATTTGAATTATTTCCATGTTCTGGTATCCCAGGCAACCACCAGCAGTGGCAATGCCTACTGCATTTCAGTCAGTTCCCAAGTAAAGCAACAGGTTGATTTAACTTTCCTTCCCCGATGACTTGTTCAAAGGCAATGACGGAAGATTTTTATGTATATTTATAATTAAGTGTGTTTAGAAGCACAAGTAGAGATTTTTACCTCCTCATTGATGGGGTAATCACTGAACTCTTGCCTGTGTATGAATGGCTAACCTGTACAGCTCTAGCGCACAGGAGCGAATCTCAAGGAGAAGAACCTCCAACTGTGTAAGAAATTGTATTGCAGTCTTCAAAATTTCCGTATTTTAAAGGTGTTGCATAATACAGCTACAATATCTCAAATCCATACTTAGTCCCGTGGTTACAGACAGCATAAACATATGGTACTAGGTAATATATTTTTATAAATACTTGAGTTTGGAAAGTACAACATGAAGAAAAATGCAAATCAAGATCGCCCTCTATTGGACATATCACACCACTGGCGAGCTCACAAGATGATCTTAAAGAAATAATGTAGGATGAAAATTAATCTTGTCTAAGCATTCTCATATTTTGCTTTCCATTATTTTACTTATTTTTTTTATCATGCCAATACCATTCTCAGCCTCCCTAGCTGATTAAAAGACCAACAATGTGAATACATTTCACTAAACAAAACAAGTCAGAATTAAAAATAAAAATATGATCTCTATTATGTTATAAAGGTAGGATAAGGCAGTGATACAGATACTTCAGGAGTACTGTGGCTGCACTAAGATCCAAACTGTGAGTGCATGTCAAGGCTCACAGTTCGGGCCTTTGCACAGCTACATGAGTCAATTGAATTCTCTCCTTAACAAATGAACAAAGAGGACTTCAGTTATAATAATTTAATTTAAAGATTCACTGTCATCAGGAATGTTTGGCTTCCAAACTATAAATTATTCATGAGACCCTGTGGTGGAACTGGGAATACTCTTTTGGCACCACATTTTAAAACAGTGGGCTGGATTTCCCACTGGGTGGCAAGAGCACCACCTGATTTAAAAATGTACAATAGTGACTATCAGACAAAAAACATTGTCCCATTGACATACATATGATGATGCTGCGACAAAGTCATTTGGGGTGAAGTAGATTAACTGGTAGGTCAGCTGAATAATCGTTCACCTACTGTTTATGTTTTGTAACTCAACAGTGACTAATTGAAGTTCCCCTTTCTTATTAAAATATCCTGCCTCGGAGTCTTATCCTCAGTTGAGCTTAATGACCGCCTGACGGGGGCTTGTCAGAAAGTTTCTATAATTGATTCAACCCAGCTTATTCTTAGCCGGTGGGTTAGACTTCCCTTCCCACCAGTGGTGTCTGTGTTTCTGGTGGCATTTGGCTGTTGAACATTTACAGATTGCAATCTGGTCCTTGCCATCAACACTCATGAATGCCAATGTGGCACCAAAACATATTTACCATCAACAGGAAGCCCATCCATTCAATGGAAAATCCTGCACAATGATATTTCCAAACAGTCGCAAATGTCAAACCTCAAAAGAAGATGTTTATATCATTATTACACATGTGTATTTGTGCTTAAATGCACTGTGCTGAGGAATGCATTGCCACTATCATATCCTGAAATGGCCACTATACAGGAATTTCTAGCTTGCAAACCAAAAAACTCTTGGCAACGAAAAAAAAAAGAAACTGCAAATACTGGAAAGCTGAAATAAAAACAGAAAATGCTGAAAAACACAGTAGGTCCACCAATATCTGTAAAGAAAAGAGACAACTTAATGTTTCTGTTGTGGACCCTCATCAGAAATGGAGACTGGAAGATAAGTGAAATACTTAATGGAACTGAACAAAATGAAATGGAGAGGAGGGAATGGGAGGAAGAGAGAGAATGGGTACTGCCCCTGTCCTGTTTAATTCCATTAAAAGGCTCATTTACTTTCCAGTTTTACTTCTGCTGAAGGGTTCATACCCTAAACATTAACCTGTCTTTGCTCTTTACAAATGCTGTGTGTTTACAGTAGTTTCTGTTTTTAACTTAATACTTGTTTTTCTTGTATCTGTGCCATCTAGTGGTAGTTGTGCTTGCAGGCAGATTGGAGCAACGATTTTAGGAATTTTGGAAGTGAGCAACGGTTTTGTGCTTCTGGTTATTTTTATATACGTGACACATTAATCCAACTTCTGCGCAATTTGTGCGCAATAATTTCCATCAGGCAGCTCTCCTTATGGTGATGGCAGAGCTCACTGTGAAAATACAAATATTTTTTGAAAAAACAGAAAGAAATCGAGAATTTAACAGATATTAATCACAATTGGTCACAAGGCAATCCGCCAGGACTTCCTCGATAACTCAGTGAGTGAATCCGCCATATGGTGGGGTACTGAACCAGGCAGGCAAGAAGGGGTCCGAGGTTCAATCCTGGTCTGCATGCAATTAGCCAATTTCAGCTGGAGCATCAATGTGCCACTAAAAGGGGCGTCAGTATAATTAGACTGGGAAACATTGGCCAGGGCTTCCACTTGTCATTGGTATCTTGTGGTGCCAACTGGAAATGGGTATAAGTGACCATTGGGTATAGAAAGATTGGGAGCCTTTGTCAAGGACTCCCTAATGGTTGACTGGCCTGCAAGTGCTCACTGTCCAGGCTCACACACGAAGAATAACCACAAGTGAAGAATAGCAAAAGGAAGAGGAAGCGAGGTAAGGTTTGAAAATTAGAGAAGGGAAAGAAAATCTGTCCTCTCGCCTTTGGGTCTTTTATTCTCAAAAGAAACCTCTTCGGCTATGAAATGAGGTAACTAAACTCAGTTGGGTCATTGTGGGAAAGTATTGAATAAAAGTAAGGTGCTTCACCACAAGGAGGCCAAGGAAATAAGAGTGAGAATTATCCTGGGACGTACTTGCACATCTTATCTAGTGCGTAAGTTGACTGCAGAATTGGCAGAGGACTGAGAGAAGTCACCTTCCCAGCCCACTCAGTTAAGTATGGTACATGGACCAGGGTACCTCAGAGAAAGGAAATGGGGAGAAAAATAACAAAACAGGTAACCAGTGATGGCTAGTGACTGCCTCATTTCCCACCAGAATGAATGGGAACAAATAAGAATGAGAGAGAATGGACAGGAATGAATGGCAACAAATAGGGCTAAAAGGAAAATAGACTTGTAAGTTGTGATATTCAGGTAGTGTGATGATGTGACCATCACACTGTAGTCATTTCAGGCTCTGTCCGGGCAACTGCAACCACCATCAGCACTGTCAAAACAGGCTTATTTAAGGCAGAAATAACACTGATGATTTCAACATCACTGAGAATGAATAAATATCTTGTCAAAAACATGTCAGCAGGTCTTCAATTACTTGATGTATCCAATTAAGTAAGTTTATACACTAGTTGCTTTTTGTAGTACACCTCATTCTTTTTACCGTTTTAAAGAATGAAATCTATAACTATCTGTGCATTTAAAATCAAATATATATTAGTATTGTTAGTGCAGCATGTCTTGGTCAGCATGAGCGGGATATAAATTAGATTTTATATTTGAAATGACTACTAAAAAACATGTTGGCTCTTAAATCGTGACAGCTAATTCATTTCAAAATAATTTATTCAGAGGTTAGTTGTGCATGAAAAGCTTCAAAGCCTTTCAACCTGCTTATTTGTGAGAAAAGCAAATCACACAATTTTACAATAATTTTAAAATTGATTCATGGTGGCTGAGAATTCAGCATTTGGGTTCGACCTGACAGTGCACCATAATCTGTCATGCAAACCAGTTGCCTGTTTGGACAAATAAAGCTGTCTAAATACATATACTGTGCAATTAGAATATTTCAGCTACAAAAGGGTAGACATTGGTTTCATGTTGATGGTCCATAGTTGTAGATTGATGCATATATAAGGTACTTGTAAATTACTTTATAAAATGGATGCGTGCACTTAAATATTTAATAGAAACTTTGTGGACAAGGTTTTTAGTGAAGTTTGTGCGGTAATCTAGCAAAGCCTGTCTCTTGTAAATTGTATAATGTTATTTATATATATATATATATCCATATATTAACTGGTAGCACCAAGACTGCCAACTGGTCTTCAAGTGGGCGTTTCATGGAGCTAATGAGCATGCGCTGCTGATGCAGTGAATCTTAGGAATGTTCTTCCTCCAGCAGCAGAACCCCAGAGGAGTGCTGGAACATCCGAACATCTGTAGTGTATCCCACTTGTTATAAAATGTCAACATTGTTTGCTTCATATGTGACTGTAAATCATACATGCTGTTACATAGAGAGCATTTCTAAAGATAGCTCTTCATCCTTTGCTTTTAGAATTGCTTCCGTTACAAAAACAAAATAAATTACAAGTATATATTCACTGTGCTTGTGGGGTTTTTTATATTCCTAAATTAATTATGTTATTTTCTCCTCAATTTTCCCCCACCCTCCTTCCCAGTGTTATGGCCTTTATTGCAAGGGGGTTCGAGTATAAAAGCAGGGAAGTCCTGCTACAACTGTACAGGGTATTGGTGAGACCACACCTTGAGTACTGCGTACAGTTTTGGTCTCCTTATTTAAGGAAGGATATACTTGCATTGGAGGCAGTTCAGAGACAATTGGAATTTAGAAGAATGAGAGGTGATCTTATTGAAACATATAAGATACCGAGGGGGCTCGACAAGGTAGTTGCAGAGTGGATGTTTCCCCTTGTGGGGAAATCTAGAACTCGGGGGCATAGTTTCAGAATAAAGGGTCGCCCTTTTAGAACTGAGATGAGGAGGAATTTCTTCTCTCAGAGGGTCGTAAATCTGTGGAATTCTCTGCCCCAGAGAGCCGTGGAGGCTGGGTCAATCAATACATTAAAGGTGGAGATAAACAGATTTTTGAAAGATAAGGGAGTGAAGGGATATGGGGAGCGGGCAGGGAAGTGGCTTTGAGCCCAAGATCAGCCATGATCTTATTGAATGGTGGAGCAGGCTCGAGGGGCCAAGTGGCCTATACTTGCTCCTATTTCTTATGTTCTTATGTTCTTATGTTATGCATTATTCTTTGGTTGACAGGATTGGCGAGTAAACTGTCATCAAATCCACAATTTATATGGGCTCTAGGAAAGGGGAAGAATGGTCTGAATTACATCATCATCATTCTTTGTTTTCTCCCACTTCCTGATAATCTCATTATCCATGAGTACTCCACTATCAGATTTTATGGTCTTTTAGTGGAAAGAAAAAGGAGAGAGAGAAAGAAAAACTGTGGGAGAGAGGTTGTCGGAAGAGAGAAAATGACAGTTCTTGAGAGAAAATATGGATAGAAATGCAAAGCAAGTTACCATTGTCTTGACCAATTCAGTTGTTCTGTTCTAGTTCTCATAATTTCTATGTATATCTTCAATAGAGATATAATAGAAAAATAACAATAAAAATACATCACTTGCTCTACAACCTGGTTTGATCCTCTCCTCCTTAGTTATGTAATTTAGTTTGAATACTGATTTAATAGGTAGGCAGATTGCAAACATCACAGAACATCCTTAAAGCAACATAAGCAATATGCTGGACATTACACGTCCTATTAGTAACTAAAGTCATTATAAAAATGCTGATTTTACTTCAGTTGGACAGCTTGCTTCATTTAAGTTATCCAATAATCTGTACCAACAAGCATCAACATAAACTAGAACAAAAATGTAGTCACTTTTGTGATGTATACTCTATGAAAAGTATTTAAAAATAATCTTCACTTATCTAGCTACAGTATAATGCACAAAGCAGTAAACAGCTTTAACTCAGGATGAAAGGAACCTTCAATTGTCTTTATTTCCCCCATCTATGTATTGAGGAATAGCTGTTAAAATATGTGACAACATTCTTCCATCAATGTAATACATTATCAAACTTATTATTATGAACACCTCCTCTGACACCTCCTCCTACCTCCACCTGGACCATGACCCCACTACCGAACATCAAGCCACCGTGTCCAAGACTGTCACTGACCTCATCTCCTCTGGAGATCTTCCCCCCACGGCCGCCAACCTCATAGTTCCCCAACCCCGCACAGCCCGCTTCTACCTCCTTCCCAAGATCCACAAACAGGACTGCCCCGGTAGACCCATCGTTTCAGCCTGTTCTTGCCCCACGGAACTTATCTCTTCCTATCTCGACTCTATTTTTTCTCCCCTTGTCCAGTCTCTTCCCACCTACATCCGCGACTCTTCCGATGCCCTCCGCCATTTTAACAGTTTCCAGTTTCCCGGCCCCAACCGTCTCCTCTTCACTATGGACGTACAATCCCTCTACACCTCCATTCCCCACCAGGATGGCCTGAGGGCGCTCCGCTTCTTCCTTGAACAGAGGCCCAACCAGTCCCCATCCACCACCACCCTCCTCCGCCTGGCTGAACTTGTTCTCACATTGAACAACTTCTCCTTTGACTCCACCCATTTCCTCCAAATTAAAGGTGTTGCTATGGGTACCCGCATGGGTCCTAGCTATGCCTGCCTTTTCGTGGGATATGTGGAACACTCTTTGTTCCAGTCCTACTCGGGTCCCCTCCCTCAACTCTTTTTCCGGTACATTGATGACTGTATCGGTGCCGTCTCCTGCTCTCGCCCTGAACTAGAACATTTCATTTACTATGCTTCCAATTTCCACCCTTCCCTCACCTTCACATGGTCCATCTCCGACTCTTCCCTTCCCTTCCTCGACTTCTCCATCTCCATCTCTGGGGATAGGTTATTGACTAACATTCACTACAAGCCCACCGACTCCCACAGCTACCTGGACTACACTTCCTCCCACCCCGCCTCCTGTAAGGACTCTATTCCATTCTCCCAGTTTCTCCGTCTCCGCCGCATCTGCTCTGATGATGCCACCTTCCATACCAGTGCTTCCGACATGTCTTCCTTTTTCCTCAACCGAGGATTCCCCTCTACCGTGGTCGACACGGCCCTCGACCGTGTCCGTTCTATCTCCCGCACATCTGCCCTCACCCCTGCCCCTCCCTCCCGGAACCACGATAGGGTTCCCCTTGTCCTCACCTTTCACCCCACCAGCCTCCACATTCAACGGATCATCCTCCGCCATTTCCGCCACCTCCAGCGTGATCCCACCACCAAACACATCTTCCCCTCACCTCCCCTTTCAGCATTCCGTAGGGACCGCTCCCTCTGCGACACCCTAGTCCACTCCTCTACCACCCCCAGCACCCCTTCCCCTTCGCCCGGCACCTTCCCGTGCACGCGCAGGAGATGCAACACATGCCCTTATACCTCCCCTCTTCCCACTGTCCAGGGCCCCAAACACCCCTTCCAGGTGAAACAGCGATTTACTTGTACTTCCTGCAATTTAGTATACTGTATTCGCTGCTCACGATGTGGACTCCTCTACATTGGGGAGACCAAACGCAGATTGGGTGACCGCTTTGCGGAACACCTCCGTTCAGTCCGTAAGGGGGACCCCGAGCTCCCGGTGGCCTGTCACTTTAATTCACCGCTTCACTCCCACTCTGACCTCACCGTCCTCGGCCTATTACACTGTTCCACGGAAGCTCAGCGTAAGCTCGAGGAACAGCACCTCATCTTTCGTTTAGGCACGCTACAGCCCTCTGGACTCAATATCGAGTTCAACAATTTTAGATCATAACCTCAGCTCCAATCACATTTATATTTTATTTTATCCACCCTTTTATTTGGCCCCCCCCACCTTTTTTTTTCCTCCTAGAAGCTGGCAGCTGTCCCTCATTCTGCCAGTGGATTTCACACTTCATTCAGCCTTAATCTGTCACATTAACACCACCTCTAGCCTTGCATATCTCTTAATGTCTCTTAATGTCTCTTCATCTCCCCCTTTGTTCCTTTATCCCCTCCCCCTTTTCCCAGCTTTACCCTGGCCTTAAATCTATTTGATTTCCGGCTCTTCCCAGTTCTGATGAAAGGTCATCGACCTGAAACGTTAACTCTCTTTCTCTCTCCACGGATGCTGCCTGGCCTGCTGAGTTTTTCCAGCGTTTTCTGTTGTTATTTCGGATTTCCAGCATCCGCAGTATTTTGCTATCTTATTATTATGAACTCCATTTCCATAAGAATGGTTAGAATGTGAAACTTGCTACCACATGGAGTAGTTGAGGTGAATAGCATAGATGCATTTAAGGGGAGCTAGATAAACACATGAGGGAGAAAGGAATAGATAGATATGCTAGAGATGAAGTAGGATGGGAGGAGCATTATCACTGGCATGTTGGGCTGAATGGCCTGTTTCTGTGCTGTAAATTCGATATAATTCTATGTAAAATTAGGTACACAGTACTTTGAAAGACAATTAAATCTTGTAGTCTAAACAATGGCCAGTAAATACATGTAATCTTGTCACTCAACCATTATTTCACCACGCCCCCAACACAAACAATGGCACTGCAGTAACAACAGAAAATGCTGGAAAAACTCAGCAAGCCAGGCAACATCCGTGGAGAGAGAAACAGAGTTAACGTTTCAGGTCGAAGACCCTTCGTCAGAACTGAGAAAAAAGCAGGAAATGAAACAGATGAAAAAGCAAGTTTGGAGGCTGGGGGAGGGAATAAAAGAACAAAAGGGGAGGTCTGTGAGGAGCAGAGACATTAAGAGATGCTCAAGGCGAGACGAGATGGTAATAGGACAGGTTAAGAAACAAAAGATGGCTCAGAAGTGTGAAATGCGCTGGCAGAATGAAAGACAGCTGCCATGTGGGAGAGAGAAAAGAAAAGGAAAAAGGCACATACCAAAAGTGTGGATAAAAAAACAATATATATATATGGTAGGGGCCGAGGTTATGATCTGAAATTGTTGAACTCGATATTGAGTCCGGAAGGATGTAAAGTGCCTAATCGGAAGATGAGGTGCTGTTCCTCGAGCTTACGCTGAGCTTCTGTGGAACAATGCAAGGGGCTGAGGACGGTGAGGTCTGAGTGGGCGTGGAGCGGTGAATTGAAATGACAGGCGACCGGAAGCTCGGGGTCACCCTTAAGGACTGAACGGAGGCGTTCCGCAAAGCGGTCACCCAATCTGCGTTTGGTCTCCCCAATGTAGAGGAGACCACATCATGAGCAGCGAATACAGTATACTAGATTGCAATAAGTACAATTAATCACTGTTTCACCTGGAAGGGGTGTTTGGGGCCCTGGAGAGTGGGAAGGGGGGATGTATAAGGGCAGGTGTTGCATCTCCTGCGCTTGCACAGGAAGGTGCCGGGCGAGGGGGAAGGGGTGCTGGGGGTGATAGAGGAGTGGACTAGGGTGTCTCGGAGGGAGCAGTCCCTACGGAATGCTGAAAGGGGAGTTGAGGGGAAGATACGTTTGGTGGTGGGATCACGTAGGAGGTGGCGGAAATGGCGGAGGATAATCCGTTGAATGTGAAGGCTGGTGGGGTGAAAGGTGAGGACAAGGGGAACTCTATTGTGGTTCCGGGAGGGAGGGGCCGGGGTGAGGGCAGAGGTGCGGGAGATAGAACGGACACGGTCGAGGGCCGTGTCGACCACGGTAGAGGGGAATCCTCGGTTGAGGAAAAAGGAAGACATGTCGGAAGCACTGGTATGGAAGGTGGCATCGTCGGAGCAGATGCGGCGGAGACGGAGAAACTGGGTGAATGGAATAGGGTCTTTACAGGAGGCGGGGTAGTCCAGGTAGCTGTGGGAGTCAGTGGGCTTGTAGTGAATGTTGGTCAATAACCTATCCCCAGAGATGGAGACGGAGAAGTCGAGGAAGGGAAGGAAAGATGGACCATGTGAAGGTGAGGGAAGGGTGGAAATTGGAGGCAAAGTGAATGAAATTGTCTAGTTCAGGGCGAGAGCAGGAAACGGCACCGATACAGTCATCAATGTACCAGAAAAAGAGGTGAGGGAGGGGACCTGAGTAGGACTGGGACAAAGAATGTTCCACATATCCCACGAAAAGGCAGGCATAGCTCGGACCCATGTGGGTACCCATAGCAACACCTTTGATTTGGAGGAAATGAGTGGAGTCAAAGGAGAAGTTGTTCAATGTGAGAACAAGTTCAGCCAGGCGGAGGAGGGTGCTGGTGGATGGGGACTGGTTGGGCCTCTGTTCAAGGAAGAAGCGGAGCGTCCTCAGGCCATCCTGGTGGGGGATGGAGGTGTAGAGGGATTGTACGTCCATGGTGAAAAGGAGGCGGTTGGGGCCAGGAAACTGGAAACTGTTAAAGTGGCGGAGGGCGTCAGAGGAGTCGCGGATGTAGGTGGGAAGAGACTGGATAAGGGAAAAATAGAGTCGAGATAGGAAGAGATAAGTTCCGTGGGGCAAGAACAGGCTGAAACGATGGGTCTACCAGGGCAGTCATGTTTGTGGATCTTGGGAAGGAGTTAGAAGCAGGCTGTGTGGGGTTGGGGAACTATGAGGTTGGCGGTTGTGGGGGGAAGATCTCCAGAGGAGATGAGGTAAGTGACAGTCTTGGAAACGGTGGCTTGATGTTCGGTAGTGGGGTCATGGTCCAGGTGGAGGTAGGAGGAGGTGTCGGAGAGTTGGCGTTCAACTTCTGCTAGGTAGAGGTCGGTTCGCCAAACAACAACAGCACCACCCTTGTCAGCAGGTTTAATGACAATGTCGGGGTTGGATCTGAGAGAATGGAGTGCTGCAAGTTCAGAGGGAGGTAGATTAGAGTGAATGAGGGGAGCAGAGAAATTGAGATGGCCGATGTCACGGCGGCAGTTAGCAATGAAAAGATCTAGAGAGGGTAAGAGGCCAGAGGGAGGGGTCCAGGTGGAACGAGAATTCTGAAAGCGGGAGAAAGGGTCAGCCGTGCGGGGGGAAGACTCCTGGCCAAAGAAGTGGGCACGGAGACGAAGGCGACGGAAAAAGAGCTCAGCATCGTGCCGAGCTCGAAATTCATTGAGGTGGGGGCGTAAGGGGATGAAGCTCAGGCCTTTGCTGAGGACTGATCGTTCGGGGTCAGAGAGGGGAAGGTCAGAGGGGATAGTGAAAACGCGGCAAGGGGTGAGATTGGGAGAAGGGGGGTCAGAGGAAAGTGAAGGGAAAGAAGGTTCCGGAGGGGCGTTGGTGTTCAAGAGTTGATGAAGCTTGCGATCCTTGACATCGGAAAGGAAGAAAAAAAGTTTTTTGTTGAAGCGTCGGATGAGCCTAAGGATGAAATGGAACTGTGGACCCGCACCGCAATGGCACTGCTGTACTGAGGCACTCATCTCCTCAGGTGAATAGTTAACAGTACTTAGTCGCACTTTAACGAGGTGTGAAAAGCTTATTGAAATAGCCGACGTGCTTAATGTGTTATAAGCGGTGCCTTTGTAATTGACAAAAGTGAGAAGTCGCACAACACCAGGTTATAGTCCAACAGTTTTATTTGAAATCAGAAGCTTTCGGAGCGCTGCTCCTTCGTCAAGTCCCAGTCCAACACTGGCATCTCTGCATCATTTGTAATTGACTGCAGTGGAAAATGGTTAGCGATTTTTGCCCGATATAGGCGGCTGCCCGAGATGATCGTGGACGGTGTCAGTGACGGGGGCTGTACTGGCACTTACATTAAAATGAGGAAGCAGCTTCATAGTTAGCAACACTTTTGAAAGAAAATTTCTAGATGTTGTGAAACATCAAACATCAAATATCCACTGCCTTGGTTTGTTAAATAAACTTACATGGTGAATGAATGCTGATATGAGGCTACTCCCTTGTGTTGATGGTTTGATTCATAGGTGACCAATCTTATCTGCAAGCCCCAAGTTTCAATAAAAAAGTTGAACGAGCTCCAATGCCCCAACTCAGAAGACACATAAATGTACTCACAAAACTTAGAAAAATTGCAATTCCCCCCACCCCCGAATTCCAGTGACGCAGTCCTTCTAATAGTGATTTGTGTGTTTTTTAATTATTTATATACACTGGGGAAACATTAGTTAATAATTGTGATGGCAACGAAGATATGTATAAAGTGAAACCAGAGGCCTTATTTAAACACCTAAATCTAAAAGTTATTATGATGTTGTTAGTGCCCTTACCAGGATTTTAGCAGCTATGATTAATTACCAGTGAGTGAAAACCCCTAAAGCTGTTATTTATAAGATATATTGGGCAAGGAGGATTAGGTTAGCAATGGCAAGTATCTGTACAGACTGTAACTGGCCAACATCTGTGCGCCTAATAGAAATCAACCCACTTCTTTAATTTTTTTACATCTCAATGGCCTCTGTCTTGCCACCATTAAGGAATTCTCTTCATTGCTGGGCATCAACTATAACCTAATAATAGACAATATTCTCCATCAGTCATTCCTCATATTATCAAATGGGGTAAAGAGTAAGAAGGTATCAATGAGAAAAGACTATTTAGTTACCTCATTGTTTTGCTGCACATTTAAGTGGTGCACACAGCATTTTTATCCCACTCCAGCCGTAGCACAAAACCTACTTCTCTCCATTTCTTGTTGAATTAAGAATCTGTCCTTTTTAAAAAAATATTCATCCAACTCTGCACTGACTGTGCTAGGTGGCAGTCTAGTCCATGCAAAGCTTTCTGTGTCCACATGAGAGGCGCTTGCTAGTCACATGATATACTCGTCTTCTGCTTGAATGCAACATACCATGATTGTACTAGCCATATATTTTGGAAATTCATAATTTGAGGATTAAATGGTGTGATAACTTATTGAAAGACTTTTCCCTTTTGTGTATGTTTGTACAGATATGGAAGAATTGCTTTGACACGCAAGTCTTTATAGTGACAGGCACCAATGATGTACACATGAGCACACTATTTGGCTGATCTTGCATTTATATAGCATTTTTCATGTCCTCAGAACATCCCAAAGCACTTCAAATCCAATGAGTTGTTTTTGAAATGTAGTCACTGCTGTTTTGTAGGCCAATGAGGTACCTATTTTGCACACAACAAAGTCCTACAAACTGCAATTATATGAATGACCATTAAATTGTTTGTGGTGTTGATTGGGGGAGTAACTGTTAGCCAGGTCTCCCCACTTTTTCTTTGAAAAAGTGCCATGGGATCTTTTATGTCCACCTGAGCAGAAGATGGGTCCTTGGTATAGCATCTAATTCAAAGGATGGCATCACTTCCTCAGTATTGCACTGAAATGTTAGCCTGGGTTATTTATTCATCCCTGAAGTGTGGCTTGAACCCACAGCCATTCTGAGTTAGAGGTGAGAGTGCTCCTGCTGAGCCGAACTGAGTTAGAAGAAACATTTTTCACTGAGGAGTAGATATATGGACCAGTCATATGTAGAAACAATTAAGGCTGACTTGATTAACTTGTTCAGATAGGAGGTTGTTGTTCGGAGAGGTATACAATGATGATCACATATATCACAGGGTCTTGCTGGAGCTGGGGGAAGTGCTGTCTGTGTAAGGTAGCAGGTCAGCATTGAATAGTGAAGATATAAGAACGGACAAATATTTTGGACTTTTGCTGGGCATCATGGAGTATTGATGCAGATGTTTCCCTTAGCAGATTAAATGGGTAGTGTCCTGTCCAAAATAAGCTAGATTGGACATGCTTTGTGGAAGGACTAGGCTTGATGGACATAATTGCTTTTCTTTTGCCATGTTTTCACCAAATTCAGATATTTTTTAATGAAATAGAAATATCCTAGATTCTATTTTAAGAGGTATCCTTTAATTAGATAGAATAATCGAAAAGGAAAAAAATCATAGCGTGAATTAGTGATTTATAAAGAAAATAGCAGCTTCTCTCACCATTCTATATCATCCCACCATAAGTAACAACATCTTGCATTTGTATAGCACCTTAAATGCAAAGAAATGTCTCAAGACACTTCGCAAATAGGCATAAGGAAAAGAGGTGCCAAGCCAGGAAGGCAGAGATTCGGAGGAGTGACTGAGAGCTTGATTGATAAAATGGGTGCTCAGGAGGTTTTAAAAAAGTGGAGAGGTGGAAAGCTTTTAGGAGGGAAGTTCCAAAGAGTAGGACTGAGGGAACTTAAAACTCTGGCACCGATGGTGGGGCGAAACAGCGGGAACAGAAGGCTGGGATCAGAGGAACACAACATTCGGGAGGGGATATGGGGCTGGAGGAGTATGCAGCAATAGAGGTGAGCAAGGCCACAGAGGGATTCATTGACGAGCATGAGGGTTTTGAATTTAACGTGTTAGGGGATAGGGGCTCAGTGAGGATATGGGTGCTGGACAAGGGGAACTTGCTGCACAGAGGTTGGGCAATCTGAAGTCTGTGGAGGATGGGAGGCAAAGGCTGGGAGGTGAGCAAGGAGGATGTTAGAGTAGTAGTCTGGGGAGGTGACGATAGACCAGATCTGGTGATTGATGACCAGGTCATTTCTGCACCTTGTAAACTCAGATCTCTGCTCTTCTAACTTGAGGGAGTGAAGTTGGGCGCTGGAGCAGGGGGAGTAATAAGGACACAAGACAGTGATCTACATCTTTTTTCACGTATGACCTTCGTGAAGATTAGACAGCCATGTGCACAATCCTGCACCAGTGTTGCCGGTCATGTGTTGTTGCTTTTACCAATCTATTTAGCATTCCTGTCTAGTACTTTAAATCATCCAGTTATCTATTTCTTGGACTTTGACCTTTTGTTTCATTTCAGTTCTCCCAGCATGATCGCTTTGCCTGGATGGACTCCTTCCTCTGTTGCTTTTTGCCAAAAGAACTTCCTTTTCTTTATCTTTGTGAGCACCATTCCCATGTTCCTTAGCCTTTCAAGCACTCATTCATTACTCCTCTGTGTAGTCTATTGGACTCTGAGGATCTTCTGTATCGTCATATCTCAAACACTTGTAACGTTTCTGTGTCCCTACTACACATCTATAGAAAATGAACTGACATTCTATAATTCTGCAGACATGTTCAATCCCACATAATACTCAGTAAGCAGAACCTTTCCCCGTTACAACTTCTTTTTCATTAGCAGTGAATTGGAGCATACACAAAAAATTACATTTGTTGCTGAATGCACAAACAAAAAAAATTCATATTGTTGGGTAGCTGCTGCTTAATGATATTGCCATAGTTTCTTGGAGTAATATCTGTGTACGGTGCCCCCAACGTTCAGTCTGAGATATAGTCCAATTTAGTCTTTAGAGGCTGACCGGTAATATGAATGTGTGCCACTCATCAAATAAATGAGAAATATTGTACAAATGGATTTTTTTGTGGTCAGTGATATACTGGACTAGAAATTCGATCGCAGCCATTTGGGGCACTGCACATGCCCGTTAGTGGTGACCAGGCAGCACTACCCATGCTATTCATTAGCTGCACGCATGTTTGGGAGGTCGGATATCGAGCGTTTCTGTCACCACTTAAAGTCAAACAGTGCCTCTTAAAGGAGAGGCGCACTTTGGTTGTAGATAACCAGGAAAGCTTGTAAGGAGAGAAATGGCTGCAAGACCTGCAGATCAGGTTCCCAGGTTCTAGGATACTGCCTTGGAGGCCATAGTGCAGGCAGTGGACAGGAGGAGGGAGATGCTCCTCCCCCCATGAAGGCGAAAGCCTTCCAGTCAAAAATTCCGCTGCCAGTGGGAAGAGGTTGCTGAGGAGTTCAATACCAGGAGCTTAGCTGCAAGGACATGGCTGCAATGCCATAAAAAGTTCAATGAGCTCCCCAGAGTTGTCAAGGTAAGAATATTGCTCTCTTACTCTCTGCTCACACCTTCACCACCTCCAGCCTCACTACTCACACTACTCCCCTCCCACACTACACTTCACTGTCCTACAAGCACTGCACCACACTTCACTACATTTCCTTCTCCCCAGACTCACACACTCATCACTATTGCAATCCTCACTTCTCCGCACCTCACAGCTGATACACTGCATACCAGATATTCAACCATGATAGGCACATTCTCGAAACACTTCACAAGACTGTCACTAACACACTTCCTTCTTTCTTGCAGGAGAAGATTGTGCACAACTTGAGACAGGAAGCAGCCAGCGGAGGAAGCCGAGCTCGCCTGCACAGCTCATCACCCCTCAAAGAAAACGTGCTGGCTATCACTAGCATGGGGAAGAGTCATGGCTGTGGCGACTAGCAACACTGGAGCAGACGTTGAGCGGGCTTTCTTCACACCTTATCTCCTTTTTCTCTTATTACATCTATCTCACCCTACACGCTCTGCATGAGAAACTGCAGATGCTTGCACCAGACACTTCTCTCACTCTGCTCTCCCTTTACACTAAAAGTTAACCCTCATCCCTCTCTTTCATTTCAGATGTGAACATATCTCTGGCACTTGAGTAAAAGGAGGCCAGCCTTCCTGATGATGCAGCATCACTTGATCTCATCCTCGCAAGCACCAGCTCAGATATTGGCACAACACGTATTTTAGAGGCTAGGCTAGAGTAGGGGTCTTCACACGGCGAATCATTGGGCACAAGTGTGCAGGAGCTAGGGCAGGGGAATAGGACACCATAGATGCCAACTCACTGGATGGCATGATTACATATTAACTCTGCTGCAGAGGACACAAGTGCTGACTTCGAAGGCCCAGCCTACCAAAGAAGGTGGATGGGCATTTATCAAGAAATGCTCGGTGCACTGGGCAGCCTGCCAGCGAGCTTGCGCACAATGTCGCAGAGCATGGAAGAGTGCAGCTCCAACTTGTCTCAAGGCTTTACACAGAGGATGGAAACCACTCTTCCAGCTGCCATGGAAGCTCAGAGAGCTGCCAGCTTGGGTTTGGGGGGCCACTGTTGACAGGGGCTTCCAGCGTGCCATGTCTCTCCCGGACTATGTTCTCACGTAGAGTCATAGGAGTGCTAAGGTGCAGTCCCAGGAGAGTGACCTTGGCTCCATGGGAGAGGCACCTGCTGTCATCTCTCAGGACAACAGCATGCCTGCTACCCTGCCAACCACTCCGCCAGTGCCCTTGTTAGTGCCACCCAGGCAGACGGGCCAGACTGCTCCAGCACACGATGAGATGCTGCAGTTTGCAGCGGACCATGAGGGCCCAGAACTGCATCAAGGTCACCCACCATGGCCATCTAAAGTGTGGTCAATGGAAGATCAGCAGCCCTCCACCTCCCAAGCTGTAGACAATAGGGAAACACTTTGTAAGAGCACTAGGATAGATAGACAAGCACAGAAGACAGGCACTAAGGGCTTGCACAAGGGTGATTTATAAATATTTCTGTTAACTGTTAGATAGAGATAGAATTGAGTTGCATGATAAATTTGTTTTTTTGTTCTGGATATGGCGTTGGTGTTTATATTTGTAGTGAAGTGAGGGAAAGACCCTTAAGACTGGACTGAAGGAAGGCTATTGGATGGTGGTAGTAAGGATGGTGGCAAGGATTATGGGACTGTTGGTGTATTGGGGATGGAAGGGATGGTTCAGGAGAAGCACTCTTCGATGTGCTGCTCTCTGAAAGCTCTGGCAGTTGGGACACTGGTGGTCGATGCCTTTCCTGCTCTTCCTCCTCTTCATGCTCCTCCTCCTGCTCCTGCTGCACTACTTGCTGCCCAGATGGTGGTAAGGCAGTGCAGTCCATTCCCTGGTGCAAGGCTCAAGTTTTGGCTGCAGCAGATGATATCGCTCGGTGAGTCTACTTTGTGAAGCGAAGCTGCCTCAGACATTGCTGCTCAGTGAAGTTCGTGTAGGAGAAGTGCTCTCTGAATACCCGCTGTGAGTATGGCCTCCTGCGTAGTGCCCTCCTCCTCCTCCCTCTTATCGCAGCTGCTCTCTGCTGTCTGCCTTGCTGCTCCCCATTGTCCTCCAGCCCTGAAAGTAGCCCTACCAGACCACCCATGTCTGCAGCCAAAAACAATGTAACATGATCAAAATCTTATTCTCAGCAGTCAAACCTAACTTTCCAGAGTCAGATAACAAGCCAAAAAACACTGAGAAGTTAACCAGCAGCCTGAAATGAAAACCAGCAGCAAACCTGTAAGTACTGCAGCATCCTTTTAAATTATGCTGGTGAAGGGTTCTTCCTGCCAGTTAGCGCCACGAATTGCTGGGCAAGTTTAGCGCGTGGCAAGTCAGGCACTGGAGCATACCAAAATCAGAAAAGGTTCCTCCAACAAGCATAGGATCCTTATTTACATATGTTATTCATTGCTTTAAATAGTTCTGGCATGCGCTCTGGACGCTTTTGGAGAAATCCAATCCAATATAGCGGGCAGCACACTACCGGCTCGAAATGAGCGCACGCTTCCTGCCCGCCATTTTGGCGGCCATTTAGTACCTGGAAATGGGCACGGCACAATCACATTTCTAGGCTATTACCTCTTTGGCATTCTTGGGTGGAAAAATGTTCTGGTCCCAAGATTTTCTCTACTTATTTTAGCCAGGAGGTTTCACTAGGTTGCGCTGGTTTTTTCGCCCAAAATTGGCCAAGCCAGTGCAAAGGTTTGTGGAATTTTAAGCGCAAATTACTTTCGGCGCAAGTTGAGTTTCCGCGATCTTTTGCACTAGTTTAAAAAAACATCATGCTAGAAGCCGGCCTCGCCCACAAAACTGGCCCCGCCCCAGATCGAATTAATCACCACGGCGAGTTTCCGCTAATTGCGCTCATTTTCAGGCCTTCGCGGAGGCTCCTAACGTTAAGCCTTTTTTTTAGGCGCAAGGACTCAAATAGGCACGTTTTAAAATCTTTTAAACATGAACCTTTTTTTAAATTTACTTAAAAACTGACTAGTGTGCACCAATGTAACTAGCAAATGGTCCTGTACAGTTTTTTAATGTCATTTTCAGTTATTTAAAATCGGGTTACTCACAGGTAGTGGACTAGACACTATGATTAAAATGTTCATTTTTTGTGATAAACCCATTTTCAGCTGTATTAATAAAACTGCACCAGGTTACTACTCTTAAATATATCAAGTAATACTTATAATGCAATTTTTTTTAACTTACTTTCTAAAACGCTGCCCGATTGAGCTGGTTCATGGCAGATTGTACGTTTGGGAGTATGCAAATGGTTGGAACAGAAACTGGAGGAAAAAAAACTCTTCTCAAAACTAGCGTAATTTTGAGCGCAATTTGCACCTGAATCACCAATTGCACCCAAAGTGGAAATTCTTGACCTTTATCTCTTACTTTTAACCAGCACACTAACACTCCATCTACTGTGTTTAGAATGACTAATCTGTTCTCAACCATTCATTATGCGTTGTAAATGTCTGCTGCTGTGACATTAGAGCACTCTCATAAATGACAGGGATAGAAAGAAATACATTTGCCGTTTTACTGACACACCTTTCAAAGGTGTAGGGGAGAGGTTTTTTCTTTTTATGAAATAATGAGACAACTTTTGTATTTCAAAAATTATCATATTTTCTGGGTCAATTTCATTGCCTTCAGTTCTGAACTGTGGATTGGCAATAATAAATTAAACCTTTGCGTGACAACATAATCCGGGAGCTGCAATATAAACTGTTTGCCAATGCTATCACTCACACCCTCATAAATCAGAGCACGGTGAGGTAATGTGCTTATTGATTCGGTCTGTCGAGCATTTGGTTTCAATGATGAGAAAGCCATTTTTGCGACTATTAAAAATTAGTCCCTTTAATACAAATTAAATCAAAAACTGTGTGAACTTGGCTTACTTATATTCGTTAAATGAATCAAAGTCAATATACAGCTACTTTTATGACTATATTTACAATGAAGGTATCATATATTTCGGTAAGATTGATCCATGAGGATAATCTAATATGGAAACCTGTGCACACTCATTTACAGTGGCAGATTTATTTCCTGAATGCCAGAAACAGTTTAATCAATTTTTCTTTGGTTCCTCTTTTTATAAAATGATTCATACGGTCCCATAAACTGGCTTACAATAGACATCTGGAAATATGGGAAATAAAAAGTAGAGCCCCAGAGACAATGGTCTTTTCAAATCATCTAAATTAGGAAAGGATCACAAAAGCTAAGGATCAAACCGGTTTACCATTAGTCAAAATAGACTGGTGTCATCCTCTGTAACTGTGAGATAGATTCAAGAGGAGGACATTGGGGGCAGGTCCTGTTTCAGATATTATGAACACATGCCAGAAACATTTTTCACTGAGAGAAATTGGCTGCTGGAGGGTAGCAGGACCAAGCCTTGTCCTAGGCAACACCCATTTCCCTTACACAGCCACACCTGGGTAACTGGGAGAAGAATACTTGGCAAAAAGGTATCATGAGTATTAATGGACACTCCAAATTCGTGAGCCACTAAGAGAAAGGACCCATGAGTCCCCACATGTTGACTGCTCAGTTTCAACCATGCTGCCATTGGAAGGTGATGATGTGGAGATGCCGGTGTTGGACTGGGGTGGACAAATGTGAGAAGTCATACAACACCAGGTTATAGTCCAACAGCTTTATTTGAAATCACAAGCTTTCGGAGCGCTGCTCCTTCCGCACCCATGAGGATGGCCTCAACCGGGATCTTGGGTTCATGTCACGCTACATGTAACCCCACCTGACGTAGAGTCATCCAGACTCGAGTCGTCGTTGGCTTGTTCTCTCTACACAGATGCGGCCGGACCTGCTGTGATTTCCAGCAAAAAAAGTTTTTTGTTCTCCATACAGACCCCAGCATCTGCCACATTTGACCCCTTGTGACCCCACCTCATTGTCTTTGATGTAATGCTTTCCTGACTGACCTGTTTGGACACCATCCACACCTTTGATTGCTGTGATTATCTCTCTGCCGAGGTGTGATAAAGGCAGTTAGAAAGATTAACTGTAATCATCTGGCAGTGTTCTCTGACTATATATGCTGTGCCTATATGCATCTCTTTACTTCACCTGACGAAGGAGCAGCACTCCGAAAGCTTGTGATTTCAAATAAAGCTGTTGGACTATAACCTGGTGTTGTGCCATTGGAAGGCACAGACAGCAGCTCGGATCCCACTGAGAGGAAGAGTTACAGGAGGACATTAATAAACTTGCAGAATGGGCATATAATTGGCAAATGAAGTTCAACACAGATAAATGTGAGGTATTACATTTTGGTAGGAAGAAAAGGGAGGTCACTTATCACTTGGCGGGTGCGAGTCTAGGTGGGGTAGAGGAACAAAGGGATCTAGGAGTACAAATACACAAATCACTAAAAGTTGCGACACAGGTTAGCAAGGACATAAAAAAAAGCCAACCAAGATTAATTTCTAGATGGATAGAATTGAAAAGTAGGGAAGTTATGCTAAACTTGTATCAAACCTTGGTTAGACCACACTTTGAGTACTGCGTACATTTCTGGTCACCATATTATAAAAAGGATATAGAGGCACTGGAGAGGGTGCAGAGAAGATTTACAAGGATGATACCAGAAAGGCAAGGGTATTCATATCAGGAAAGGATGAACAGGTTGGGTCTCTTTTCTCTTGAAAAAAGAAGGCTGAGGGGTGACCTAATAGAGGCCTTTAAAATTATGAAAAATTTTGATAGAGTGGATACAGAGAGAATGTTTCCACTTGTGGGGAAGAGCATAACTAGAGGCCATCAATATAAGATAGTCACCAAGAAATCCAATAGGGAATTCAGAAGAAAATTCTTTACCCAAAGAGTGGTGAGAATGTGGAACTCGCTACCACAGGGAGTGGTTGAAGTGAATAGTATGGATGCATTTAGGGGGAGGCTGGACAAGCATATGAGGGAAAAGGGAATGGAGGGTTATCAAACAGATATACCACTTTGGATGCTGTTGGGGGGGATGACTTATCAGGGGAAGGCGGCAGCAGCCAACTTCCTGGCACCATGGGTGGCTCTGCTGCACAGGCTGGGAGGAAAAAGTGTGGAAGAGCTATAGTGATAGGGGATTCAATTGTAAGGGGAATAGATAGGCGTTTCTGCGGCCGCAATCGAGACTCCAGGATGGTGTGTTGCCTCCCTGGTGCAAGGGTCAAGGACGTCTCGGAGCGGCTACAGAACACTTTGGAGGGGGAGGGCGAACAGCCAGTTGTCGTGGTGCACATAGGCATCAACGATATAGGTAAAAAACGGGATGAGGTCCTAAAAGCAGAATATAGGGAGTTAGGAGGTAAATTAAAAAAGAGGACCTCAAAGGTAGTAATCTCAGGATTGCTACCAGTGCCACGTGCTAGTCAGAGTAGAAATAGGAGGATATTTCAAATGAATACGTGGCTAGAGGAATGGTGCAAGGGGGAGGGATTCAAATTCCTTGGACATTGGAACCGGTTCTGGGGGAGGTGGGACCAGTACAAACGGGCCGGTCTGCACCTGGGCAGGGCCGGGACCGATGTCCTAGGGGGAGTGTTTGCTAGTGCTGTTGGGGAGGGTTTAAACTAAAGTGGCAGGGGGTTGGGAACCTGAGCAGGGAGACAGAGGAAAGGGAAATAAGGATAAAAGCTAAAGACAGGAAGGAGAAAAACAAAAGTAGAAGGCAAAGAACTCAACGGTTTAAATCAAACATGGTCACAGTAAATAATAATTCATATAGGTCTGAGAGCGTTAAAAAAACAAGCCTGAAGGCTTTGTGTCTTAATGCAAGGAGCATTCGGAACAAGGTGGATGAATTAGCTGCGCAAATAGAGGTAAATGAATACGATTTGATTGGGATTACAGAAACATGGCTCCAGGGTGGCCAAGGCTGGGAACTCAACATCCAGGGTTATTCAATATTTAGGAAAGATAGGCAAAAAAGAAAGGGAGGTGGGGTAGCATTGCTGGTTAAAGAGGGGATTAACACAATTGAAAGGAAGGATATTAGCTCTGATGATGCGGAATCTGTATGGGTAGAACTGAGAAATAACAAGGGGCAGAAAACGTTAGTTGGAGTGGTATATAGACCTCCAAACAGTAATACGGAGGTTGGGGACGGCATGAAAAGGGAATTAGAGAAGCATGCAGTAAGGGCACAGCAGTCATCATGGGTGACTTTAATTTACATATAGATTGGGCTAACCAAATTAGTAAAAATACTGTGGAGGAGGAATTCCTAGAATGTTTACGAGATGGTTTTCTGGAACAATATGTCGAGGAACCAACCAGAGATCAGGCCATCTTAGACTGGGTATTATGCAACGAGAAAGGATTAATTAGCAATCTTGTTGTACGAGGCCCCTTGGGTCAGAGTGATTATAATATGATAGAATTCTTCATTAGGATGGAGAGTGAAGTAGTTGAATCAGAGACTAGGGTCCTGAATTTAAATAAAGGAAACTACGATGGTATGAGGCGCGAATTGGGTAGGATTGATTGGGGAATGTCACTCAAGGGGTTGACGGTGGATAGGCAATGGCAAACATTCAAAGACTGCATGGATGAACTACAGAATTTATACATCCCAGTGTGGCATAAGAATAAAACAAAAAGGGTGACTCAACCGTGGCTAACAAGGGAAATTAGGGATAGCATAAGATCCAAGGAGAGGGCATATAAATTGGCCAGAAAAAGCGGTAGCCCTGAGGATTGGGAGCAGTTTAGGATTCAACAAAGGAGGACAAAGGGATTAATTAAGAAGGGGAAAATAGAATATGAAAGTAAGCTTGCTGGGAACATAAAAACTGACTCTAAGAGCTTTTATAGATATGTGAAGAGAAAAAGATTAGTGAAATCAAGTGTAGGTCCCTTGCAGTCAGAAGCGGGGGAAGTTATAATGGGGAACAAAGAAATGGCAGACCAATTAAATGCATATTTTGGTTCTGTCTTCACAAAGGAGGACACAAATAACCTCCCAGAGATGTTGGAGAACATACGGTCTGATGAAAGGGAGGAACTGAAAGAAATCAGTATTTGCAGGGAAATGGTGTTAGGGAAATTGACGGTATTGAAGGCCGATAAATCCCCAGGGCCTGATAATCTACATCCTAGGGTACTTAAGGAAGTGGCCCTAGAAATAGTAGATGCATTGCTGATCATCTTCCAACATTCGATGGAATCTGGAACTGTACCCATGGATTGGAGGGTAGCTAATGTTACCCCACTATTCAAAAAGGGTGGTAGAGAGAAAGCGGGGAATTACAGACCGGTAAGCCTGACATCGGTAGTGGGGAAAATGCTAGAGTCCATTATAAAGGATGTAATAGCTGAGCATTTGAAAAACAGTGACAGGATCGGACAAAGTCAACATGGATTTACAAAAGGTAAATCGTGCTTGACTAATCTACTGGAATTTTTTGAGGATGTAACTGGGAAAATAGATAAGGGAGAACCAGTAGATGTGGTGTATTTGGACTTTCAAAAGGCTTTCGATAAGGTCCCGCATAAGAGATTAGCGTGTAAAGTTAAGGCACATGGGATTGGGGGCAAGGTATTGACTTGGATAGAGAACTGGTTGGCGGACAGAAAGCAGAGAGTAGGAATTAATGGGTCTTTTTCCGAGTGGCAAGCAGTGACTAGTGGGATACCGCAGGGATCGGTCCTTGGACCCCAGCTATTCACAATATACATTAATGATCTAGATAAGGGAATTAAATGTAATATCTCCAAGTTTGCAGATGACACAAAGCTGGGTGGGAGTGTGTGCAGCGAGGAGGATAGCGAGAAACTCCAGGATGATCTGGACAGGTTGGGTGAGTGGGCAGAAGCGTGGCAGATGCAATATAACGTGGATAAGTGCGAGGTTATCCACTTTGGTGTCAAAAACAGAAAGGCAGACTATTATCTGAATGGCAATAGATTGGGAGAAGAGGAAGTGCAACGAGACCTGGGTGTCCTTGTGCACCAGTCGCTGAAAGTAAACATGCAGGTGCAGCAGGCGGTGAAGAAGGCAAATGGTATGTTGGCCTTCATAGCGAAAGGGTTTGAGTATAGGAACAGGGATGTCCTGCTGCAGTTGTACAGGGCCTTGGTGAGACCACACCTTGAGTACTGTGTGCAGTTTTGGTCGCCTTATCTGAGGAAGGATGTTCTTGCCATGGAAGGAGTTCAGCGAAGATTCACAAGGCTGATACCTGGGATGGCAGGAATGACATATGAGGAGAGATTGGGTCGATTGGGCTTATACTCACTGGAGTATAGAAGAATGAGAGGGGATCTCATCGAAACATATAAAATTCTGACAGGTCTGGACAAACTAGATGCAGGAAGAATGTTCCCGATGGCCGGAGAGTCCAGAACCAGGGGTCATAATCTACGGATAACGGGTAAACCATTTAGGACAGAAATGAGGAAGAATTTCTTCACCCAGAGAGTGGTGAACCTGTGGAATTCTCTACCACAGAAGGTAGTTGAAGCGAAGTCATTAAATATATTCAAGGATGAGTTAGATATATTTCTTAAAGCTAAAGGTATCAAGGGATATGGGGAGAAGGCAGGTACAGGGTACTGAGTTTGGATGATCAGCCATGATCTCATCGAATGGCGGAGCAGGCTCGAGGGGCCGAATGGCCTACTCCTGCTCCTATCTTCTATGTTTCTATGTTTCTATGATAGATTTAGATGAGAAAAGACGGGAGGAGGCTCGAGTGGAGCATAAACGCCGGCATGGACTGGCCGTATATTCTATGTAATCCTATGTAAAAAACAAAAGGCTAGTCATGCTAGACCACACTTGCACAGTGCCTACCAGCTGACTATAGAGCCATATTGGCAGTAAGTGTCTGGTACAAGATATAGGAGGGAAAGTAGGCAATTAAAAATGAATAAGTTACAAAAAGTAACTCTCAGGGGGAAAAATTCGGTGGCGCCCCCTTTGGGGCGCTAACGTCGCTGGGGCGCTAATTTTAGCGCACTGAAAAAGTTAACGCCCCTGCGCCGTAAATTCAGTAGTAGCGCCCCAAGCAGGAGGCGGGGCGCTACTGGAAGCGCTCCCCCTCCTTCTTGGGGTGCTACCAGCGAATTTTGCGGCACTACGTGCAACAGCGCCATGTGCATCGGCACGTAGCGCTGCATAACTGCAGGCCTCCCTCTCCTGATTAAAGGGGAGGGACCTAGCGCTGCGCGCACTGGGGCCCTGCTGAACCAGCGGGGAGCGGGGTGCCGGGAAAGCTGCCCGGCACTCAAGAGGAGTGCCAGGCTGAGCGATAGCGGCCGGCAGCCCGAAGGAAAAAGGGGAAGGGGGCAGGTGCTGGCAGTTGGGGAAAAAAAACCTGCCCTTTAAGTAGCATCGCCACGGCTGCAAAAACGCTGCCCTGACCCTGTCGGATATATCGTCCGGCGATAGGTCAGGGGGTGCAACCCAAGTTTGCGGCCGGGGCGCCAGTGGGGAGCTGTGCATGGTGAGGTGGTGCAGTGCCGCGGAGCGCTACCGGCTACCACCGCAGCTAACCTCCCGCGGAATTTTACAGGTGGCGTTAGCAGCGCTGCGCCTGGGCGCTATGGGCTTTGCGCCCCATTAGCGTCCCCGGGAACGCTAATGGGAGGCGCAAAGGAACCCAATTTTTCCTCCTCAGTCTTTTTTCCTCATTCTGATATAATTTCTTTCTCTTTCACTGGTCTGTTTTTCTGTTTCTAGTCATCTTTCTTTCTCCCTGTGAGCCTCCTTTGCCTTAAACTCTTCAAAGTCTCTTTCCACGTGTTTCGAATTTTAGCCTCCACACATCTCTATGTAAAGCTAGTTCTGCCATTTTTCACTATTCAGGCTAGCTGTTGAAAATATGTAGGAATAATATCATGCACAGTCAATGACATTCCAATCTTCAAGATTCTCAAGGTGTATTCACAATATAACACGCCTCAATGTGAAGGCATTTTGCTTTGCAGTTAGAATGTAAATGCAACCTGAATTTGGAGTCAGGGTACAACCTGACACTAGAATGAAGAGGAATTAGACTTCATGAGGAGGTAGTCTCACTCTGCTTAACTTCAAAGACAGGTATGACTTACACTTCATGGCCTCGGATTTCCTCTAGACTGATGCACTGGTGCAATTCCACCTGCTCCTACATTTGTGAGCTGACCCCAATGTGCTACCTCCATGACCCTGTAGCAGATCAGTACTATAACCAATTTAATGACCTGACAAGGATGAGCAATGTAAGACCAGGCACTTGAAGCTCAACATAAACATTTGTGCCAGTGTGTGCGCCAACACTCTGTCGTTGCAGCTTCAGTTCGTAACAACACCACTTGCTTCTTTATTCAGAGCACCTGCACAATGGGGAACATCCATTTCATGCCCGCATCGCAATGTCAGGGGATGGGAGTGGCGCAGGGCAGTAATTGTGACGTGGGCTGTCAAACTGCCACAACTGCTGTTTTGCAGGTTGTCATTGGGTAATAAGCAGGTATAATGGTGGCAGAAATCATGAAGAACACAAAAAGAGCTCAGAACTAGTGGCGCGCATCCCCATGCGGATTTATACCCATGCCCATTGAGATTACATTGCTGCATTTGTGGAGGAGCAGCAGAAAACCCAGGCCCACGGTTTAGCATTGGTGCAAAGCAGAAACCGCTTCATACCAATGGTAAACGTGTCATGTGACTGCACCATGTAAAAAAAAAAGTTGGTAACTAACAACGTTCTCTGCAGCCGAAGCAACCTTAAGCCAGGAATATATCAAAATTGTCTGAGGTATGGAAATCATGTGAGGATTTTAATAAAGTAGATAGAATCAAAAGAACAACAACTAAAATGGAAGATTGTTGCAGTTTCTGTGAGCGTTTGCAAGTCTAGAACCTTTTCGATGGTCTGTTAATGAAATGGAGATAATTACATTCAGCCCTAAGGTGCAATATTCCAGACAGGTGTCTTCCCCCTCCAAAGAGTTCACCAGAAAATGTAGTATGTAATTTTTACTTAATTAATTTGTAAACGAATGTTAGGTGTGATCCAGTCACAAGACAAAGCACATTCACTCAATTTGTGCAACAAATGCCATTTCCCTCAGATCTCTTTCTCTTTTGTTGAACATTTAACTTGCAGTTTATTGTGTGCCAATTAAATTTAATTAACTCTTTAAAAAATAAGCTCCTTAGACTTCTTAAATTCTTTACCCCTCCTTAGCTAGATAAGTTATGCATTGACCACTGTTCCACACAATACTAGATAAGCCATACATCTCCAACTATTTAACTTATGGTTATGTGCATAAGCCAGATATCAATTGCTATTCATGCAATGACACTGTAAACAAGGCAGACACTTACCTTTGTTTGCTGTACAATCATTTAAGATGGTGAAATGTATCATTAGTCAGGTGTAGACCTATAGCTCTCTCATAACTATGAATCTATTCAGTTTCATTGTACACCAGTTAAAGATTCACCGGACAGAATTCAGGCATTGTACTTAAGCTGCCCTTTTATTCGATGGGACCCATCAGACAGGATTGGTTCTCAAAAGTAAATGCTCAGTAGATAAGGTGTAAAAATAATTTTTTTTAAGTATGAATTTCCACCTCCATCCAAATTTCTCCTTCCACTCCTAAAGGCAATGGGGTACAGTCGAGTTCTGTATTTCCCTCCAGTATATACACAGTCTACCAATTACTGATACGTTGCTATCTGAGAAGAGACAACAATAACTTGCACGTACTGTTAGGGTAGTGTCTCTTTGCTAACTATCTATTTGACAAACATGTTTCAAATAAACTAGACCCAAGTTATAGAATCATAGAATCTTACAGCACAGAAGGAGGCCATTCGGCCCTTTGTGCCTGTGCCAGATCTTTGAAGGAGCTGTCCAATTTAGTCCCACACCCCAGCTTTTTCCCCATAAAAGAAAAAAAGAAAGACTTGCATATATATAGCGCTTTTCATGACCTCAGGACATCCCAAAGTACTTTACAACCAATGAAGTACTTTTGAAGTGTAGTCATTTGTTGTAATGTAGGAAACCTGGCAGTCAATTTGCGCACAGCAAGGTCCCACAAACAGCAATGTGATAATGACCCAATAATCTGTTTTTGTGATGTTGATTGAGGGATAAATATTGGCCACACCACCGGGGATAACTCTCCTGCTCTTCTTCAAAATAGTGCCATGGGATCTTTTAAGTCCACCTGAGAGAGCAGACAGGACCTTGGTTTAATGTCTCATCCAAAAGACAGCACCTCCGACAGTGCAGCATTCCCTCAGTACTGAATTGGAGTGTCAGCCTAGATTTTGCTCAAGTCTCATTGAGTGGGACTTGTAACCGATAACCTTCTGATTCAATGGCAAGAATGCTACCAACTGAGCCACAGCTGACATGGCAAATGCAAATGCAAATTCATCCTTTTCAAGTACATGTCCAATTGCCTTTTGAAAGTTCCTATGTAATCTGCTTCCACCACTCGCTTAGGTAGTGCTTTCCAGATTATAACAACCCTCTGTGTGAAAAAAATTCTCATTTCCCATCTAGTTTTTTTGTCAATTATTTTAAATCTGTGACCTCTGGTTACCGACTCATTTACCCACTGCTCTTGCACCCCCCTCAAAATAGTACCATTTAGATTATACTGCCTCTCCATGTTGTTCCTCCCAAAGTGCATCACTTCACACTTATCCACATTAAATTGCATCTGCCATGTGTCTGCCCATTTCATCAGTCTATCTATGGCCTCCTGAAGTCTGCTACTATCCTGTTGACTATTTACTACATTGCCAAGTTTTGTATCATCCGCAAACTTCAAAACTGTACTCCCTATCCCCAAGTCCAGGTCATTTATATATAACAAGAAAAGCAATGGTCCGAATACCGACCCCTGGGGGACTCCACTGCATATTTCTCTCCAGTCAGAAAAACATCCGTTCACCACTACTCTCTGCCTCCTAACCCTTAGCCAATTACATACCCAAGTTACTGTCCCTTGAATACCATGTGCTTCTATTTTCCGAATAAGTCTGCTATGTGGTACTTTATCAAATGCCTTTTGAAAGTCCATATATACATCTACTGCACTACCTTCATCAACCCTCTCTGTTACTTCATCAAAGAACTGAATCAGGTTAATCAGACATGATTTGCCTTTAACAGATCTGTGCTGGCTGTCCCTTATTAATCCATGCTTCTCCAAGTGAGAATTAATTTTGTTCTTGACAATGGTCTCTAGTAGTTTTCCCACAACTGACGTTAGATAGATTGGCTTGTAGTTACCAGGTTTATCCCTCTCCTCTTTTTTGAACAGGGGTGTAACATTTGCAATCCTCCAGTCCTCTGGCACCACTCCCATATCCAAGGACGATTGAAGGATTGTGGTCGGAGCTTCTGGTATCTCCACCCTAGCTTCCCTCAGCAACTAGAATTCATCCCATCTGGAACGGGTGACTTGTTAACTTTGAGTGATGCCAACTTATTTAGTGCTTCCTTTCTATCTATTTTATCGTATCCAATACCTCTACACCCCCCTCCCCCACTACTGCAACATTAACTTCATCCTCTTCTTTTGTGAAGACAGATGCAAAGTTCTCATTCAGTACCCCAGTCATGCTCTCTGCCTCCACAAGAAGATTTCCTTTTTCGTACCTATCATTTTACTTTTTATATGTTGATAAAAGATTTTTGGGTTCTCTTTTATGTTACCCACTAATCTTTTCTCATACTCTCTCTTTGCCCTTCTTAGATCCCTTTTCAATTTCCCCCCGCACTCCCTCAATTCTGCCTGGTTTTCTATTGTATTCTGTACTTGAAATTTGTCACAAAACTCCTTTTTCTGTTTTATTTTAACCTCTATTTCTTTTGTCATCCAGAGTGCTCTAGCTTTGGATGTCCTATCTTTCCTCATTATGGGAATATGTTTGGTTTGTACCCAAACTATCTCTGCCTTGAAGACCAGCCATTGATCATTTACTGTTTTTTTGGTCAATCTTTGTTTCCAGTCCACCTTCTCAAATCACTGAAATTGTCTCTCTTCCAGTTGGATATTTTCACCTTTGATTTTTCTTTGTCCCTTTCCATAACTACTTTAAACCTAATTATATTATGATCACTATTAACCAGATGTTCTACTGAAACACACTCCACTTGCCCTACGTCATACCCTAGAACTATGTCCAGCATTGCTTCCTTCCTCATTGGGCTAGGAACATACTGATTAAGAAAGTTCTCCTGTACACATTTTAGGGATTCTTCAGCCTCCTTGCCCTTTCCACTGTTTTCCCCCCAATCTATATTAGGAGAGTTGAAGTCCCCTACTATTACTGATCTATTATTTTTACATTCTCTGAAATTTGTCTGCAGATTTGCTCCTCCATCTGCTTCTCATTATTTGGGGGTCTATTGTAAACACCCAGCAATGTAACAGCTCCTTTCCTGTTCCTTAATTCTAATTCCAGTGTGAAAGCATGTTAGTAGACAGAATGCAGTCCATTTCAGAACTTGTTCTCAGATAGTACTTCTTCTGTGGCCCAGTGGAGAAAGTGTGCCGCTGTGCTCCATCATGAATTGGTAAGATATGGGTCTGTTCTCCTGAACCCCCACAAGGCTAACTCTCCTCTCTTTCGTGGGATATGTGGAACACTCTTTGTTCCAGTCCTACTCGGGTCCCCTCCCTCACCTCTTTTTCCGGTACATTGATGACTGTATCGGTGCCGTCTCCTGCTCTCGCCCTGAACTAGAACATTTCATTCACTATGCTTCCAATTTCCACCCTTCCCTCACCTTCACATGGTCCATCTCCGACTCTTCCCTTCCCTTCCTCGACTTCTCCATCTCCATCTCTGGGGATAGGTTATTGACTAACATTCACTACAAGCCCACCGACTCCCACAGCTACCTGGACTACACTTCCTCCCACCCCGCCTCCTGTAAGGACTCTATTCCATTCTCCCAGTTTCTCCGTCTCCGCCGCATCTGCTCTGATGATGCCACCTTCCATACCAGTGCTTCCGACATGTCTTCTTTTTTCCTCAACCGAGGATTCCCCTCTACCGTGGTCGACACGGCCCTCGACCGTGTCCGTTCTATCTCCCGCACATCTGCCCTCACCCCTGCCCCTCCCTCCCGGAACCATGATAGGGTTCCCCTTGTCCTCACCTTTCACCCCACCAGCCTCCACATTCAACGGATCATCCTCCGCCATTTCCGCCACCTCCAGCGTGATCCCACCACCAAACACATCTTCCCCTCACCTCCCCTTTCAGCATTCCGCAGGGACCGCTCCCTCCGCGACACCCTAGTCCACTCCTCTACCACCCCCAGTACCCCTTCCCCTTCGCCCGGCACCTTCCCGTGCACGCGCAGGAGATGCAACACATGCCCTTATACCTCCCCTCTTCCCACGGTCCAGGGCCCCAAACACCCCTTCCAGGTGAAACAGCGATTTACTTGTACTTCCTGCAATTTAGTATACTGTATTCGCTGCTCACGATGTGGACTCCTCTACATTGGGGAGACCAAACGCAGATTGGGTGACCGCTTTGCGGAACACCTCCGTTCAGTCCGTAAGGGGGACCCCGAGCTCCCGGTGGCCTGTCATTTTAATTCACCGCTTCACTCCCACTCTGACCTCACCGTCCTCGGCCTATTACACTGTTCCACGGAAGCTCAGCGTAAGCTCGAGGAACAGCACCTCATCTTTCGTTTAGGCACGCTACAGCCCTCTGGACTCAATATCGAGTTCAACAATTTTAGATCATAACCTCAGCTCCAATCACATTTATATTTTATTTTATCCACCCTTTTATTTGTCCCCCCCACCTTTTTTTTTTTCCTCCTAGAAGCTGGCAGCTGTCCTTCATTCTGCCAGTGGATTTCACACTTCATTCAGCCTTAATCTGTCACATTAACACCACCTCTAGCCTTGCATATCTCTTAATGTCTCTTAATGTCTCTTCATCTCCTCCTTTGTTCCTTTATCCCCTCCCCCTTTTCCCAGCTTTACCCTGGCCTTAAATCTATTTGATTTCCAGCTCTTCCCAGTTCTGATGAAAGGTCATCGACCTGAAACGTCAACTCTCTTTCTCTCTCTACGGATGCTGCCTGGCCTGCTGAGTTTTTCCAGCGTTTTCTGTTGTTATTTCGGATTTCCAGCATCTGCAGTATTTTGCTATCGTAACTCTCCTACCTGTTGCTCCAGTTTTGGAAGGTCACGTATCAACAGTGGGCAAACTTCGACTTAGCTTCTATCATTTTTGCCCTTACCCTGCCACCGAGAGATGTGTGAGAGAGCCGCTCAGAAGCAATTCAACTTCTGGCTTTGCTTCTTTGCAGGGAGATATCAGGCCTACACATGTCACTTCTCAGCTCAGCTGAGATTGGACAGCCAGTGATGAGTGTAATCAAACCTGCAGCCTTTGTTTTGTGGCACTTTGGTTTGGTGCTCCAACACACAGCACCGCTGTCTCACCTGTTTGGCCTTTGGTAACAAGCCTGGTTTAGTTTCCAGAGGTGCTAAATCCTACAACCAAACTTCTCATGGACATCAAAATACTTCAAAGTAGTCAAGTGTCATCAGGAATACAGAGGAATGCAAGAGCCTGAATGACCTTGAAATGGTGGCGAGATTCTAGATGGCCCACAACAAACTGAGGGGAAGAAAGACAAAACATTCAAATGAAAGGTAGTACACATTTTCCATATTCTAAGCGATGATAGAACTCAATCAAATCAATCCTTTGATTCTGGTAAATTCAAATATAATAAATTATAATAACTTCACTACATGCAGATATGAAACACATAATGTAAAGTACCTTGATTTCAATTACATTTTATTTTATTTTATGTTACAGGTTTGTGCAGGTTAACATTGTTTTCTTGTACTTTCATTCATAAATCTGAGCGGAACATATACTTTCAGGCTCCACAGCATCTCAGCTAGTTAAGGCTGCAAGTAGCTGAGATATGCAGACTGGAAAGGTTCCAGGTTTGATGCCTAATCTGTGCTGCGTTATTTCATCTCATCTGGTGTGGCAGTAGAGCAGTATAGTTGACCTCAGTGCCCCCGAGAAGGGAGGGGAAGATTGGCCATGGTTGTTACTCCTGATCACTAGCCAGGAACCACTGCCGCAAGTAGGTGAGGACAGGACCAAGCTTAACAGTGGTGCTCTCCACAGCTGAATAGCTTGTCAGTGTTCACTGTATGAGCCACTTGGCCAAGGTTCTGAGGATACCCAACACCTGTGGAAGTGTACTCAAGCAAGCAATCAAAGCCCTCAGCAGAGGAGGGAGAAGGGAGAAAGTTATCAGAAATGAGAAAGGGAGAAAAGGAAACAACATTTTCAAATTGAATCCACTTTTCTTTTTAAAACACAGTTTCACAGGTAGTGAGTTGTTAATGTCATAAATTCATGTCTATCTTCTTCACAAACCATTCCTCTGCATCCAAAGCCACAGGTGGCTTCTTTGGAATATGAACCCATCCTGCTATCTGGAGAGGAAGAAGAAAAGGACCCTGATGACTCTGAGGAAGATTAAGAGATACAAACAAATATTTCAGCACGATAAATCCGAGGAGCAAAGCACAGCCCACATGATAAATCCAATGAGGAAGGCATCCAAGGGTCTCCTCTCAAAAGGTGTACCAGATCTAAGAAATGAGGTGTGAAAGGAAGGGACACATCAGATATAATGGTCATCAGTTGAACCCTCAACCAACCAACTTCAATATCAGAGATAAGGAGGCCTCCTTCTAGGGCAGTATTGCTGATGAAACTGGTTCAGGGCAAGACTTCCACTGTTTTCTGGACTGGGATCAATTACACATGCAGGGTGGGCTCCCAGCAGTATCTCCACTGTGCAGAGGAAGCCTGTTACTGCCATGGAGGAAAATGTTGGGCTGCTGCAGCTGAGCACTCACTGAAGCATTGGAAATGCCAGAAACCTGCTATAAGTTCCACACAGTCAAGGGTTACAGGGATCTGAATGAACCCTTCTAAAACACAGCCAAGGATTGGGGTGTATAGGAGAGGGAGAGGTGGCCAAATCATGGTTCTCTTCCTTCTTTCAGGTAGTCCCCTGCCTCCCATCACAACAATCTCTCCGCTGGCTCCTTTTTACTGGCCCTATTCTCTACCACCCAATAGAGAAAAAGGAAGGGAACATGGACAGAGTCCTAAGCTTTCCCCCTTATCAGTTAAATGTGGTGGGGCAGACAAAGAACAGGAAAATGAGATCCATGCCAGTGTGTGTGTGTGTGTGTATATGGGGGTGGGGGGGGGGGGGGGGGGTGGGAGGGGAGTGTAAAGTTGTCAGAGTGTTCTCGGGATTTAAGGCACTGAAAATATAGGTATTATTGTGCAGTCTGATTTACACTAGTTGCATTGTGCCATCAGTTATCATTGTAGTAAATCACAAAGCTGGGCATAATTAGCCAAACAGATAGGCCCAATACTTAATTAACCAACTATACACCTTCTGACACATTCCACGCTGTCGTCAAGTGGAGTTTCTTAACTTCACGAGACCACAAAATACTTATGGATGAGGAGGGTCATTTGGCCCATCTTAATTCATTCATTCATAACAACCCTGAAAATCCTCTTGTTGCTGCATCTAGTTGTTTCTTATATGTGGGTTTTTGCCTCCATCACACTGGCCGAAAGTCCATTCCAAGTGTTGATCACACTCTACATGAAGAAGAATTTCTTTTTATCAGTCCTAAAGTTACCTTTTACGAGTTTGAACCTGTGTCCCCATTGACTTACCCCAACAGTTTGATTTAAAGTAATATTCAAGATTCACCTTTTCCATACCATTCACTATCTTATGCATCTGTATAAGCTTACCTCTCAGATGCCTCCTTTCCATGCTGTAGCTTCTGGGCTGCCTCCTTTGATTCTACTGCACCTCCTAATTTAACTAGTTTGCATTGAGTTTCAGAATCCAAGCCATTGATGTAAATGAGAAACAGTCGTAGTCCCAATATTGAGCCTGGGATATCCCATACAGGGCTTGCCCCCACCCTGATATTACCCCTCTTACCAATACCAATTGTTTTCTACCCTTCAGCCAGTTTCTTATCCATACACAAGTTTTGCCCTGAAGCCTTGAGCTTAATTAATAATCTTTTGTAATATAGTGTGATTCACTATTAAACACAATTTTTTCACCAAGCTTCATATTACATTGGAACCTCAGACTTATTGTAAGCTCAATAGCACTTCACACTGGTGTTCACATGTGCATTTGTATTATACGAGAGTTTGGATCAGGATAGTTCAGTCTGCAAATGAGAGTCACTTTAACTGCTAAGATTCAGTTCATGCATCAGTTAATAATTAATTACCAGAGTAGTGCACTCCTTGGAGCTTTCTTTGCCACAGAAAGCAGGGAGGTATTTGCATTAGGCTGTTAACACCAGCTTGGTGACAAGCTCCTTATGCATAGCAGTCTGTAAATCCATCAACCAGAGGTATAATAGCTGCTAACATTTATAATTGCAACAAGAGACGTCTGATGTATTGACCCATTTCCTGACTTTCTAATTAAAATTCTGACCACGTATCAGCCAAAAGTAAAAATGTAAAATCCTTGAATTTGATATCACACAGCATGAAATATTGGATGGTTATGGAGCTGGTGGGGTGGGGGGGGGGGGGCATTTATTTGGACTAAAATGAGAATACATGATTTTTTACATGGCAGTTTACTGTAAAACAACTGCAAATGCACAACAAAGGGAGACCCATAATTGAAAAGGGAATGTTCTCATCCATGTTTTGCAGCATCGTCCGAACATGTTGATTATTTGCAGGGGATTATTTTTTGCCTGGAAGAAACTTAGTTTACATCATATGAGTCATGGCTGGTGATTATTATTGGTTTCCCACAAAACAACGTGCAGTGTGGATCTGTGCAACCTGAAGATGTGGGAACTGTGCTTCTCCCTTTCTCTTCACACTCAGCGGACTTCGCTTGAGGATTTATTTTTAATAAATCTTCATTTTACAAGGTTTCTTTTCTAAGCGCCATCCACTCCCCTCCCTATTTTAAAACAATATTTTGAACAAGTTAAAAATGTTCTTAAGCTGATCCCAATAAATACTGCTAAACATTAGCCAATTCCTGAAACTTCTGCTTCATGTGGATATATTTTATTACTTTCTTTTTTTTGCTGATAGGTTGTACCTAAAGTAAGTCTAACAGTTAAAAAATCTCTAGCCTTTCTTCCTCCCCAAACAATTTGCAAATTATTTCTTCTCCTTTCTTTAAGCCTTCTCACGCTGTGCATCATACCCCAGTCAAGAAGACAAGCAACCAATGTTCATCCAGGACTCTGCCAAGGCTCCTCTGTGACTTATTACTAGCTGTTGTGTGAGAGCTATCTACAGTCACTCACTGTCTGATTTTTACTTCTTTCCTCCAGCCATTCAATCGAGATCAAAAATTCTTTGGCCCCAATATTAACTTCGAGGTGTGTTGGGAGCGGAGGAATCACAGAATCACAGAATCCCCACAGTGCAGATAGAGGCCATTTCGGCCCATCGAGCCTGCACCGACACATATCCCACCCTATCCCCGTAACCCCACATATTTAATCCCCCCTAACACTAAGGGTCAATTTATCATAGCCAAATCAACCTAACCCGCACATCTTTGGACTGTGGGAGGAAACCGGAGCACCCGGAGGAAACCCACGCAGACACGGGGAGAATGTGCAAACTCCACACAGGAGGGGGTGTCTGATATCGCATGGGGAACCCGGAAGGAATTTCAATGCGATAGCAAAATACTGCGGATGCTGGAAATCCAAAATAACAACAGAAAACGCTGGAAAAACTCAGCAGGCCAGGCAGCATCCGTGGGGAGAGAAACAGAGTTAACGTTTCAGGTCGAAGACCCTTCGTCAGAACTGGAATTTCAATGCGCCTGTCTGTGGCATTTTAACGCAGCCACTTCATTATAATTTTATTTCAGGGTTTGGTGTTGATTGCGCAGCAGTGGGTGTGGTGTGGATCCGCATGACGTGATCTAAGCTGGAATTTGGAGAAAGAAAGACTTGAATTTATATAGCGCATTTAATGACCACCGGACGTCTCAAAGCGCATTTCAGTCAATGAAGTACTTTTGAAGTGTAGTCACTGTTGTAATGTGGGAAACGCGGCAGACAATTTGCGCACAGCAAACTCCCACAAACAGCAATGTGATAATGACCAGATAATCTATTTTTGTTATGTTGGGAGTTTCAACAAAGAGAAGGGAGAAGTCTCAGCACAGACTCAGGATGTCAAAGGCTGTGCCATGTTTCAATGACACCACCCTTGATGTACTGCTGGGGGCAGTGAGGAGTCGGAGAGAGATACCTTCCCCAGCAATGGGAGGAAGAAACCTGCTGCTGGATGTGGCAGAGGAGGTCATCAGCAGGAGCATTGTGCACTCTCCCAGATTCAGTGCAGGAAGTACTTTAATAACCTTAACCAGCTCAGGAAAGGTGAGTACAGTTGCCCATTAACCTACGTCCTATTGTGCACATAATCCCCTGCTCACTCTGCCTTGTCAAGCCTGCTCCATCACATCACTCCTCACACCCTCTTGGCTTGCAAGCACACCCATCCTTCTTTTTCTATGCCAGTCACCCTGATCCTTATGCAATTTGATGCCTCTCCCTCACCAAATGCACTGCATCCATCGGGTGAACCCATGCCATTACGGTCACTCATAGGTCTGTTCTTTCCCTTGTTGCAGGACAAGAGAGTGCAGAACACTAGGGAGAGGGAGAGAATCTCACAGCTGACAACTGCAGAGGAGGAAATGCTGGAGATCAATGGCATCTTGAGATCCCTGGCCATCAGAGATGGGGAGACGGGGACCTCCCAGCTACCTGGTGGCAAAATTAAATATCAACCCACATTTCATAAAACAGTCAGTCATGTTGACTTGATTTCAGCAGCAACTTAAATATGATCATCTTCATAATGATAAGTTACCACATTCTTACCTTGCCAGTACTAATTCATGTCTTTTATCTCCACCAGGGCCTTCACGCATGCAGCAGCAGTCGATGACCTCACGGACGATGAATCCTCCGAGGAGCTGATTCCTTCTGAGGGTGCACCGCACAGGACTCATGCTTACCAAGCACCAGCGCAGATATGTGCACATCGGTGGGTCCAGTTAGACAGATAGTTGGGTTTTCACCTGCTGTCTTACAGTTCACAAGTGAGCAAGAGCAGACAGTGGTGGCAGGGAGAGTCTGCATCGGAGGGTGCAGCCCTCTCCAAGCTCTTCTCACCTGGACACAGATGCTGTACCCCGGGGGATGTCATTGAGAAGGATAATCATTGAGGGCAGAAGAAAATCTGTGACATTCTGACAGTCCTTCCACGCACACTGTCCACGATTGCAGAGAGATTAGAGGAGATAACCTCGAGCATGAGAAGGTTGATGTCACAGGGTATTACGAGAATGTCTTCTTCCATGGATAGTGTGGCCAACTCCATGGAACATCAATCACGGTAATCAAATGAGGCCTTGACCACGGCCGTGCACGCTCTGGATGCCAACATGTCTGGCGCCTTAAACAGGATGACAGATACCTTAGCCTTGGCCTTACAGTGCGTTACTGATCTGCACCAAGCTGCTCTCCACAGAGTGGTAGGAGTGAAGTGCGGTTGGTCCATGAGAGGGATGGTAACCAAAGGGGACATGGAAGTGAGGACTCCACTCAAAGCGTTCCCACGTCTTACCTGTTACACCCCCTCAGTCAGCACCTAACATGCTGCTTCGTGTCCCGATGGCCAAGTCTACCCCTGCACAGGAGGAGTCTTTGGTGGGGTCCAAAACCCAGAGGTCGTCGGCCAAGAGCATCTCAGCAGTCAGAGCAGGGATCTTAGCAGCCTGCCTCTATCTCTGCAGGGGCTGCACCACATAGGAGTGGTAACAAAGGGAAGAGTAAAGCTTTGTAGTTGCATAAGGGTATGCACATGGGTGAATGAGAAAATGTTATGTTGTTTAGTATTCGTTTTTTAGTAGAATCACATAAAATGTATGACTTTGCCCCACTTCCCTGTGTTGCCCATTCTTGGTTGCTGGGTGGCAACTCACCTTTTCAATTGTTTGTTGATGAATGGGAAGACATGAATTGATGGGGACCAATAGGGGTATGTACAATGGGTGGTTGGTTGCTTGCAGGACTGCTTTGTGTTAATGGGATTGGGTGGGGGGGTGGGGTGCGCGGAATGAGAGTTGCTGTTGGTTGTGATTGTTACATCAGTCCAGTGGTGGTAACTAACTGAACCTTACAGCAATAAGGGAATCCCTGGCATCCCGGGCAGCAATGTGAACGCCTGGTGCTGTATTAGGATTGGCATTTTCGTCCTCCTCCTCCTCCTCCTCCTTGGATTCATCCGCAGACAATGTGTGCTCAGTGCCTTGTTCCCCCTACAGCTCCAATCCTCGCTGCTGCGCAATGTTGTGCAGCGTGCAGCAAATGACGATCATTCTGGAGACCCTGGCTGGTGAGTACTGAGGGGTGCCGCCAGATCTGTCCAGGCACCTGAAGAGCATCTTGAGCATGCCAATCGCTTGCTCAATAACACATTTGGTGGTCATATAGCTTTCGTTGTACCACTCTTGGGCTTCAATGGTTGGGTTCGCAAGGGTGTCATCAGCCAAGTTTGAAGTGAGTATCCTTTGTCTCCTAGCAACCACCCCTTAAGTCTGCTTGCAGGTCCAAAGAGATCAGAGAGCTTGGACTACCGCAAGATGAAAGCATCATGGCAGCTCCCTGGGAATCTGGCGCACACCTGCATAAACCTTTTCTTGTGGTTGCACACCAGCTGCACATTGATGGAATGGAAACCCTTGCGGTTGACGAATATTCCTGGTTGATCTGGGGGGGTGCGGATTGCCACGTGTGTGCAGTTAATGACACCCTGCACCTGTGGGAAGCAGAGACGCAAAGCCGAGCGCCCGGTCATTTTGACAGGCGTCATCACAAGCGAAGTTGACATAATTACCGGCCCTGGCAAACAACCCCTCAGTGACCTGCAGGTCTTCTTCTCGGGGGCTGCAGATGTCTGCCACCAGCTGATGCGACAAACTTAGCCTCAGAAAACACTGTTCTTTGGAGAGGTCAAGGAAGCTCAGACTCTGCCTGTACATCGTGTTACAGGGGTAGTGACTCCTGCAAGCTTGACCCTTTTGTTGCTCCCCACTCTGCTGCTTCCCTCTCTGCTCAGGACCTGCAAGTCTCTCCACAGCAGGCTGTTGCTGCTGTTGATGGTCATCTTGCTCCTCATCCAAGGCGTCAAATCTAAGGCAGCCAAGGCACTGCCCATCCTGATCTGAATCTCAGTAAATCCAAAGTGCAGAAATAAACCTCTCACGACAAGCACTCTGAACAAACCCTTTCCCAGTGGTAGGTAAGAAAGCAGCTGTGAGCACTGAGTATTTATTGCAGTATTTACCTGACTTTTAATGAGCCCCATGAATTGCCTTTGTGTTCCCACCTTGCTTTCAATGACAAGTTTCAGAAAGCCCAGGAAACCTGTGGATGTGCCATTAAATTTGAATGTAGGTTAAAATATCGCTGCAATGGAGTGCTGAACATATTTAAATCGCTAACCTGCCTCTCTGGAGGGGACTCTTATGCTGTTATTTAATATGAATCCTGAATTCATTGTCGGGGGAAGGGGGATTTTAACCCTGCCCACCTGGTGGAAAGCAGGGGTGGGGGGTTGGCCAGGTAAAATGGCAAAGGTGACTTACCTGCTGATTTCCCACCTGGATCCCGACGGTCCTCATTTTAACCCGAGCAAAAGGCAAAGACACCCGCCTGAAGCCGGCGGGGTCCTTCTTTAAATATTCAGATCGGGATCCGATGACATCATTGGGACTTTCTCACCAGGCTAATGCATATTGGTAGAGGATCAGGGGGTGAAGAAATCTCATAAGGTACGTTTTTTAGTTTCCTATATGGAGCTACATAAGAGGCAGGAGTGAACCTCTGGGCCCCACAAGGAAAGTTTGGGCATCCCCTGTCCCCCTTTTCTCCTCTGAGACCCTCTCGGAAGCCCCTTTGCACATGTACCTGAGTGCCGCCAGGCGGCCATGGCCACACAATGTTCTGGAGGCTGGCAGCAGCTTCCTGCCCACTTCCAGCCTATTCTGGGTGAGAAGTTGACCATCTGGATTGGTAATGAGGCCTGGCGGTTAAAATTGATGAGGTTTTATGCTCCCGCCAGGCAGATCAGAAAGAAACTGACTCCTGCTGAGAGTTCAAATTGACCCCCAGTGAAATGTGTTATTGTGTGTGAATGACTGGTTATTTCACTACTCAGTGGTAACATACTTGCCTCTGAGTCAGAAGGTTGTGGGTTCAAATCCCATCCAGACACTTGAGCACATAATCTAGGCTGATACTTCAGTGTTGAGCTGAGGCAGTGCTGCACTTGTGAGATGAGATGTTAAACTAAAGCCCAGTGTACCGACTCAGGTGAACGTCAAATATCCCATGGCACTATTTGACAAGAGCAGGGGAGTTCTGCCCGTATCCTGCCAACTGTTTATCCTTCAACTAACACCACCAGAAACAGATTAAGTGGTCATTTATCTCATTTCTGTTTGTGAGATCTTGCTGTGCACAAATTGGCTGCTGCGGTTGCCGACATAACAACAGTGACTACACTTCAAAAGTACTTCACTGGCTACGAAGCACCTTGGGACATCCTCAGGAAGTGAAGGATGTTGTATAAATACAAGTTCACATGTTTGAAATATAATAGTAGTAAAATGCTTGTGTGAATTGTTAATATTTGCAACTAGTAGTTTGGTTGTAGTGCAGCCGCCCGCAAGTTCACTGCCAGAGGAGGATTGCTTATTGCTTTGAGCAATTCAAGATTTCTTATTCCTGGAGAACACGCTGGACATTCCACTTTAGCATCAGTATATGGATCATTTATGATACCACTTTCTAATTCAAGTAATGTCCTTACAATTATTTTCTTATAATGTGGGGCTCTATCAGGGTTTCATAGCTATTGGTCAGACAATCAGAAAGTGATCAATTCATGCTCTCTTTACTGATTATTAATAATCACGCATGTGAATCACTTGACAGATACCAGCTGCAGTAGCAGTCTCAAATGAATGCAAAGGCTGCCTAAGATTCCAGGGATTACACTCATTGATAGAATAAACACAATACAGGAAACTCTTTGGTATCCGGCACCGACGGGACCGGCGTGGTGCCGGTTTATCGAAAGTACCGGATAACGGAGAGTTATATCTACCGAGGCTATTTTTAACAAAGAAAAATAAAAAAAATCAAGAAATGTGCAGTATACAGTATTTGGGTACTCACCTACAGAATGTTGTGTTAAATGGATGGTGGAAGATGCTTGATTAAGTACAGTACTGCCAGTTGAGAGTAATCCATAACTCTTTAATTACTTAACAGTAAGTGAGACTCCCGGCAGCGCGGGAGAATCAACTCCTGCTACTGCAGTGTTTCGGACTTCCGACAGCGCCAGGAGGCCGAGTAGTGGCACTTTTGAAAACTACCCCTACTGACTAAATCGGCGTTCGCGGACTCGGGATCGGCAACATTGCCGGTTATTTGAGTGGAGTTTTCGGAGTACTCGGCGTTCGCGGAGACTCAGACTGCGACTTGGCAACATTGCCGGTTATTTGAGAGGAGTTTTCGGAGGATGATTTTTGCCGGTTAAGCGAGAATTCCGGATATTTGGGTGCCAGATAAACAAGAGTTTCCTGTACCTCACCGATGACAGTGAGTTACTAAATTTCTTGCAGGAAAGCCAATGGTTGCTCATGAGTTATGGGTCTCTTGCTCTGTTGAAGAGGCATTGTCACCAAGGGGATTGTCTCTGCACAATTACAGTAAATACATAACCAGGAAAAGGTCTAAAAGATGGGTGCCGGGATGAAATTTAAAAACCACAGCAATAAAAGCTTTGATACAAGCTTTGTTTTAGTTTGTCTTGCCTCATGATTGCCATAGTAACTGCTCCCTTATAGACTCTCTTCCAAAACAGCCTGGTTACTGTTTAACATCCCCACCCACATTAGACTTGATTAGAAGAATCAATATGATAACATAATACACACACACAATCACACAGTCACCCGTAACACCAAAAACCACGTGAAATACTCTTTGTTAACTTTCCTTTCACTCCTCAGAACTTCTTGTGGGCCACAGTTTTAAAACTCGGTAATAAGGGAGAAAAGGATGGTCAATGTAAGCACACAGTTAAATACGAACATGGAGAGTCCATATGGTGAGATTTCTTTATCTTTTATTTCTGACTAGTTATGAATGAAGAGCATGCATGAAAATCTTCAGTAAGCTCATATTTTTTTCAGCTGGAACATGTACGTTTGTTTTTTTCCCTAGTTTAGGCTATCTGCTATTGATTTCTGTGTTTGAAGCTATTAAATAGAAGCTTATAGTTAAGAGCCATTTGATCAGCTGCTCTTTTAGTCCTGTTGTAAATTTATGTGGCAAAGCCTTCCATGGCAACAGGAGCCTTTGTGTTCATTTCAGTCACAGTTTATTATATGTGCATTACTGTGACTTTGCAAAGTAAAACGCACACCTCTCGGACCTACTCCTGTCAGGTAAGATTAACATTTTCTTGCTGTTATTTCTATAGATGAGAAAATACTTTGTATCATCCTCTTGGCAACACTTTTGCACTTGAACTGTACTTAAGTTCTAAAGAATGACTGATACAAGGATATATCAGAACAGTCTGAAATTTCAGAACAGTGTTAAAATTAGTACTGTACTAATGTTTTGGTGGAAGAATTTTTAATATAACTGGTTATTTTTTTTCTTTATGCATTCACGGGATGTGGGCGTCGCTGGCAAGACCAGCATTTATTGTGCATCCCTAATTTCCCTTAACTGAGTGGCTTGCTAGGCCACTTCAGGGGGCAGTTAAGAGTCAACCACATTGCGGTGGGTCTGGAGTCACATATAGGCCAGACCGGGTAAGGATGGCAGATTTCCTTCCCTAAAGGACATTAGTGAACCAGATGGGTTTTTTACAACAATCTGGTCACCATTATTGATACTAGCTTTTCATTCAAGATTTATTTATTAATTGAACTTAAATTCCCCAGATGCCATGGTGGGATTTGAGCGCATGTCTCCGGATCATTAGTCCAGGCATCTGGATTACTAGTCCAATAACATAATCACTATGCTACCGTACCCTTAAATTAATGAATGCTATAATAAATCAATCAACCTTTTGTTGTCCATCCCTCTCCCTAGCATCTGTCTGAGGCTGAGCCGGACTGTTCGCAACCTTGGTGTCATATTTGACCCTGAAATGAGCTTCTGACCACATATCCGCAGCATAACTAAGACTGCCTATTTCCACCTCTGTAACATTGCCCGTCTCCGCCCCTGCCTCAGCTCATCTGCTGCTGAAACCCTCATCCATGCCTTTGTTACCTCTAGACTGGACTATTCCAACGCACTCCTGGCTGGCCTCCCACATTCTACCCTACGTAAACTTGAGGTCATCCAAAACTCGGCTGCCCATGTCCTAACTCGCACCAAGTCCCGTTCACCCATCACCCCTGTGCTCGCTGACCTACATTGGCTCCTGGTTAAGCAACGCCTTGATTTCAAAATTCTCATCCTTGTTTTCAAATCCCTCCATGGCCTCGCCCCTCCCTATCTCTGTAATCTCCTTCAGCCCCACAACCCCCCGAGATATCTGCGCTCCTCTAATTCTGCCCTCTTGAGCATCCCTGATTATAAATGCTCAACCATCGGTGGTCGTGCCTTCAGCTGCCTAAGCCCTAAGCTCTGGAACTCCCTCCCTAAACCTCTCCAGCTCGCTACCTCTCTTTCCTCCTTTAAGATGCTCCTTAAAACCTACCTCTTTGACCAAGCCCTAATTTCTTATGTGGCTCGGTGTCAATTTTTTTTTCTTATAACACTCCTGTGAAGCGCCTTGGGATGTTTTACTACGTTAAAGGCGCTATAAAAATACAAGTTGTTGTCGTTGTTGAAATTTGTTTAACATATGCAAACTCCGTTCAACTGCAAGTATGAATGTGAAAGTCATATACAGAATAGTTCCATTGTACAGTGCTGTCTGTCAATGGCAGCAGCACCTAAGCTGTTACAGAGAAGATAATGGATACTTGGAGTGTTTCTACAAGCCGTTCACAAGGGGTTCACACAACATCATAACACTTGAATGAATTATAGCGATCATGTGAACCCCACAATTACTTCACAGTTTTGCAATGCTTTCCTGATAGTATTATGTATGAAATAATAAACAAAAACTATGGGGGCGAGTTTAACCCTACCCAACAGGCAAAAACTGGGTGGGTGGGCTGTTAAAAGCGCCCAAGTTACTTACCCGCCCAGGAGCTGCCGGGAGCTGACCGGTTGCAATTTTAACCTACTCAACTGGCCAGTCGGCAAGGATATCTGCCCAAAGTCGGCAGGTTCCGTCTTAATATATGCATGCCCGGTCTCAATGACCTCATGGGTACCCAATCTCTATTTTAACTCGGCAGCCTGAGCAAGAAGCTGCAGTGTGTTTCCCGCCAGGCCAAGGAAGAGGATTGGGGCCAGAACAGGCCAAAAAAGCCAAATTTTAAAACTTTTTTTTACTTTCCTTGTGGTGCCAGGAGGAGAAGACCTCGTTTGCCCTGGACTCATGCCCCCCCCCCCACCCCCCCACACAATTGTGTGACCCTCCCCCGTGAAGACCACAGCAGCTGAACCCACCACTTACCTGGTTTTGACGGGCAGCCTCCAGGCCCCACGATTTTCTGCTACTTCCTTCCAACATCTCACCCAGAACAAACAGGAAGTCGGCCGGTGAGAATTAAATGAGACTCGGGAGTTAAAATACCCCGGGCCTTATCCCTAGGCAGCGGGTGAGTTTCTAACTCACACCACTGACCACCCACCTAAAACCGGCCTGGACTTAAAATGAAGGCCACATGTGTCTAATATACACTGTGTTCATTTGTTCCTAAGCTTTATTCACTTTTTCATATGTTTGTGTGTTGCAGCAACTGTCAGTGCTGAGGCCATTCAGCACATTCTATGCCATTAATGTTTGATGAAATTATTATGTTTGATGATATTATTAGGGCAAGAATAGTAATTGTGATGTTATTACTGCGACTTTCTTGATAAAGAAATTTAGCGAATTACTGAGAAATCTTACTTGGTATGTATTAACTGAATAAATACTCATTATAACTGCATATTACAACTGAAACATGAAAGAACCCAGGCTGCCGATTATGTGAGGTCAATCCAGCACTCAGGGATTGAGGATCACGTATTCGGAGAAGAACAGCCAGATGCAATGAAGGATTTCAGTTTGCCATGGGATTGTGCACAGTGGAGTATGTGTCCATGAGGGTTGCAAGCATTCCTCCAGAGGATACATAGTAGAAATGTTTTGGGCAAAAGAAGACCATTGGTCTATCTTGTCTTTACTTCCAAACCATCTAGCAGGTTCCTTACTGTGTTTCTGCAACCAATAATCCTGTATATTCTTTCCCAATGGGAATTCCCATCCAGTCCTTTTAAAAACATATCATGGCTTTCTGTTACACCATCACTGCTGGCAATCTTTTGTACAATTCTATCAACCTCTTACTAAACAAAATGTTGCCGTAATTTCCTTTTCATTTCTTAAGATGGCTTGGTTATCCTAGCAGTGCTGAAGAATGATATTCTTCACCAATGGGAGTCATGCCAACACTCAAGAGGGTGCAGTGCTATTACTAACTTTAATTTAGCTTTAAGATGAAAGGCAAAGCTTTCTGGATCATTTGGGACTATAACGCCCACAATTTCTGATAATGTATATTTGGGGGCAGTGGGGTAGATTTTCAACTTGCTACCTGGGCATTAAAGTTGCGTTGTGCATCAGCTGCCCGTTATAGAAACCGCCCGATATCCACTTCCATTGATTTTAAAAGAAATGAAAAGCCAGCAGTTTCTATATTGAGCGAATGAACCACAATGTCAGTTTAATGCCTGAAGAGCAAGTTGAAAATCTACCCCAGGGTCTCAGTATATGCAATAGAGGACCCCACTCTGTATTACATTTCCACCAGTGATTGAATGCAGATGGGGCTTCACCATTCAAAATCCAATAATATATTTGCAATATTGTGCATTGCTTTAGTTTCATACATACCTCCTGCGGTGGTACTCACTTCTGATGGTTGTATACGGCTCTAATGATCGTTGCATCTGTTAAACTCGTTCCCATGCTAGCTTAAAGCCACCCAATCAGTTTTTTTCATGTCATAAAATGGTTATAGGAGTTAGGCACGTAATGTTAGAGACATTTTCTAAGAAGAAATCTATTAAGGTTGCGAAGGCCTACATAAGCACAGGGTCTTCAATTTTTTTGCAGAAAAATCTCTACACATGATTATGTACATGAGTGTATTTAATAATAACTGGTAACAATGATACAAGTCAACAACTGCGGCAGCAGTTCAGCCTTCATCTATCTGTCTGTCTGTTCATCTCTCTTCCCCACACAACCTTTTGGGTTTTACTTTATATATCCAACTTTCCTTTCCTGTGGTGGGAGGAGCCACCACTCCACAGTCCAGTCCCTCAGGATTATGACAGGGTCGTGTGATGATTGATTTCTCAAATTGCCTCAGCTGAAGGAACTAAACAACTAGTGCCAAATTTGGGGCAGCTTTTGGCCATGGATCTAGGAGCTAAATTAACCTTGTCATAAGGGTTTTAGAGAAAGGAGGCCTTCAACCCATCAGATTGCACTGGATTTAGAACCTTTATTAGAAATTTATAGAATTTTTTTTGATGTTGCAAGATAATAAATGACCATATATTTTCAGAGTTGTGGGGGATCTACTACTCAAAGGGTTAATAAGCTGGTTATAATTATTGCTAGCTCCAAAGAATTTTCCAAAATGCAAGAATGTTCTATTTGTGTAAATATACAATGGAGATTGATAGCTTTTTTTTATACAAATCTCTTGTATTTAAGTTATTTTTCTCACTCTCACCCTTTTTCATGGTTCTCCTAATCTATGTCCTGACATTGGAAGAAGGTAGATGATCAACCTTTCACCAGCCCTTTGCCATTCTCAGCTGGTCACTGGGAAATGCAACACACTAACCAAGTGATGACTCCCTCAGATGTTTCCTCTCTTGGCCTTTGCTCAACTCCTCACTGACTGAGGTTGGAAACTCAGACCTTGGAAGATGATAGGTCCAAACCCATATCCTGCCACACATGGTGCCCCAATTTACTACACCACTATATTGCTTGCAAATTGATATTCTTGAAGATAAATTACCAATGGCAAACATTTAACTTACAATTACTAAATCCCTCATGAAAATCATAATGGTCAAAGCTTTCAAATCTTGTATATATGAGTTTTATTGCTACTTTTATTGCTGAGATGAGGCTGTCCATTAAATCTCAGCTGTACCTTGTGTATTCATTTTCAACTCATGACATAATTTCATGGAACAGTTTTATAGGGAAAATGTCATGAGTTTAACAATTAAATGAAAGGCATGGCAGAGATTCATAAATTAGAAAAACAGCTTGTTTGAGAAGGTGGGAGCAACATCATTTTCACAATTGGATTGTAAAATGTGCATTTAGAATTCTGAACTTCAAAACATTAGATTTTTAATAATGGACCAATTAACTACTGAAATTTAAAATGCATGTGGCTGGATCAAAGATACAGTTTTGGGGATGATCCATTAGGTTTAACTGTTGAATTTGATTCCCAAACAAATGGCCAAGCAATAAATGTCAGGTTGAATTAAAATTGGAACTTCACTGGGTCTCACCATTCACTGGAACTCACTAACACACTTTCAAAGGTGCACATAAATCTGTCCAAGAAGGCAAAGTGGTGACAATAAGGATTTCAATGCTTGACAACACATTAACAGAAAGTTTACACGAACATTGGCTAAAACATTCAAGTGCCTACCCTTGTGTGTTGTTAGTTGGTATGATTGGACAAGGATGAGGGTGAGTGTGAGGGGTGGCTAGTGAGATGGGGAAGTGATAATGTAGATAGAGAGGAATGGGTGGAGGTGCAAGATAAGTTGGTGTGAGTAAGGATGTGCAGGAGTTGGGTAGGGAAGGCAGAGTGATGTGATGTGTTTTTTTGTTGTCTTATAATACTCCTGTGCAGCGCCTTGGGATGTTTTACTACGTTAAAGGCGCTATATAAATACACGTTGTTGTTGTTGTTGTGATGAGTGGCACAGCAGGATGAAGTTGAGTGTGGCTTTGCAGTACCGTTTCATGACCTACTGAGATCATTGAAAGGTTTGCGCCACTGCAGCCTGGTCCTCCTGACGACATCCCTGCTTGTGTCTTCCTGTGCAATATGCAACCAGGCTGCGTTGGTGTCCTGGGGAGGTCTCTTCCGCCCATTAGAAGGGAAGAGAATCTCCCTGCGTGCTGTGACTCCCTTCATAAGCATATGGAGGCAGTCATGGGAGAGCCTGGGTGCAGCCGTGCACCTTTGTGCAGTGCTTGTCAGTGTTTGCAGCACCTCAATGCTGCAGAACACTGACAGCGGAACTGTCAAAATCAATTTGGACATGGCCCCGTTAAGGAAACCGACTGATGACGTATCTTCAAATGACGTCATCAGACCCGCTTCCTATTAATTGGCTGGGAACCTCGCAGGGCGGGCTTAAGAATCCCAATCAATGTAAAATCTAGTTGGAGGCCGGGATGGAGACAGATGTGGGGTTCCCACACGCCACAGACGTCGCCCGCCACGGACCCGCCGAGGTTGGAAAAATCCGGCCCATAGGGTGGATAGCATAGAGGATAGATTTTGACCTTGTGCAATAGTGTAAAACAGGTGTAAAAGAGATGTAAAACATCTCTTCCAATTTTTTAAATTTCCATTGAAGTCAAAATCTACCCCATTGAATTCCAAAACTCAGGCATGCTGCTAACTGGAGGTGCAAGTCAGGTGATTCCACATAGGAATAATTGCAGACTGCCATTGGCTATAACCCTTGATGAGGTTATACCAAGGGGAGAGGAAAGAAATATAACTTATGTGGAAAAATGCATTCAGGGAAGTTATTTCCATAACAGGAACATCAGGTCAAAGACTTTATGACCCTGATTTTAACTGCCACCACCTGCTGGTAACCGGGGCGGGGAGTCAGTTAAAATAGCAGGTGTCACTTACCCACTTTCCTCCCACCTTATCCCGATATTAACCGGCTCTTTTGAGCAGGTCATACGCAGGAAGGAAACTGGGTCTCCCTTGTACTGAGCTACACCCCTCCCTCCCAATCGTTCTCACAGGCTATTCCCCACTCCCGATCCCTTCCATACACTTCTCCATCCTCCCGATCCCTTCTGTATGCTTCTACCCCTTCCCAGTCATGCCGAGAGCCTTGCCTCTCCCCCCTCCCCCGCACTAACTGCCGGGTTGCAGCCTCCTGCTTCAAATTCCCGCTCCCACCCGCCAGCCAGATAGTCAATCTGACCAGTTGTCGGGCGGAACTCTGTATCTATTTATTCAAATGAGGCCCTGCCATTAAGATCGGCAGGGCCTCCATGTCCCCGGCTTTGCTCAGTTCGTCGCCCGCTATCGGGCTCACCCGCACCCTTTGCTGCCCCCACCCCCTGTGAAAATTGAGGCCCTTATGTCTTTTGGTTATATGCTGTAGAAGGTTAGCTCTGTCTATTTAAAAACAGGATACCAGACTGGTAGCAAGCCTTAGCAAACAGAAGACATACAGCTGCCAGTCACAGGTAACCCTGATCTGATCAGTGAGTAGCAAAATTATTCAACGGCTATGCTGGTCAGATTCATGAGTGGTATGAAACTTACAGAAACCTAATCTGTGGTTGTTCTGCTTTTTATTACATCTAAATATATATCTATATACATATATAGAGATATATGTAGTTATATAATGGGTTATATTATATACATACACTCAAATAATCTAGCTGATCATTTACAGCAATGTGCTGCAGGTTAATACCTTTTTCAATGAAGCTAGTTAAAATAATTTCAGTGTAGTACTTTTTAAATTTTGAAACTAAGGTGAAGATTCAAGGCCAGTATATCACTGGGGCAAAAAAGAATAAAAAAGATATGGTATATAAGGGAAGTAGTGAGTTTTAAAAGCCTAAAGATTCTCGGAGGAAAGAAAGGAGTTCTACAGTTCTGAGGTGCTGGGAAAGACAGGGTTAGAGTAGGACAGCATGCAACGAGACTTGATTACAACCCTGAGGGACGGTGAGGAGGAGAAAGTATGCTGGATGGCAAATTTGGATCTCAGAGGAATGAGAAAGGAAAGTTCAAAGGAGCACTGACTATAGGCAAGGAAAGTTGCAACTAGTTATTTGATATTCACTTTGGTGCGGATGCAGAAACAGAAACACAAGCAATATTGTTTACTGCAGTTAGCTATTAGATCAGTTACTTTATTACACATGAATAGCAAATAATGCCATATGGTATCATTTTTTTCTGGTCCGGAAAAACCTACCGACATAAGTATCACAAGTATATGGGGAATAAACAGAACAATGGAAGACACCAGTTGGAATGTCTTGTATAGCAAGTGCTTCTTGACTAGAGATTTTTATCCTTGGTCACAAAGTAAATCCTTAGGCTGATCCACAATGGGTTTCTCAGCAATATCCTTGAAGGGTGAAGTTGCGGTCAGGATCTAACCATTCTATACAAACCATATGCACTTAATGGTAGCCTAATGTCAACAGAAGTGCCGCACAAAAACAAACAAAAGCACATCAAAATGGCTTAGCACAGGGCCATAAACATACTTGTGTTGTTGAAATGGTAACATTACTTTACTTTATTATATCACTTAAACCCATTTAAAAACTAGAGGTAAAAGTGGTCAAGTTGCACAGATGAGATTTTATTCTTGGATACAAATGTGTGCTGATAGAGGTTTCAGTATTGGGCATTCTGTTATGCTATAGTTAATAACATTTTATATCAGTCCTTTGTGGGGGGAGGGGGTAGAGGAAACTGCATTAATTCATAATTAAAGCGTACTTTTAACATTATTACAATATTAAATAATTTGTTAGGCAGCAACAGATTAGGTCGAGGCCAGATCCCCTCCTTTATTGCTTATACAACGTAGCAAATCTCTCCGGTACTGCATCAGTATTGACACTTCCATTTCTAGCACCTTTATAGTATGACCAGAAACAAGCTTTGGTTAGTTTGGCTCCGATTACCTCAAGTTGAGGACCCGTGGGTGGTATAGGACTCTGGCTGGATGTATACCTGGAGTTTTCATCACTTGACCTCCTGCCTCCAACTGCCTCGCCCCCACACTCCTGCCATTGGTCATCCAATATGTCCATCCTCACAGCTCACACCAATTGGAAAGCAAAAAAACTCTTCATTACCGAAGTGGATGATGCTTGGTGCTCAGTCAGCCAGCTTTTTTCCCCCCATCTCCAATATCTTAACTAATAAACAGAAGCGTTCAAAGAAAATGAAAAAAGCACACAATTTTCATAAACACCGCGGTGATTTTTCTTCCTAGTTGCTCACAGCAGTGTCCTGGAGGTTAATCTTCAATTCCTGGAGACTCCAGGTCAATCCTGGAGGGTTGGCAACCCTTAGGCTGGTAAAGTGAGTTAGTGCAGCAGCCATTCAGCATTTAGACTCCAGGTTCAAATCCAGCCCGGGTTGATAGCTCTCTGCCAGCTGTAAGGGGCTTGCACAAAATTAATTTGCACAGTCTCAATCCAGGTATTAGCACAAAACTATCTGCAATCCAACACACATCCCAGAATGCTTAATCTGCGTCTTGCCTGTGTTGTACTGACGTACTTGATGCCGAGCTGGATAAGCAATGTGAAAAAGTGTTCCATTCTCCAGCATTACTATTGAACAAAAATCAATTGAAGTTTCAAAAGTAAATGGAGATTTACACAGAAACTCATTGACCCCAGAAACTCCAGTAAAGATTTGTTGAAACAATCACATGGGGCCTGTACTTCAGTCACAAAGGGTCAGTTTCCTTTAGAATACAGGTCCTTGTAACTTTAAACACATGGTAAAACTCACACTTAGAGGGTTTTAATTTGCACCTTAATACAATTTAACGAGGATGTCTCACTGTCATATTTCTCTTAAAATGAAATTGGTAATGTATCTTTAATTCAAATGGGTATTTGATTTTGTTTGTCTATTTCAGTGGATGTTTTGAATATTTAAGCTAAGTGCTGGTGATCATCAGGGATGCTGATTTAGTGGACTCAGTGATTCAGAAAAAAAAGGGGCTCAATCAACATTAGGAAATATTATTATTAACCCAGTGCTTTGGATTCAGCAGTGTGACTGTTACTATTGACCCTTATACCATGGCAGCATTGAATGTAGTAGCTCCTTGATTGTTTATGATGGTTTAGAGAAGCTTTAAAAAAAACACACAACATAAATTGATAAATATCAACAGGGTGACAAAGTTGATTTCTACTTTATTTAGGCTGGCTGTTTTTTTTAAATAAAAAAAGTTCTGAAGAAAAGACTACCTCTTTAAATATATAAACTAGTCCATATGCAGTCTGGACATATTCATGGTCATTAATGTGAAATGTAACCATGATGAAGATGATAGTTGTCCAAACATTAATTTTTTCATAAACGTTTTTCTTCAAAATTTCAGTGATTGTTATCTTCTCCAATCAAACAACCATTTCCTTCTAAATCCGTCTTTATCTCCAGTAGACATAGTTTAGACCTGTTATTCTAAGTTGAATCTTCATTTACTCAATGTCCATGGCCATTGAGAAGAAACTGGGTGCAGGGGGTAAACCTACTGAAAATACAAATTCCTGCTGCTTAAACAGATGGGTACAGTACAGGATTGAAAACTGGGCACAGCTTGTACCTGCTGACAGGAAATAAGTTTGTGCACAAATAAATGTGCTGAATGCGTATTCCAACTCACAGGAAAGTTTAACCCAATGCATATTTCCTGAGTGAGGTAAAGTTACCAATTATTCTGATTTACTGCAAAAAGTCGTGGGTTTTTGCCTGACTGGAGTGAGGTCTAAGTACTTTGATTTAATTTAGAATGAGTTTCTGCCTGACTTGGGTAAGGCACAGACAGGTTGTTTTGATTGATTGTAAAACATGTTTTACTTGACTGCATAAGGAGCAAGCTATATTTAATGTACTTGCATTTAGAGAAGTTTGTATACATTTTTAATTTTTTAACAAATTAACCTGACAGATACTGCAGGGCAGGCTGCCAAAGTGGAGATTTAAAAAGCAAAAATACGATAGCCAGCCTGACCTCAGTTTGATTGACTTGAGTGTGATGCACAGTTAGGTGCTTGTTGTGTTTTATAATTATTTATTTTTGGAGGAGTGGTTAATCTACACTAAACTCACAATGTATTTTCATTGTATACCTTTACACCTACACAATTTACACATTACACAACGACTGAAAAATGAACAAATGGCAAGGACCACCCTCAGTGTGAGTAACAATAGTAAGATTGTTGATAATGATGAAGAATCTACAGACAGCAATGGGACTTAGGCTGCAGCAAGTCAACTTACAGCATTCCTGGACTTTTTCACTAAGAATTTTTTTTAAACTGCATCTTCCCATTAAACCCTTCTTTGTTTTCCTGTATGCAGCAGTGAAAACACATCAATAATAGAGTACAAGCATTGAAATGACTAGGATATTTTGCTAGATGTTAAAGAAACACAATGGCTGGCATTTTCTTCGAGGAGGCTGGGTTTCCCTCAGGCCCTGCCAATTTTATAGGCAGGACCTAATTTGAATGTGAGGCCTCGGTTTCCTGCCCGCAGCCAGACAGCTTGAGAGGCTGGCTAGCTGTGGGAGGGTAGGCCTCAATTGTGAGGGGTCGGCCGGGGGAGGGATCGCAGGGGGGGGGGGGTCAGGAATCGACAGTGAGGTGGGGGGGGGGGGGTTGTTTTGGGAATCGGGAGGGGGGAGAGAGGATCAGTGGTGGGGGGGGGGAGGTGTTGCAGGATCATCAGGGGATCGGGGAGGTCGGGTATCGGGGCAGTCGGCAGGCAAGCAGGGATCGCAGGGGGGATCAGGGATCGCAGAGAGGGGGGAATCGGGGATCGTGGGGAGGGGTGGGTGTCGGCCAGGGATCGGTGGGGGATGCGGAGGATCGGCATGGGGGCCAGAGGCTCAAAGCCGGCCACCGGAGGGTCGTGACCGGCCTGATCATCATCGTTGAGAGGGGGAAGGCCTGGGGAAGTGCGGGGGAGGCCTGGGAGTGTGATCGGAGGCCTCGTGGGGGGGTCTCTGATCGCAGGGGGTGGATATGGTCGGGACCCTGGATCCAGGAGGTAGGTATAAATCCACTTACCTCCTGGATGCAGCAGTCCCCGTCTCGGTTTAAATGCCAGGTTTCACGAATTGTGTGACACCCGTCCCCAAGCAGTTAAATTCAAAATGGACGGGGAAAAAGAGGCTTCCAGCCTCATTACAATATTTAAATTGAGGCAATGCCCCGCTGGGAGCGGGTTGGTCTCCTGCCCCCCCCCCCCCCCACCCATCCCGTCTCTGACAAAACCTGGAAGTGGCGGGTTGGAGGCGGGAATCAGGTCGGGAATCCCATTTTTAACACTTTAACTGCCCCCACACTCCAAACTCACCTGTTTTTTTATAAGAAAATTCCAGCCAGGGACCGTATTTTGCTGTGAAAATAACGGTGAGGCTAACAGCGCTCACCTTTATTTATGCGCAAATCGGAGAGCAAGTTCCGGCGAGTACACATGCAGCTAAATGGGAAAATCCGGAGGTTGCTCTCCAAGACGCGACATTTCTCTGTAAGCTTCCCGAAAGTGGCATCTCACCCTCTGATTCACCATTCAAATGGATTGAACGGCATGAATTTCCTGTATTGATGTCGTAGATATAGACTAAATACTCCACAGAAAGTTAGGGCTTGTCCATTCTGGCGTAAGTACCCTTTTAACGGCGTTGTAGGCCTTAATTACTGCCAAGCAACCTCTTTGGCACTGAAAATTAACCTTTACAAGTGTGGAGTTTCATTCCTTCAGATTTTAGTTTTTGTTTAAAATAATTTTTTTTAACATTTTCTTTCTATCTCTTTTATCTCTCTCTCTTAATCCAATCTTTCTTTCCCTCTCTTTATTTTGCTTTCTGTACCTGATTTCACATTGAATTCACTATTCTAACTGACACTTCCAGGTTCAGACTCGGCGTTACTCATTAACACTTCTTCAATCTGATCGATTAAGGAGACACCAGCCCTGAGGAGGCGGGACTGCTGGGAAAATGGGAAAAATCGGGAGCTGGTCCCAACCCTGCTCCCAACCAGCCTCCGAACCATCTTCCTGGGAGGCGGGTCCCCGACTCGCGCAGGGACCCGTCTCCTAGCGGCAGGAAGGGGATTAGAGCCAATTAACTGCCTGTTAAGAGGCTTTTTCCCATTTTCCGCCTGCTGATGCGGGCTTCCCGACGGTGGGAAACCCCGCCAGGGTCAGTGAGACGAGCTGTGGGTCTGCTGCAGTGTAAGTGTGCAAATGACAGCTGCAGAGGTAGTGTGATGGGTGCAATGGTGTACAGGTAAGTATGACAGGTGAGAGAATGTAGTGAGAAATATTTTTATTCTGTTTATATGTATCTGCAGGTGACAAGATTTGATGTTTCTGTGAAGCCTCATCTGATCGGGAGAATTGACTGATGGCTTCTGCAATCTTACATGCAGCTGCCATCTGTTTTCTCCTAAGGAGAGAGTCATTAGTGAGCCTGGGTGCAAGGGCTCACCTTTGGACAGTGATTGTCAGTGTTTGACAGCACCTCAATGCTGTCAAACACTGACAATTCATCTGTCAAAAAATTATGGCGCCTGTCACTTTAACAAAACTGGCAGATGAAGCATCATACACTGATGTCATCTGACACTGGATTTCCCCTAAATGGGCCAGCAAGCCCTCAGGGCGGGCTTAACAAGGCCAATCAAGGGAAAATAGCGTTTGTTCATCAGACGTTGCTGGGGGCGGGACTAGAACCCGGAAACCAGCAGTCCCGCTCCCAACGCGCCTCCTCAGGTAAGATCCCGGTCATACAGTTGCTTACCCTGTTCATAAGGTCCCAGATACCCTGTAGCGGGCACCGCGTCATTTAGATATTTGATTGACAGCAACTTTCCGTGCAAAAGCCCATAGAAAGTCTATGGGCAAGTGCAAGTCTAATGAATCGCTGGCACTGTTCATTCGCCGCTCACAGCAAAATCTGGCCCAAGATATTTTAGTTTAGTTTAGACAAAGTCAGCATGGTTTTATGAAGGGGAAGTCATGTTTGACAAATTTGCTGGAGTTCTTTGAGGAAGTAACACACAGGGTGGATAAAGGGGAACCAGTGGATGTGGTGTATTTAGACTTCCAAAAGGCATTTGACAAGGTGCCACACAAAAGATTATTGCTTAAGATAAAAAATCACAGGATTGGGGGTAATATTCTGGCATGGATAGAGGATTGGCTATCTAACAGAAGGCAGAGAGTTGGGATAAATGGTTCATTCTCAGACTGGCAATCAGTAACTAGTGGTGTTCCACAGGGGTCAGTGTTGGGTCCCCAACTCTTTACAATCTATATTAACGATTTGGAGGAGGGGACCAAGTGTAACATATCAAAGTTTGCAGATGATACTAAGATGGGAGGGAAAGTAGTGAGTGAGGAGGACATCAAAATCTGCAAGGGGACATAGACAGGCTAAGTAAGTAGGCAGAGATTTGGCAGATGGAATACAATACTGGAAAGTGTGAGGTTATGCACTTTGGTAGGAAAAATAGTAGAGCAAGTTATTATCTAAATGGCAAGAAACTGGAAAGTACTGAAGTACAAAGGGATCTGGGGGTCCTGGTGTACGAAAACTCAAAAGGTTAGTATGCAGGTGCAGCAAGTGATTAAGAAGGCCAATGGAATGTTGGCTTTCATTGCTAAGGGGATAGAATATAAATATAGGGAGGTATTGCTTCAGTTGTACAAGGTATTGGTGAGACCGCACCTGGAATACTGCATACAGTTTTGGTGTCCATACTTAAGAAAAGACATACTTGCTCTCGAGTCAGTACAAAGAAGGTTCACTCAGTTAATCCCGGGGATGAGGGGATGGACATATGAGGAGAGGTTGGGTAGATTGGGACTCTACTCATTGGAGTTCAGAAGAATGAGAGGCGATCTTATTGAAACATATAAGATTGTGAAGGGGTTGGATCGGGTGGATGCGGGGAGGATGTTCCCGATGATGGGTGAAACTAGAACTAGGGGGCATAGTCTTAGAATAAGGGGCTGCTCTTTCAAAACTGAGATGAGAAGGAACTACTTCACTCAGAGGGTGGTAGGTCCATGGAATATGCTGCCCCAAAAAGCTGTAGAAGCTACATCATTACATAAATTTAAAACAGAAATAGACAGTTTCCTAGAAGTAAAGGGAATTAAGGGTTACGGGGAGCGGGCAGGAATTTGGACATGAATCTAGGTTCGGATCGGTCATGGCCCTGTGGGTAGCGTAGCGGGCCCAGGGGCCGTGTAGCCTGATCCTGCTCCTATTTCATGTGTCCAATTCTGTTAGGTTCAGGAGATGGTTCTGTGATAGTAGATTGGCGGTTAGGATCAGATCAGCCATGATCTTATTGAATGGCGGAGCAGGCTCGAGGGGCCAATTGGCCTACTCCTGCTCCTATTTCTTATGTTCTTATGTTCTTATGTTTCACCTAATTTTGACAGATTTTGATGTGATAAGGAACTGAACTTGAAAGCACTCTTAAGAGGGGAAAATGGAATAAAACTGGATCATGTTTAGAACTATTGGGCCACTAGTGGGATGTCACAGGATGAGTACGAGAACATTGCTGGACTGAAAACCCTTGGGTCATCCATCCCAACTTATGTGCAGTGATGCAAGTTTTTGATACCTTGCCACACACACGATTAGTCCACAAGTTAGGAAGGCAAGCTTCTATGCTGGATTAAAAATGAGCTAAAGCAAAGAAATTAAAGGGTGGTTATGAATGGGACTGCATGGACATGGCAATGGGTTACTAGTGCGGTGATACAGAAATCAGCGCTAGGCCATTGTTGTTCAAAGGACAAATAAAATGATTTGGAGCTTGGGACAGACATAAAGCTGTCTGAGTTTGCAGATGATACCAGGTGAACTGGTGAATGATAGGTTGGGAAGCTGAGCTGATGAGTGATACGTTGGGAAGGTGAGCTGATGAGTGGCAAACAACATCTTTCGGGTGAGGCATTAAACCGAGGCCCCATCTGGTGGACATAAAAGATCCCATGCGCTATTTGAAGAGCAGGGAAGTTATCCCAGTGTTCTTGTCAATATTTATCACTCAACCATTAGTAAAACAGATTATCTGGTCATTATCACATTGCTGTTTGTGGGAGCTTGCTGCTGCATTTCCTACATTACAACAGTGACTACACTTTAAAAGTACTTTATTGGCTGTAAAATGCTTTGGGACATCCTGAGATCATGAAAGGTGCTATATAAATGCAAGCTCTTTCTTTCTTTAGATAAATACAAGGGGAAATATAAACTAAATGGCTTTGGCTTAGGACTCAGCACAGGAGAGGAAGTTGAGGGTATTGGTGGATTGTTCAATGAAACCAACAGTGCAGTGTGCAGGAACAGTAAGGAAAGCAAACTGGATCTTGTATAGGCAGAGGGATAGAGGCCAAATCCCAGTAGGTGATATCAGTCTGCAGAAGACATTGGGGCAGAAATTCGGGTCCCCACGGATGGGTACGCGCTGTGTACTCACCCATAGAGCCACCAGAAGTGCCGGTTTCACGCATGCACTGCGCATGCACGGGAAACCGGAACTTCTGGTCTCGTGAAGGAAGGGGTTCGAGGGTCAACCGCGTGCGCAGGAGAGGCAGAGCGCACGCAGCGAACTTCGGCTTTTTTTACAGGTTTCTCCGTGCGGGTAAGTCCCTAGCAGCTGCGTGGGGCAAAAGCAGGTGCAAGGCCTGCTTTTAACAAGGTAAGTGGTGAATTAAGTAAAATTAAAACATTTTTTCCACAGGTTTATTATTTTTAAATACTTTAAAGAAAGGTAAGTTTATTTTTAGCCCCGTTAAAAACTGTAATTAATTTTTTCAAAAATTTAAATTATTGTTTAAAATAGTTATTTTATGTAATTTATAGTTATTTTAAAAATGTGATTTAAAAAAAAAAATTTTTAAGTTTCAGTTAGGTTTTGGGGCCGATCTCTATTCATAGATTTGACAGGTCTTCCTGTCAAATCTATGAATGGAGATTCCCTGTTCCGATTGGCTCCCCATGACCCATGTGATCCCAGGGGACGCTTCGAACTAATTGCGCCGCTGGGATCCGCGAGCACTGCACACCGGCAGCTGGAGGAGGCCCAGGATCCGAATTCCACGCGGGCCCACAGCACAACGGCAGGCGCGCTAGGTAAGTGCACCCGCTATGCTTGCACCCGCGGGAAGCCTCCGACCCGAATTTTTGGCCCATTGTTTGACCTGGGGTACTGTGCACAATTCTGGGCACTGTACTACAGCAAGGGTATCCAGGCATTGGAGGCAGTGCAGAAAACAGCAACCAAATTAATACTAATACAAAAGCAAAATACCGAGGATGCTGGAAATCTGAAATAAAAACAGAAAATGCTGGAAATACTCAGCAGGTCAGGCAGCATCTGTGGAGAGAGAAACAGAGTTAACGTTTCAGGTCGATGACCCTTCGTCAGAACTGGGTTTTGACGAAGGGTCATCGACCTGAAGCGTTAACTCTGATTTCTGCGTTTAACTACGCATGTGCAGTCGCCGGAAGTTGCTGTCCGATTTACTCATTCATAACGGTGAGCACTGATAGCCTCACCGTTACTTTTACCGCAAAATCCGAGCCATTAATTTTTGGGACTGAGCCAATGGTCTGCATAGTCTTTTCTGGGACTGTACCTAAATATTCCTAAATGATCCTAAATATTCATTTTCAAGGAGCAGGGTTGCTGAGCCAGGATTGATTGTGGTATCCAATTAGTTTTTCTGTCATCTAAATTGTAGGTCCAGAAACAGTTCAGCTACCATTGCTTGTTAGAGTCACTGTCATCTAGCAGCAGATCATGTGGTCCTGTTCATCATAGTATCTCAGCAAAATATATCCCTATTTTCTCCTTTGTTTTGTCTCAATAGGTGGAGCCTCCATTATCTGCAGTCCAAATATCCCTCAGAATTGAAGGGAGAAATCCTTGCACAAGATAAGACATTGCCTTGTTACACGGCCTGATAACAATCTCCACCTGACTGATAAATGAACCTCACAGCCCAAGAAAGATTAAATTCATTTTGTTAGTTGTAGTGGACTTGTTTTCATTCCATTATCCATCAAAGAGCTCTTTGTTATGGCAAATAATGAAGGTTGCATTATATATATATTTGAATCTTTATTTCACCTCTTCTAGCTGTCATCAGTTCTGTGGATTCATGATTGAACCTTTATATCTTACTTATCTATGTATCTATCTCACACCCATTGTATGGATTTACCATGAATCTATTATACTTACATATGTATCGTCTATCCATTCTCTGCATCCACCTTTTATCTCTTCTATCCATTCATATACCTATGTATCTGTCTTACATCCATTCAGTGGCCGGAATTTTCTGGGGTCGGTGCGGGCACGATCAGAGGCAGGTTGGGTGGGAAATTTGAAAAAAGTCGGAGCGGGTCGGGAACCCGCCATCATCCCACCGCCATGCGCCTTTAACTCAGGTGCGTTTGCCGGTGCAGCAGCGACCCGACTGGCAGAGGCGGGCAACCTAATTATAAGCTTGTTGTCAGACACTTAAGAGCCTTTCCCCCCCTACATTTCAATTTTCCCTGCATGGCCACGGGATTCACGCAGCTCGGGAACCACGTCTGTCAACCTGAGGTGGGAGTCGAGTGGCCATTGCTCCAGCTCCGACCTCACAGCTGATCACTTTCCTCAGGCAGAAGCTGTTGCTGACTAGATTGCCAGCACAGATTTAACTTTCTGCAGGCTGCAAGTGTTTCCAGCAAAGTCTCCATCCAGTGTCACCTCACTGGAAGAACCTTTCTCACCATTGACAGATCGCTTCTGTCAACTCTATTGACCTGCCATCTATTCCATCAGCATGGATGCCATATATACTGTGTCACCTTGGTCCTCAGAATCTGACCATAATGAGCCCCAACACCAGCAGCACCAGGCACACCAGCAGCACCAACAACAATACCACCAACCTTCTCTGCAACCACCTGATGCTGCACAGGACAGAGGGCATCAGCACCCGAGCACATTGCAGCCCGGGAGGCCAGGGGCGGTCTCATCATGGCCAGATTTAGTTAACTTTATGCTGTACACCCATATGGCTGCCACATACTGTGCCAGGTTGGCACCACCCCACAGCAACACCATAAACCATCCCTACAATGACCAATCCATTCACCATTGCTGGAGGTTCCATTATGTCTCACCAGTCACTACAACTCACTAAGCCACTTCCAAAGGTGCACACGAATGTGTCCAAGACGGCAAAGTGGTGAAAATAAAGATTTTTATGGTTGACAATACATTCATGGAAACTAGCCATTAACATTGACTAAAACACCCAAGTGGTTACCCTTGTGAATCTACTTGTGTGTCATCTTTCTCTTCCGCGTGCTTCTATGAGGTGCAACCCCTGTGACTTCAGCAGAGGTAGAGGCAGCCTTCTCACTTCCCTGCTGCGACTGCTTAGACACTCTTGGCGGATGTCCTCTGGGTTTTAGTGCCTCTGATGGCCCAGCCAAAGTCTGCTCCTCCTGTGACTGTGAAGGGGCAGACTCGGACATCGCGATCCGAGGTGCCATCTGGGGCTCAGACTGAGGGGGTGGAAATGGGGGAGAAGTGTAAGCGCTTTGAGAGGAGCCCACACTTCCCTCTCCCCTCTCAGCGTCATCCCTCTCATGGGCCACCCGCACTTCTCTGCAAACAAGGAGCTGGAGAGCACCTTGCTGCACATCAGTTGGGCCATGAGGACCCACGTCTACGCTGACAACCCTCCTAGACAGGAGGTCTATGAGCCTCTGCCATCTATGTTCCATAGAGAGCCATCTATTCTCCATAGATAGCATGTGCTCCTGTGAGTGGTGCATTAGCTGCTCCATGCAGGTGGCCATCCAATCCATGGAAGAGCCTACAGTCACCATCGCTTGCGACACGGTGGTGCTCATGTTGGAGATGGACTCCTCCATTCTATGAACATTTGCAGACATCGCGTTTTCAAAACCTATCAGAGCCCCCTGCACTTCTTGCTGCACCTCCAGGATCTCCCTCTTTCTGGATGCCCCCCGAGGCTCAGCATCTGCATGCAGCTGAGCAGAGCTGGGAGCATCCTGCGACCTCTGGCAAGGAGTCCCCACTGCTGTCCCGGTCTCCACCATCTGCTCTTGCTCACTTGTGACGGACTCGGTGACAACACTACTCTATCTCGTGTTGGACGCACCAAGGTGAGCGCCTCTGCGCTGTGCTGGTGATAGAAACATAGAAACATAGAAGATAGGAGCAGGAGTAGGCCATTCGGCCCCTCTAGCCTGCTCCGCCATTCAATGCGATCATGGCTGATCATCCAAATTCAGAACCCTGTCCCTGCTTTCTCCCCATATCCCTTGATCCCTTTAGCCTTAAGAAATATATCCAACTCCTTCTTGAATATATTTAATAAATTGGCCTCTACTCCCTTCTGTGGTAGAAAATTCCACAGGTTCACCACCCTCTGGGTGAAGAAATTCCTCCTCATTTCTGTCCTAAATGGCTTACCCCTTATCCTTAGACTGTGACCCCTGGTTCTGGACTCCCCGACCATCGGGAACATCCTTCCTGCATCTAGTCTGTCCAGTCCTATCAGAATTTTATAAGTTTCAATGAGATCCCCTCTCATTCTTCTAAACTCCAGCGAGTATAAGCCCAATCGTCCCAATCTCTCCTCATACGTCATTCCTGCCATCCCAGGTATCAGCCTGGTGAATCTTCGCTGAACTCCTTCCATGGCAAGCACCTCCTTCCTCAGATAAGGCGACCAAAACTGCACACAATACTCAAGATGTGGTCTCACCAAGGCCCTGTACAACTGCAGCAAGACATCCTTGTTCCTGTACTCAAACCCTCTCGCTACGAAGGCCAACATACCATTTGCCTTCTTAACCGCCTGCTGCACCTGCATGCTTACCTTCAGCAACTGGTGCACAAGGACACCCAGGTCTCGTTGCACTTCCTCTTCTCCCAATCTATTGCCATTCAGATAATAATCTGCCTTCCTGTTTTTGCCACCAAAGTGGATAACCTCGCATTTATCCACATTATACTGCATCTGCCATGCTTCTGCCCAAAAATGAGAAGTCGCACAACACCAGGTTATAGTCCAACAGTTTTATTTGAAATTTCGAAACTGAAATTTCGAGCTTTCAAATAAAACTGTTGGACTATAACCTGGTGTTGTGCGACTTCTCATTTTTGTCCACCCCAGTCCAACACCGGCATCTCCGCATCATGCTTCTGCCCAATCACCCAACCTGTGCAAATCATACTGGAGTTTCTCGGCATCCTCCTCACAGCACACACACCCACCCAGCTTTGTGTCATCTGCAAACTTGGAGATATTACATCTAGTTCCCTTGTCTAGATCATTAATATATATTGTGAATAGCTGGGGTCCAAGGACCGATCCCTGCGGTACCCCACTAGTCACTGCCTGCCACTCGGAAAAAGACCTGTTTATTCCAACTCTTTGCTTTCTGTCTGCCAACCAGTTCTCTATCCAAGTCAATACCTTGCCCCCAATCCCATGTGCCTTAACTTTACACGTTAATCTCTTATGCGGGACCTTATCGAAAGCCTTTTGAAAGTCCAAATACACCACATCCACTAGTTCTCCCATATCTATTTTACCAGTTACATCCTCAAAAAATTCCAGTAGATTAGTCAAGCATGATTTACCTTTTGTAAATCCATGTTGACTTTGTCTGATCCTGTCACTGTTTTCCAAGTGTTCAGCTATTACATCCTTTATAATGGACTCTAGCATTTTCCCCACTACCGATGTTAGGCTGTAATTCCCCGTTTTCTCTCTACCACCTTTTTTGAATAGTGGGGTAACATTAGCTACCCTCCAATCCATGGGTATTGTTCCAGATTCCATCGAATGTTGGAAGATGATCAGCAATGCATCTACTATTTCTAGGGCCACTTCCTTAAGTACCCTAGGATGTAGATTATCAGGCCCTGGGGATTTATCAGCCTTCAATCTCGTCAATTTTCCTAACACCATTTCCCTACAAATACTGATTTCTTTCAGTTCCTCCCTTTCATCAGACCCTATGTTCCCCGACATCTCTGGGAGGTTATTTGTGTCCTCCTTTGTGAAGACAGAACCAAATTATCTATTTAATTGGTCTGCCATTTTTTTGTTCCCCATTATAAGTTCCCCTGATTCTGACTGCAAGGGACCTATGCTTGACTTCACCAATCTTTTTCTCTTCACATATCTATAAAAGCTTATACAGTCAGTTTTTATGTTCCCTGAAAGCTTCCTCTCATATTCTATTTTCCCCTTCTTAATTAATCCCTTTGTCCTCCTTTGTTGAATCCTAAACTGCTCCCAATCCTCAGGTTTACTGCTTTTTCTGGCCAATTTATATGTCCTCTCCTTGGATCTTATGCTATCCCTAATTTCCCTTGTTAGCCACGGTTGAGTCACCTTTTTTGTTTTATTCTTATGCCAAACTGGGATGAACAAATTCTGTAGTTCATCCATGCGGTCTTTGAATGTTTGCCATTGCCTATCCACCGTCAACCCTTTGAGTGACATTCCCCAATCAATCCTACCCAACTCGCACCTCATACCATTGTAGTTTCATTTATTTAAATTCAGGACCCTAGTCTCTGAGTCAACTATTTCACTCTCCATCTTAATGAAGAATTCTATCATATTATGATCGCTTCGACCCAAGGGGCCTCGTACAACAAGATTGCTAATTAATCCTTTCTCATTACATAATACCCAGTCTAAGATGGCCTGATCTCTGGTTGGTTCTGTGACATATTGGTCCAGGAAACCATCCCGTAAACACTCCAGGAATTCCTCCTCCACAGTATTGTTACTAATTTGGTTAGCCCAATCTATATGTAGTGATGCAGTGCCCTCAGAGGCTGGAGGCTCCTCTGAGGAGTCATCTTCCTCTTCCTCCTGGACAGGGGTGGGGGGCTCTTGCTGAACCTGTGGGAGAGTAAAGAGATGAGTTAGATATGCCATATGAAGTATGGGTACAGATACCATTATGCACATGATGACCATTCAGTGGCTAATGACATCAGTCCCCATATGAGTGACTGATGTATGCCATGTAGCTGTATGATATTTAATTCTGTCACCAGGATGCTGAGATGTACCCCTCTCTCCGTCTCCCACCTCCAGTTGCTCGGCCACTCCCAAGACTTCCAACGCAGCCTCCTCTGCTGTAGTGAGGGTTACAAATGATGGAGGCCCACCTCCAGTTCTCTCCCTCTCTTCTCTTGCAATGAGGGAAAGAAGAGAAGGTTGAATGAGAGTGATGGAATGAGTGTAAGGAGTGGATGGGTTACATCCTTAGAAGGAGACTATGATGGATTGGGGTGGCAATGCCAAGTGGGCTCCTTGTGTGTTGTTAGTTGGTATGATTGCATTAGGATGAGGCTGAATGTGAGGGGTGGCTAGTAAGATGGGGATGTGATAATACAAATAGAGAGAGAGGGATGGGTGGATGTACAAGGTATGTTGGTGTGAGTAAGGATATGCAGGAGTAGGGTTGGAAAGGCAGAGTGATGGGGATGTGATGAGAGGCACAGAAGGATGAAGTTGAGTGTGACTTTGTACTCACCTTTCCAGATCTAATAAGATCATTGAAATGTTTACAGCACTGCACCCAAGTCCTCCTGAACACATCCCTGCTGTTCACCTCCTCTCCAATTTGGAGCCAGGCTCTTTTTGTCTCCTAGGGAGGTCTCTTCCACCCATTGGAAGGAAAGAGGACCTCTCTGCGTGCTCTGACTCTCTCTACAAGGATATGGAGGGAGTTATCGGAGAACCTGGGTGCAGCCTTCTGCCTCTGAGGAGCTATCTCTCCAACTGTTTGGAGCAATGTAAACCTCCAGTGTGCTGCCTGCACCCTCCTAGATAAACTTTCAAATGTAATGTGGCCATGGCTCCTTTAAATATAGCGTCTGAAAATGCATCATGGATGACATCATCAGATCCACACCATTTAATATACTGGGTAATGCGCCGGGCGGGCTTAATAGGCCCTATTATTGCAATGTCGTTTTCTGCAGCGGGGTGGAAGCAGCAACGGGGTCACGACCCGCCACGCCGCCCGCCCGCACCCAACCCGCCCAGGTACAGAAAATTCTGGCCTATATATCTATTATTCACCCTTTCCACCTATATATCTTACTTTACTGTTAGCTTTCACTGTTAGTGGCAGTGGTTCTTTCTCAAGCTAAAAGGGGAATGGGAAAGCTAGCTTCATTTAGATTTGTGCAGCAAAGATAATTGCAGAAAGGACCTCTGTTTAACATGAGAGACAGCACCTCTAACAGTGCAGTACTCCAATAGTACTGTACTGGAGTGTCAGCCTAGATTATGTACTCAAGCTTCTGAAGTGGGGCTTGATCCCATAACCGTATGACACAGTGGTGAGAGTGCTACCACTGAGCCAAGGCTGACACAGGGAGCAAGGTTGTACATTATATGGTATAATCACTCCTATTATTATAAACAGCATGTCTTCTGACGTACTGTGAACAGTGCTACAGGAGATCTGTTCATTTTTTAAATCTACTCAGAAGTACTGATGTTGAAAGAAATGATGCTGAAATTTCAGAGGCCAAGATATGGTATTAAAAATCGATTTGAACCGTATAAAAATGTTTTTTAGGGTCCATATTCTGCCTTTATATATAAATGTCAGTCATTAGATACTCCACTCTAGTCATTTTAATTTTCAAAGTACTTGCTATCGATTCTATTTTGCCAGAGCTGTTGATCTGCATAATTGCTACTGATTACAATTCAGACCATTGCGTGGAAATCCAAATTGGGACAATTCATTCCCGCCCTTAACTTGCCCTTAACCGCCCAGTGATTTTCATGAAGTTGCTGCATTTGCAAATTAATTGCCCATTAAACTCACCACAGAAAATTAAGTCTAGTAATTAATAGTGTAAGTACCCTTTTAACAACGTGATAATTGTTAACGACTGCAATTCAACCTCTCTTGCCCAGAAAGTGAACAATTTAAAGTGTGGAATCTCATTCCTTCAGGTAGTGAATTGTTGTTGGAGATTTTGAAAATGTTAAATTTTAAAATTTAACTTTTTTTTTCTTACTTTTCCTTTCTGCCTATTCTTTTACTCCCTCAATCCACTCTTTCTTTCCCTCTCTCTTTCTGTACCTGATTTGACATTGAATTCACCCACTCTAATTCACCCTCCTTCTCAGTCCATCCTCCCTTCTCAGTCCATCCTCCCTTCTCAGTCCATCCTCCCTTCTCAGTCCTTTCTCTGGTTATTTTTCAATCCTTAAATCTCATTGGTTAAGGAGATACATTGTTTGCTCCATTGTTCATGAAGGTCCCAGATGCCCTGTTGCCCTCGCCACACCATTATCAGCTCGCACTTCCAGCAACTTTGTGGCCAAAACATCTTTGCGCTGAAGGGTGCAGGAACAAGTCTAACTAACAGGGCACGCCATGAGATGCCCCACTCCAGCAAATTCTGGGCCATAGTTTCAGGTGTGCACCTTTCATTAAAACTGGAGGATATAATAGATGAACAGCATTTAAAAAGAAACAGAACAAAGAGAGAGGAAGGAAACACACACAAATATACACAAGAAAATAAATAGAATGATCTATAAAGTGCTTAAGTAGAAAGCAGGAGATGGTAAAATGGAAAAAGTAATTTTGGTATAAGAATGCTAATATCATTGCTGTTATTTTATCATTTCCTGTTTTCCACTTGCATTGGAACACCATGCTGGTGGAGTGGTCTGCACTCCTGGTGCTGACCTTTTATCTTATACCACACTCTTGGACCTCTGGAACCAGCTCCACTTTGCTGTTTTTTCATTCTTCCCTTTCACCTGCCTATTCCCATCCTTTTAGTTACTCACACAGTCTACGTCTCGTATATGTATTTTGTTTCTTTGAGTTCTCTCGTTATGCATCCCATTGTCTCATGCTTACATTACTTGTTTCATTTAACCTTCTCCTGTTTTGCACTTAAGCACTTTACAGTGCAGTTCAATCTATTTATTTTCCTGTATATGTGTTTTTTCTCCATTTCCCTTCTCTTTGTTCTGTTCCTTTTTAAATGCTGTTCATCTGTAATATCTTCCAGTTCTGACAAACAGTTCAGACACTCGAAACATTAACTTGTTTGTTCTCTCGATAGATGCTGCCTGAGTATTTCCAGCATTTGGGATTTTGTTTCAGATTTCCAGCATCTGCGCTATTTTGCTTTGTGTTCACACATTGGCCCGAAAATTAGACCTAATACGGGAGATTACGCACTGTGTACTCTCGCGTATTAGGTCCCGAAGTGCCGGTTTCCTGCATGCACTGTGCATACGCGGGAAACCGGCACTTCGGGTATTGCGAAGGGGGCGGTTCCTAAGTGAACCGCGTGCGCGCTACAGGTTGTGCGCATGCAGCGCACTTCGTTTTTTTTTCAGGTTTGAACGCACAGGTAAGTGTTGAAGATTTTACACATAAAGAAAGCAAGCGTAAGACCCCCTTTTAACAAGGTAAGTAGTTAATTAAGTATTATTTAAAAAAAATTTCAACAGGTTTATCTTTTTTAGAGACTTTAAAGAAAGGTAAGTTTATTTTTATAACTTTTAAAAAGAATTAACATTTTTTCAAAAATTTAAATTTTTGTTTAAAGTGGTTAATTTATTTAACTATAGTTATTTTATTAATGTGATGGCTTTTTTAAAAATGTAATTGAGGTTTAGCTGTTCTTTTGGGGGCTTGTTGTATTCATAGTTTTGACAGCTCTTCCTGTCAAAACTATGAATGAAAGATGGTGTGCTGCCATTGGCTCTAACTGGCCCACGTGATCCCAGAGGTAGCATCGAACTAACTGCGCCTCTGGGACACGCACACACTGCGCGCCGGCACCAGGGAGAGGCCCAGGAACTGAAGTTCGTGTGGGCCAAAACCATAAAGGTAGGCGCGGAGTGCAATATCGCGGGGGATCCTTACCCCCGCGGCAACCATCGAAATCCAATTTCTGGGCCATTATTTTTCTGCTTTGTGCCGTTTGACAGGACATACTGCTTAAAGGGAGCTCACTGAAAATGAGCATGTTTTACTAAAGTGCATGTGACAAAATTTGTCTGTATTGGATCATCTATTAATTTCTTTATTATTGGCCACACTATACACACAGGGTTAATATTGGCTTCTGCTGTTGGTGGGGTCACTTCAGATTCTTTATTCCTTAGAAGCATTTTTTGACACCTTTGTATTCAGATGCCATTCTGTTCAATATAGTCAGCATAACACCTTGGTCAGGTACAGAGCGAGAGACGTTATTGTACTTGGATGGGCATATATCTAACAGAAGAGGATTGATTATGTTAAAATATTTAAGGAGCCAAGTTATTCAATTCAAAACTACAGTGTTTGAATATTGTGAGTGGCAGTCAATCTAATATGGTTTTGGAAAATTCAGTTTTGAATGTGTTTTGTTTCTGATATATCTTCAAAAGATTGTTAATGGTGTATTTGTGTCTAACTTTATCAGTCAGAGTTACTTTGAGGTCAACAAGGAGACTCTATGGCAGTAAGGTTCTGTAAAAATGAGCGGCCATGTTTCAAAGACCAATTTTATGTTGGGAGGTAATGCATTTGTTAATATAACAAAGTACTTTGTTGTTTCAACAAAGTTTGTAGATTACTGTAAATGTACTCTTTGCTCTGAATACTGTTCATTTATCTGTTTACTAAAGAAAGCAATAACTTGCATTTATTTAGCACCTTTCACAACCTTGGGTTATCCCAAAGCTCTTAACAGCCAATTAGGTACTTTTGAAGTGGTGCCACTGTTACAGTGTAGGAGAATGTGGCAGCCAATTTGTACAGAGCAGGATACAATGAGATAAATGACTAGATAATCTGCTTTTTGGTGATGTTGGTTTAGGGGTAAATGTTGGCCAAAACACCAGGACAATTCCATTGCTCTTGATCAAATAGTGCCTTTTACGTCCTTCTGAAAGGGCAGATGGGACCTTGGTTTAATATCTCATCTGAAAGACCACCTCTGACACTGCATCACTCCCTCAGTACTGCCCTGAAATTATATGTGTTGGTTTATAGCCTGAACCTCAGTCTGATAGAAAGTCTTCTGCCTCCCGAAGGAAAGGAGATTACGTGGTAGCATGTGATATATTCAAGTAAGCCAAAATACAGCAGCAAGGGCTCTGTTTGATTCTAGGATGTCATTATATTTATCTAGATAATGGGCAGTTAAAGACACACTCCGGATCAAAGAGGAGATGTATTCTGCTCATTAGAGTGGTCACTGACGCGGAACTCAAGTAGTTTAGTGTAAAAGCCCCCAAAAATATAACAGCATGTTATATAGTCCACTACTGTCAGTGAAGACTCAGAAATAGTCTTGGCCTCAATATTAAATTAAGCTGTTTCTTCATTGATCAAATAGCTGCTTACTTGGAGTTAGTACACGGGAACGGTAGCATAGTGGTAATGTCACTGGGCTAGTAATCCAGTAGGACCTGGACTAATGATCCAGAGATGAGAGTTCAAATCCCACCACGGCAGCTGGGGAATTAAATAAATCTGGAATAAAAAACTAGTATCAGTAATGGTAACCATGAAACTATCGGATTGTCATTAAAAACCCATCTGATTCACTAATGACCTTTAGGGAAGGAAATCTGCCATCCTTACCCGGTCTGGCCTATATGTGACTCCAGACCCACAGCAATGTGGTTGACTCTTAACTGCCCTCTGAAATGGCCCAGCAAGTCAATCAGTTGTAACTAACCGCTATGAAACAAAATAATAAGAATGAAACCGGACGGACCACCCAGCATCGACCCTGGCACCAGCTACAGACCATGCAGCCCAGTCGACCCTGCAAAGTCCTCCTCACCAACATCTGGGGACTTGTGCCAAAATTGGGAGAGCTGTTGCACAGACTAGTCAAGCAACAGCCTGACATAGTCATACTCACAGAATCATACCTTTCAGCCAATGTCCCAAACTCCTCCATCACCATCCCTGGGTCTGTCCTGTCCCACTGGCAGGACAGACCCACCAGGGGTGGTGGCACAGTGGTATACAGTTGGGAAGGTGTGGCCCTGGGAGTCCTCAACATTGACTCTGGACCCCATGAAGTCTCATGGCTTCAGGTCAAGCATGGGCAATGAAACCTCCTGCTGATTACCAGCTACCACCCTCCCTCAGCTAATGAATCAGTACTCCTCCATGTTGAACACCACTTGGAAAAAGCACTGAGAGTAGCAAGGGCACAGAATGTACTCTGGGTGGCAGACTTCAATGTCCATCACCAAGAGTGGTTCGGCAGCACCACTACTGGCCGAGTCCTGAAGGACATAACTGTCAGTCTGGGCCTGCGAGAGGTGGTGAGTGAACCAACACGAGGGGAAAAACCTACTTGACCTCGTCCTCACCAATCTACCTGTCGCAGATGCATCTGTCCATGACAGCATTGGCAGCAGTGACCACCGCACAGTCATTGTGGAGACGAAGTCCCGTCTTCACACTGAGAACACCCTCCATCATGTTGTGTGGCACTACCACCGTGCTAAATGGGTTAGATTAAGAACAGATCTAGCAGCTCAAAACTGGGCATCTGTGGGGCAGCAGCAGAATTGTATTCCACCACAATCTGTAACCTCATGACCTGGCATATCCCTCACTCTACCATTATCACCAAGCCAGGGGACTAACCCTGGTTCAACAAGGAGTGTAGAAGAGCATGCCAGGAGCAGCACCAGGCGTACCTAAAAATGAGGTGCCAACCTGGGGAAGCTGCAACACAGGACTACATGCATGCTAAAAAGCGGAAGCAGCATGCTATAGACAGGGCTAAGCGATCCCACAATCAACGGATCAGATCAAAGTCGTGAATGGTGGTGGACCATTAAACAACTAACGGGGGGAGGAGGAGGCTCCAAGAATATCCACATCCTCAATGATGGTGGAGCCCAGCACGTGAGTGCAAAAGACAAGGCTGAAGCATTTGCAACCAACTTCAGCCAGAAGTGCCGAGTGGACGATTCATATCGGCCTCCTCCTGAGGTCCCCACCATCACAGAAGCCAGTCTTCAGCCAATTTGATTCACTCCACGTGATATCAAGAAACGGCTGAGCACACTGGATACAGCAAAGGCTTATGGGTCCCGGCTATCGTGCTGAAGACTTGTGCTCCAGAACTAGCCGCACCTCTAGCCAAGCTGTTCCAGTACAGCTACAACACTGGCATCTATCCGACAATGTGGAAAACTGCCCAGGTATGTCCTGTCCACAAAAAGCAGAACAAATCCGACCCGGCCAATTACCGCCCCATCAGTCTACTCTCAATCATCAGCAAAGTGATGGAAGGTGTCATCGACAGTGCTATCAGGCAGCACTTACTCACTGATGCCCAGTTTAGGTTCCACTAAGACCACTCGGCTCCCGACATCAAGGCAGCATTTGACCGGGTCTGGCATCAAGGAGCCCTAGTAAAACTGAAGTCAATGGGAACCAGGGGGAAAACGCTCCACTAGCTGGAGTCATACCTAGCACAAAGGAAGGTGGTTGAAGGTCAATCATCACAGCTGCAGGAGTTCCTCAGGGCAGTGTCTTAGGCCCAACCAGCTTCTGCTGCTTCATCAATGACATTCCCTCCAACATAAGGTCAGAAATGGGGATGTTTGCTGATGACTGCACAGATAATGAAGCAGTCCATGCCCACATGCAACAAGACCTGGACAACGTTCAGGCTTGGGCTGAAAAATGGCAGGTAACATTCGCACCACAGAAGTGCCAGGCAACGACTATCTCCAACAAGCGAGAGTCTAACCACCTCCCCTTGACATTCAATGGCATTACTATCAACATCCTGGGGGTCACCATTAACCAGAAACTTAACTGGACCAGCCACATAAATACTGTGGCAACAAGAGCAGGTCAGAGGCTAGGTATTCTGCGGCGAGTGTCTCACCTCCTGACTCCCCAAAGCATTTCCACCATCTACAAGGCACAAGTAAGGAATGTGATGGAATACTCTCCACTTGCCTGGATGAGTGCAGCTCCAACAACACTCAAGAAGCTCGACACCATCCAGGACAAAGCAGCCCGCTTGATTGGCACCCCATCCACCACCTTAAACATTCACTCCCTCCACCACCGGCGTACCGTGGCTGCAGTGTGTACCATCTACAAGATGCACTGCAGCAACTCGCCAAGGCTTCTTCGGCAGCACCTCCCAAACCAATGACCCACGACCTCTTCCACCTAGAAGGACAAGGGCAGCAGGCGCATGGGAACACCACCACCTCCAAGTTCCCCTCCAAGTCACACACTATCCTGATTTAGAAGTATATCACCGATCCTTCATCGTCACTGGGTCAAAATCCTGGAACTCCCTACCTAACAGCACTGTGGGAGTACCATCACCACACGGACTGCAGTGGTTCAAGAAGGCGGCTCACCACCACCTTCTCAAGTGCAACTAGGGATGGGCAATAAATGCTGGCCTTGCCCATAAACAATTTTTTTTTAAAGTTCATTTTGTTTTGTTTTTGTGATGCTTCTGCTTTGTTTTGGAGTCAGGAACGGACCCAACTCTGGAGCAAAACAGAGTGAGAGTTCCTGGAGGAGATGTGAAGAGAATTTTACCATTATAATGGAAATGCATCTTAAATAAATTACTGATTAGAATGTATCAAACATATCATATAGCATTGTTTAAAGTTATATTAACTCTTAAACACATATAGGTGTAGAAAAACAAGGTCCATTGTCCATGTTTGAATTTCTATAATTACTACATCCTGTTCAATTTTCTTCCAAATATTATTCAAACTTTATTGCAGTTGTCTATTTGCTAATGCCTTCAATTCTGGATTGACAAACAGAACAGTTATTGATAGATAATTTAGGAAACAAAAACCATTGGAAAAGGGATAGTACAGCTTTCCAATCGCACTCCAATATTAATATTTTAGTGTGGTGAATCTAACACAGATCGAAAAGTAATTTAAATTGAAATCAAGTTTTTTAAATAAAACACAAGGAGGATTACAAACTATGAAAAGTTTAATAAATTGTATTTAATCTGTGAACCACTAAATTTTTATCTTCTAAATTAAATCAATTTGTGACAGACACTTTAATGTCACCCCAAGAAAATTCATACCATCTACACTGAGGAATGACACTGTCTGTGTCACTAAACTCACCGGTTTCCACCTTTCCTGTCAGAGATGTAAACCCCTTTTGCCATATATCTTCCTGGTACTAGCCTTTTCTTCCTGGATTTTCTAAAATGCTTTCTGCATTTGGACAAGCTTAAGTAACTTGCAGGATAAATTAATCCCACTTGGGCACTTACAGCTTTTGTCTTTCTGACAAACTCTTTCACTTCAGAGCACTATAGCTGTGACTGCTGCATTGAGGCTAACAATGCCTTCAATATTTCCCATTGGTTCCTCACTCCTTGGGTCATTGCCAGTCGTTTTCAACTATACTTCTAGCAACAACACTATTAAGACACCTATAAGGGTCCTTAGAGAAACAAAAGCAATAAATGCGGGAAACACACAGCAGGTCAGTCAGCATCTGTGGAGAAACCAGACAAGTTAACGTTTTGGGTGTTAGACCCTTCTTTAGAACTCGAACATAGAGGCTGACAGGCATATTGAGAGACAGAAGAAGGGGAGGGAGGAAATCTATATATTAAAAAAAACACAAACAAACCCAGAGAGGAAGATGAAGATGAGTGGAAGATTTAGCAGAAGCATTACGGTATTAAGGAAACAAAGTATGTGTAAATAGCTAAGGAAGTGGGAGGCCTGAGACATGCAAGACAGTGGAAGAGATTAAAAACAAGGAAAACCCGGAGTCAAAAATTAAATTACAAATAAATTGCTGTTTTACAAGGAAGGAGTGTCTGGGGCCACGGGAAGGTGCCAGGGGAATGGCAGCTAGAAGAAGAGGTGGTGGAAGGGTGCACCAGGGTCTCATTGAGGGGACAGAACCTCTGGAAAGCAGAAGCGAGGAGGTTAGAGCAAGATCCATTTGGTGCTGTGATCAAGTTATAGGTGACATAAATGGTGGGATGTGATCTTGCAAATGTGGAAGCTGGTGGGGTGGAAGGTGAGGACTGGGACAGGAGGTAATGGGGGGGGGGGGCGGGGTCAGGCTCTTTAGAGAATGCCTTTCTCCTTCTTTTCTTTGTATTTATTTTAGGATAATCTGCAGTTTTGTGATAATGGCCCAGTATGGAAGAAAGATGTAGCTTGTTTAAGTTACTAATCACATAACCAACACAGGCACTGGAAAAATGCAAACATAAGCTTGGTTTAGTAAGTTGTATGTGACTGGCCTTTATGTCCTAACTTGAAAAGTAAAATGTTAGCGCCTGGAATTTCTGCGGGAGTTCGCTCGATCTCCCTCCTCAACTTCATAACACTTTTCCTCTGGGGTTTACACTGATCTTCTGTTGATGACGGTGAGAGATCGGGAGGACATCTACCTTACCAGTAATACACAGACATTACAAGATTAATACAGATTAAAGCGGCCTTTCAACCCCTCTTTGGTCATCCACCCACATTAAAGAAAAATTACAATCTCCATTATTATTATTCCAAGCGTTAATCACTCCATGTGAAAAAGCTTTTGCTGCCATCTGTCCTCATTTTTCCTTTCACTAGTTTTAACTTACATCCCCTTGTCCTAGGATTCTGGCACACCTTGAAGTAGTGCTCTGGATCAAGTTTATCTACGCAGTTTAGTATCCCATATACAGTTTAATATCCAGGTTGGCTATTATTTACTGGATTATAGCTTTAATTCCGATGTATGCCAATGAAATCTGGCAGCAGTTTATTTATTTTTTCCACATCCCATACAGCATTTTATTCTTTGTGCTCTACTTGGCAGAACTGCTTCTATTAAATCTTAAAGTTTAAAACATAAGAAAATAAAACATTTTTCCTCTGGGGCCGTGCACACATAGGCAAAAAAACACAATGGGGTTGAATTTCCACAGGAGCTCTCCTGAACATCCGCTGTAACCTCATCGTAACTCACACCATTTTTATGGGGGTTCCGTGGATTTTCCGCTGAAGTTAAAGTGGACGATTGGAAGAACCCCTGCGGCAAGTCAACCCCAATAGCTCAGCATGGAGATGACTAACTGAAAGTATCCAATATAAGTGAGACAGCTGCTTTAATCCCATTTCAATAATTCCATATACTGAGCTCAGATTACAACACCATCAGTGTAACTGAAGCAGCAAATAATATAAGATTCCCACCACCATTCCAGCCAGGAGATAATTCACATCAATAGGGCCTAATTCTAAATAGTAATTATTTAGAAGCCTGCAAGTCTTATAGCATCAATTACCATTCTAGTTTGGGCAAATTGTCAAGACAACAGATTTATTATTGGGTGAATGATTCCTGCATTTAAAGGAATATTCCTGGATGCCTTTTCAAATTTTATGTATAATTGTTCCCTAAGCATCTGCTATTTTCTTAAATAAAAAAGTTAAACTTAAACTTACCATGTCAGCTTTTAAGGATAGGTCAGATAGGTGTTTGAAAGCAAGGGAGCATAAAGGGATAGGGCAACAGGGCACCCAGATATTTCAGTTCTTCAATGCAGATCTTGTGTAGGGGAGTGATTGTGGCCATCACAGAATACCAGCATTCATTTCAAGTGTGGGACAGTGGTTATTGAAAAGTCAACTGTGCTTTTCATTAGGAGAGCCATGTATTCGTGACGGAAGGTTTTCTTGTCAGTCAGCAGCTGCTTGGCATTGAAAACAGGGAACATTAGGCTCAGCAATTAGCACATCAGCAGACATGCTTTTTGGGCACTTTACATATGATTTGTGTAAGCTTCCCTGGAATATCCCTTCAAGTCCCACTCCAGAGACTTGTGCACATAAAGCTAGGCTGACACTCCAGTGCAGTGCTGAGGGAGTGCTGCACTGTCGGAGGTGCCGTCTTTCGGATGCGACATTAAACCGAGGCCCCGTCTGCTCTCTCAGGTGGACGTAAAAGATCCCAAGGCATTATTTCGAAGAAGAGCAGGGGAGTTATCCCTGGTGTCCTGGCCAATATTTATCCATCAATCCACATAACAAAAACAGATTATCTGCTCATTATCACATTGCTGTTTGTGGGAGCTTGCTGTGCGCAAATTGGCTGCCACGTTTCCCACATTACAACAGTGACTACACTCCAAAAGTACTTCATTGGCTGTAAAGCGCTTTGAGACGTCCGGTGGTCATGAAAGGCGCTATATAAATGCAAGTCTTTCTCTCTTTCAAACAAGAAAATCACTAGCATTATTTTTTCAAAATCTTACAAAAGCTTGTAATTCTTCTTGCGGCAAATGTACAGTGGACGCTGCAATTACCTTGTTTTGAAACTATTATCAAATGCTAGTGATAGCATGATTGCCCCACAGCACAGTGGAGCATATTTTCTTGTCAAAAAATAAGATATGTGCCTTACATTGGGTGTTCCTTGCTGTGAGGCTGTTCCAGTGACATCACCAACAGAGAGCATCCTGAAGCAGCTCCATAGTAAACCATGGAGGAGGCAAGGAAGTGCAACTTCTAATCAGCCTGACAGCTTCTGAAGTCATCGAACTCCGAGAAATCATGCTGCCAGCCATGAATGCAAGTTTCTAGCCAGTGCCACTGTTCCTGGAGTCAGGGGACTCTGGAAAGGCTGTCAAGCCAGGTTGAAATTGTGTCTGCCTTGCTCCCTCCCCCCGGCACTGTTTCCTATGGAAGCACTGTGGTACACACTGGGATGTTCCTCATCAACAATCTAACAGGAAAGGAGGTTTCACTGTGCTGATAAGAATCTAGAAAAAACATCAGTCACATTGCACTTAAGACTAATATTTTCTTCTTTGAAAAGGGGAAATACTTTGACCAAAAAGCACTCATCTAGAATTTCCTTCATTTCAATCATTTTGATTGGAATGTTAATCCAAGCTCAAGGTTCCTAACATAGCAGACATGGACAGTGAGCTAAAGATCATCAAGTCAGTACCTACTGCCAGAAACAGAGCAGGTGAATGTTGTTAACTTAATCCTCTGTCTTCTGTTGCTAAGTCTCAGATGGACATGAAAGATCCCATGACACTATTCGAAGAAAAGCAGAGGATCTCTCCTTGTGTCCTGTCTAACATTTATCCCTCAACCAATACCACGAAAACAGATTATCTGGTTATTTACCTCATTACTTTTGTGGGACATTGTTGTGTACAAATTGGCTGCTGTGTTTCCCTACATTACAACAGTGACTACACTACATTGGCTGTGAAGCACTTTGGGACATCCTGAGGATGTGAAAAGCAAGTTCTTTCTTCCTGTAAATCAATTCCCAATTTTTCTAGAGAATTTGCCATGTACTCCACGAACCTTAACTTTCCCTATTAGTCTCAAATGGGGAATTTAAAAATTCAAATAAATTACATATACTTGATTACCCCCTCAAAGAATTCCAGTAGGTTTGTAAAGCATGACATTTTATTATATTACTTTTAATAAAAGCATGCTGATTGCTCCCTAGAATACCTGTGCCATTTAGATATTTATTTATAGTATCCTGTAGAATGCTCTCAAGCATTTTCCCCACTTTGGATGTTAGACTACCCTGCCTGTAAATACCAGGTTCATCCCTTACTCCTTTTTTTTGATCATCCACTTCCTTTGCTTTCAATCCATTATTTGTCTCAATCTTTGGATTGTTCCTTCCAGAAATCTTACCTGCTTACTTTGCAGAGTATAGGCAGCTGATTCTCAAGCTCAACATTCCTCTGCTCAAGCATTAGAACACACCATGTATGGATATTTCTACAAAAACATTGCAGATTCAGGATATCCCACATCCCGTATAAGGCACACACTTTTTTACCTACTGAGACTATCAGTCCAATACTCTCAACTACTCCGCTACCCAGAAGTACTAACTCTACAACTAATTTTAAAGTGACACATAGGTATATGCTGAAGGTGACAGTGGAAGAAGCCATCAGCGACCATGATAGAAAGCTAAGAGCCATCATGGAAAAATATCAAGTAAAAATTCAGGAAAGATAAGGAGAAAACAAAGCTGAAAAGTTTCATCCATAGTACATCTCATTACAGAGTAATGTCTGAAACTGGATCGAGAAAAGAGCAGAGAAATTTTGGAGATGCCAAAGCCCAAAAATACCACAAGAATCCAAAGATTCATTGACTTTGTTACCGATCTTATTAAAGATTTGCCAAAAATCAGTCATGTGCATAAGCCAATGAGGAAACTGACACTTAAGATTGAAGAATGGTGTTGATTACATATCCATGACCAAGCAACTGACAAGCCAAGCAGCTAGCAACATCTCATCCAATACTAAAGAACAACAGGCACCAGGGAGAACTCACACTGCAAGTCAATTCCTCAGAAATAGGTATTGCAGCAGTACTAACACAGCTGAGTTACAGTGTTGCATATAAAAATAGGCTTGGTAAGCCCAGATTGAAAAAGAACAATTAGCAGTTGTATTTGGACTTCCATCAGTTATGTGTGGTACATTAGTGCCTGTAAAGACAGATTATAAGCTCTTTCATAATACTCCAAAAAGCTATGATGCAATATAGTGATGCTTTGGATATAGCGACCCTTTATGGATCAGCCTGGAGGCAGGTTACTAGTGGTTTCCCCTAAGGATTGGTGTTAAGCCCACTATTGATTATTGTTTTTATTAATGACCTGGACAGTGGTGTTCAGGATATAGTTAATAAGTTTGCAGATGATAATAACATTTGTGCAAGGGTTAAGACTGTAGATCAGTATAATCTTCTGCAAAAAGATTTAGATGCACTAGGGGAATGGGCCAGGACAACTCAATTTATATAAGTTGACAGGGCTACCCGCACAGATGACTGAGAAAGCCATCACATTTTTCGGAATTGCCAGATTCGCAGCGTTGTTAGGGCTATTGATTTGACCTATGTGGTATTGGCGTGCCCTAAATGTAAACCTCCCATATTTATAAGAACCGCGAAGGCTTCCATTCCTTAAGTGTGCAGCTCATTTGTGATGACAGACACAGCTTCTTGCACGTGAATTCATGACATGCTAGGAGCTGTCATGATGCTTTTAAAATTAATTCATCCAGTGTCTGGGAGTGAGTATTTGACTTCGTGGTAGCATTCCCACTTCTCAGTTAGAGGCTGCAGGGTTTGCACCCTGTTCCAGACAGTCTCGGTAAGTGGCGACCGGAGCTCCGCCTCTGAATTCCGGGTTGACATCCAGAGGGATACTCGTGACTGGTGGGTGTGGGAGCCCATAAAGCTCTCCTGCTGTATAGGACTAACCACGTTATTGGCTCGTATATTGATGGTTATGGATATGGAAGGAGCGTTCATGTCACGGCCTGTCAGACTGTTAATTAGGCTGTGGTTGAGGCAAATAGCTTAGATGCTTTCAAAAGGAAACTAAACGAGTACATAAGAGAAAAAGGAATAGAAAGATATGTTGAAAGGCTGAGCTGAGGCAGATGGAATGGGAGGAGACTCGTGTGGAGTATAAACACCAGCACAGACTAGTTGGGCCGAATGGCCATTTTCTGTGCTGTATATTCATTGTGATTCTTGTTCCCCCAACATTATTTAAACTAGCTGACTCTGGGGTATCTGACAAGGTCAGCCGCTTCACGGTGGCATAGTGGTTAGCACTGGTGCCTCACAGCGCCAGGGACCCGGGTTCGAATCTGACCTCGGGTGACTGTCTGTGTGGAGTTTGCACATTCTCCCCATGTCTGCGTGGGTTTCCTCCGGGTGCTCCGGTTTCCTCCCACAGTCCAAAAATGTGCGGGTTAGGTTGATTTGGCTATGATAAATTGACCCTTAGTGTTAGGGGGGGATTAAATATGTGGGGTTATGGGGATAGGATGGGATATGTTAGGGGGAATTAAATACGTGGGGTTACGGGGGTAGGGTGGGATATGTGTACTGTGGGGATTAAAGCAGGGACAGGGTACTGGATTTGGATGATCAGCCATGATCGTATTGAATGGTGGAGCAGGCTCGATGGGCCGAATGACCTACTCCTGCTCCTAGATTCTATGTTTCTATGCTTCTGATTCCATCACACTGCCGCATCAGGGACCCAGGAATTTCCAGGCCTGTATTTCTTTCATAGCTTTCGAAATATAGGTGTGCTTCCCGTCATATAATATCTGATGACTGATGTTCCCTATCATGTAATGGTTAATTTTATATAGACAAATCAGAGGATGTGGAAAAAATGAAACCTCTAAATTCAGTGTTTTTGAATTAGTCACTCAATGTGCAGTGCCATTTATTGCAACAACTTCATCCAACTGTGAAAACTATGCTAATGCCATGTACAGTGTTTGAAAATCAATGGCTTACTTGCATATTTTGTAACGTTGAATCTATGCAAAAGATGCCATAGGATCTCGGGTCATGAATCTCATAGCATTTTTATTAATTGTTATGATTGAAGCTCATTCACTCCAGATATTGTTTTCATGCCCCATGCAAAAAGATTGTTCTCATAGGTAAGCCCTCAGTCCCCATAACTCCCTGTGAACTGAAACATGATCTTATGTGTGAAGTAGTCTAGGATAACACACCTCAGGCAAACAATGAACCCTTTTTATTTTTTACCAGATAACCAAGTATTCCATTACATTTCACATAACTTCAAAAAGCAGTTAATATCAGCATGTCAGACACTTTCGTAACAAGCTAAAATTTACTAAACAAGCTTATGCATCAATAGAGCTATTTACAGAAGCAGTAGTACTGCCAAGATATTTAATCAGTTCAAAAACAGCAATCTGGACACGGTTCATGAAGAGTAACTAAATTATTAAAACATCAAGTAATGAGTGCCATCTCTTTGAACCTCAGGACTTCTTTGCAGTGCATAAATGGGCGGCCAAGGTAAGCTACCTGTTGGCCTGCCCCAGTCTCTTTATATGTGTGGCATTCCTTTTTTCCTTACCTTCATGGTGCTGCAGAAAGTGGGATTCGACAGTGAGGAGTGGAGCCATGGCTCCCAAGCCTGTGGACCTTAGGGGTCCTGCTCTATATGAGCATCACATGCACATGAAATCATTGAGGACCAATTTAGAGGACCTGAGACAGATAGCAGGGGTCACGGGAAAGTTCAATGCCGATGTCTACTTGGAGCAGGTGGCAAACCACAAACAGCTGCATCCATTCCCCGTGAGGCCAACAGACCAATCAGTGCATCCAAAGATGCTTTCATCACCGGCCTTTAGGCCTTTGTGGACCGTTTGGAACGTATGATGTAAACCGATTTCCGAGTGCTTCAAGGGCACCATCTCTCAGGGTCTGCAGGTTCTAACTCATGTCATCAGGTCTGCCCTCCAGCTGATCAATGGGCACTCAGATGCAGGAACCTGCACAAGTAGCATGGCTAGAGTCTGCCTTTATGATGCATTGCTCTCTCTTGGTGACAGCTCATGTGACCTATCTAGCCAATCCCCTCAGATGCCCACTCATGTAGGTGTCAGGATACAGGACCAGGCTGTATATGCATTTTCAGTAGTGATGCAGCCTACTGATGAGTCCTCCTGGGACTCAGGACACTGGGATAAGTGCCTCCTCAATCTCAAGAGTCTCATGATAGCACAGTACAACCAAGCACCACTGACATCCCTCACTCTTGGGTATTACTTTGACACAGCACCAGGATAGGTTTAAGAACAGCACAGGGAGACACCAAGGGTAGGCATAGTGGTAATAAGAAGCATGCTGTAACTATATATGTGCACGGTAAACCAGTTTGTGATATGAGGGTAGAATTTCAGTGGGGGGTTCTCCTGGTAAGTTACGCCATTTCTCCAGGAGTTCTGCCAAACTTCTGTCAAAGTTACAGTGGGAGATCAGAAGAATTCCTATGAAAATTCTGCCACGTGAAGCCCATTATGTTGTCATTTGAGAGGATATTTGGAGGTCAGAGTGCAGCAGGAGATAGAGTTATTTCAATGCCATCTTACTGAACTGTTGCCTTCTTAAGCGGATCTCTTCTGAGACATCATTAAGAGAGTGGAGTGGTCCATAGATTCTGGTAGAAGGGCACCTTCTGCTTGGTCTTTCCCTCTTTTGGTGTAGCCTTATCCTGTGTGCCTCTCTCATTTCCACTTCTACCTGCTCCTGCACTGCCTTCATCAGAAAGAATGGCCCGAAAATTAGACCTAATACGCGAGAGTAAGCACTGTGTACTCTCGCGTTTTAGGTCTCCAATTGCCGGTTTCCTGCATGTACTGCGCATGCGCGGGAAACCGGCACTTCGTGAATTCAAAAGGGGGCGGTTCCTAAGTGAACCGCGTGCGCGCTACAGGCTGCGCGCACGCAGTGCACTTAGTTATTTTTGCAGCTTTGAACGCGCAGGTAAGTGTTGAACATTTTACACATAAAGAAAGCAGGCGTAGGACCCCCTTTTAACAAGGTAAGTAGTTAATTAAGTGTTATTTTAAATTTTTTTCAACAGGTTTATCTTTTTTAGAGACTTTAAAGAAAGGTAAGTTTATTTTTATAACTTTTAAAAAGATTTTAGATTTTTTCAAAAATTTAATTTTTGGTTTAAAGTGGTTAATTTATTTAACTATACTTATTTTATTAATGTGATGGCTTTTTTTTAAATTTAATTGAGGTTTAGCTGTTCTTTTGGGGGGGTTTAGTATTCATAGCTTTGACAGCTCTTGCCGTCAAAACTATGAATGAAAGATGGTGTGCTGCCATTGGCTCTAACTGAATCACGTGATCCCAGAGCTCGCACGAACTAATTGCGTCTCTGGGACACGCAAGCACTGCACGGCTGCATGTGGGACTGGCCTTGAAACTAAAGTTCGTGTGGGCCCGGAGGAAAAAGGTAGGCGCGGAGTGAGATATCGCGGGGAAGCCTTAGCCCCGCGTGAACACTCACTGTTTATTTTCTGGGCCAATATGTTGAAAGCTTGTAGGGAATCCCATGGTAAGGGCTCCAGGACAGAAGTGTGAGAAGCAAAAGGATTTCTCTGCCAAAATTGCTGAAAGGCAGTTTGCAGAATCCTTTCTTAGTTCCACAGCTAAGATTTTCCTAATCACTTCAGTCAAAACTGATGGTTCAGACAAAGTTTGAGAACATTCAGAGCCTGTGGACTCACTGCTTCCTGGTTTGACAAGCCACTTATCCTCTTTTCTACAAGCCCAACTTAAAGTCAGGTGCAATTCTGGTGTAAATGATGTAATTTTTGGGACAGCAGCTTTTGCCTTCATTATTCTGCCATTTGCAGATATTCACCACTTTGGGAGTGGGCACACCTTCTGTCATCAAACAATTCTAAGGGAATTTACAGGTGTATTTTGGAATAGATGTAACTTGAGCTCCACCCCAAATCTGATCTCCACCCCAAATTCTCATCCCTTATGCCAGTACCACATCACATTCACACCAAAGATATTGGATGTTTGGGCCCAAACTTTATATCGGTCATAGAATAACGTGTAGTGTAATCCTATTAATAATGAAGAAGGAAATTTTGACTGTCCTGTCACCACTGGGACCTTTGTTTGAATCCAAACCAGATTAATGAGATAATATTTTATGCTAGTTTTAGTACTTTATACTAGTTATATGGGCTCTAAACAACATGGGGATCAATTTCCATGAGAGATCTCCTGATCGTCCACCTTAACTTTGGCAGAGGAACCACAGAAACCCCAGAAAAAAACAGCATGAATGATGTTCACACTATTTTTCCGGGGTTTCCACCTGTCTTCCACCAAAGTTTCGGTAGAAGAGCAGGAGAACCCCTATGGAAATTCACCTCCAACAAGTTTCAGCATTTTAAGCTCAGTTTGTTGTGGGTAAAAGTCCATTGAAAACAGCCCACAATTTAGCACAAATTGTCAGTTTTGCTCAGAGAAACCATGATGATAGGCATGTTGAAATGAAAAATGTTCCAGTGGTAAAGTAAGACATGTGCTTTCAAGGTTGGACTGAAGACAATGTCAGGACAGACTGGAGGGAGATTTGCCCTGCACCCAGCCTGTGTTTTACTTTAACTGGGAGTGATTGATGTTGATATTAGGTGCCAGAATTGGACAGATGCTCCATTCCCCAGCACTTTCCATCTAATTTCTTTAGTCAGTATACTCAGGTTAGATAGATTAGCTGCTATTTACGTGTGAATAAGTTTATGAAATGGGGGGGGGGGGGGATCAGCTGTCGACAAAGTGGATGCTTACATCAGAGCACAGATTTAGCTCTTTAATGTTGTTAGTTTCTTGGGTATGTCAGTTGGTGAAATAATTGATTACAGGAAGCCTCAAGAAAATAAGCAAAAAAAGACTTGCATTTCTATAGTGCCTTTCACAACTTCAGGCGTCCAAAAGCATTTTACAGCCAATTAAGTACTTTTGAATTTAGTCACTGTTGTGATGTAGGAAATGTGGTGGCCAATTTGCACACAGCAAGCTCCAACAAGCAGCAATGTGATAACAACCAGATAATCCGTTTTAGTGATGTTGACTGAGGGATAAATATTTGCCAGGACACCAGGGAGAACTCTTCTGCTCTTCTTCGAAATAGTGTCATGGGATCTTTTACGTCCATCTGAGTGGGCAGACTGAATGGTTTAACAACTCATCCAAAAGATAACACATTCAACAGTGCAGCACTCCCTCAGTATTGCACTGGAGTGTCAGCTTAGATTTTATGCTCAAGTCCCGGGAGTGGGATTTAAACCCACGACCTTCTGACTTAGAAGCATAACATTACATGTAATGTTAAACTATTGCAAGCAGAATCCAAGCAAAACCAGCAGTAAAACCAATAGGAGAGGAATCAGATTCAGCTCAAGAACTGAGTTATTTAAAAGGTCAAGTCATTCCTAATGATAATGGCTTTTACTTCAAATGTTTGGGTCCAGTTTCATTATTCAATCTATTTTTGTAATATATATTTTCCTTTATTTTCTACAACAATTATCTCAGTTCGCACATTCTATCCTGTTTATGAATACAGTTAACACTTTAACTTTTAGGTGTTAAATGTCTGAGTGGAATGTCAGCCTCAGCACTTTAAAAAGGCTAAAATGGCAAATTATAAACTAGGACAGAAATTACAAAACCTCTTTTAAAAATGCCTCAAGCAGAACCTCTGACTGTGCTGATGAAATCCCCAAAAGTTCAAGGGTAAATTATCGGTTCCTGGCACTAAAGTAGCAAGACCAGAGCAAAACAAACTTAGCGCTCACTGAAATCCCACCAGAATGAACTTGCACGATTCCCTGCGATTAGCTCCAGTAAGTATTCAAAGTGAGCTCCACAGTGGGCATTCATCGCATATGGCGGAAAAAATTGTTTCATCCTTTCCAAAGGCTGTAAGTATTTTAAATGTATTTTCAGCTTTTCCAAAAGGCTGCATGGAGGGGATGAAATAGCTAGCAAAACTGAAGAGAAGGTTATTCATATGTGGAGGCAGGAGAATGGAGTCTGTGGGCAAGCGATGAAGTAGCTACAAATTGGATGTGCTACTGCTTGAGGTGGGTGCAAGGAAGGTTTCCCTGTTTGGCAGTCCAGGGATTCCTCCCTAGAGGAAAGAAGTGCAGCATGTCAGCCACAATGCTGTGTACACTATCCACATGACCCAGGAACAGATGCAGAAGATGGCACACCTTAAAGAAGTTGCCAAGTTGAAACTACTCAACAATACCATTTACCACATGCCTGCCTCAGGTTTCTATGCCTCAAAGTGCTGCCTTTTGACCTGTTCACATTGACTGCTCACTCCATCATACACAATCTTGTAGCTCTTTCATTGCTTCTCGTGCATACCCATACTCCAGCAGGACACACACTCAAGTGTAACTTACAATGGAAACTTTCCCATCTTCAAAGGACTTCATGCATAAAATTATGATAGCACAAACTAGCTGCATAATACAAGGTTACTTACTGACACACAGAAGGTCTACAGATTGGGCATGCATCTGTCACTGTGTATGCACACTTTCAATTTAGAAAATGTCAAAACTACACCTCTTTTTGCATGACAAGGTGTCACATAATGCAAAGGAACAGAATCAAACTGGAGGAGGTTTCAAAAATCCCAATAGTAACATTTACAGGACATTTTTAGTTCTGATTTTTGTTATTAACTTTATATAATTAGGTGGAATATAACATTTCCAAATGTTGTCTGCTAATTCAACTCTTTTTAAATTTGTTTATGGGATGTGGGCGTCGCTGACAAGGCCAGCATTTATTGCCCATCCCTAATTGCCCTTGAGAAGGTGGTGGTGAGCCGCCTTCTTGAACCGCTGCAGTCCGTGTGGTGAAGGTACTCCCACAGTGCTGTTAGGTAGGGAGTTCCAGGATTTTGACCCAGCGATGATGAAGGATCGGCGATATACTTCTAAGTCAGGATGGTGTATGACTTGGACGGGAACTTGGAGGTGGTGGTGTTCCCATGCGCCTGCTGCCCTTGTCCTTCTAGGTGGAAGAGGTCGCGGGTTTGGGAGGTGCTGCCGAAGAAGCCTTGGCGAGTTGCTGCAGTGCATCTTGTAGTACTGCAGCCACGGTACACCGGTGGTGGAGGGAGTGAATATGTAATGTGGTGGATGGGGTGCCAATCAAGCGGGTTGCTTTGTCTTGGATGGTGTCGAGCTTCTTGAGTGTTGTTGGAGCTGTACTCATCCAGGCAAGTGGAGAGTATTCCATCACATGCCTTACTTGTGCCTTGTAGATGGTGGAAAGGCTTTGGGGAGTCAGGAGGTGAGACACTTGCTGCAGAATACCCAACCTGCTCTTGTTGCCACAGTATTTATGTGGCTGGTCCAGTTAAGTTTCTGGTCAATGGTGACCCCCAGGATGTTGATGGTGGGGGATTTGGCGATGGTAATGCCATTGAATGTCAAGGGGCGGTGGTTAGACTGTCGCTTGTTGGAGATAGTCATTGCCTGGCACTTCTGTGGCGCGAATCTTACCTGCCACTTATCAGCCAAGCCTGAACATCGTCCAGGTCTTCTTGCATGCGGGCATGGACTGCTTCATTATCTGAGGAGTTGTGAATGGCGCTGAACACTGTGCAGTCATCAGCAAACATCCCCATTTCTGACCTTATGTTGGAGGGAAGGTCATTGGTGACGCAGCTGAAGATGGTTGGGCCTAGGACACTACCCTGAAGAACTCCTGCAGCAATGTCCTAGGGCTGTGATGATTGACCTTCAACCACCACAACCATCTTCCTTTGCGCTAGGTATGACTCCAGCTAGGGGAGAGTTTCCCCCCGATTCCCATTGACTTCAGTTTTACTAGGGCTCCTTGATGCCACACTCGGTCAAATGCTGCCTTGATGTCAAGGGCAGTCACTCTTACCTCACCTCTGGAATTCAGCTCCTTTGTCCATGTTTGGACCAAGGCTGTAATGAGGTCGGGAGCCGAGTGGTCTTGGCGGAACCAAAACTGGGCATCAGTGAGCAGGTTATTGGTGAGTAAGTGCTGCTTGATAGCACTGTTGATAACACCTTCCATCACTTTGCTGATGATTGAGAGTAGACTGATGGGGTGGTAATTGGCTGGATTGGATTTGTCCTGCTTTTTGTGGGCAGGACATACCTGGGCAGTTTTCCACATTGTTGGATAGATGCCAGTGTTGTAGCTGCACTGGAACAGCTTGGCTAGAGGCGTGGCTAGTTCTGGAGCACAAGTCTTCAGCACGATAGCCGGGATGTTGTCCGGGCCCATAGCCTTTGCTGTATCCAGTGCGCTCAGCCGTTTCTTGATATCACGTGGAGTGAATCGAATTGGCTGAAGACTGGCTTCTGTGATGGTGGGGACCTCAGGAGGAGGCTGATATGGATCATCCACTCGGCCCTTCTGGCTGAAGATGGTTGCAAACGCTTCAGCCTTGTCTTTTGCACTCACGTGCTGGGCTCCACCATCATTGAGGATCGGGATATTCATGGAGCCTCCTCCTCCCGTTAGTTGTTTAATGGTCCACCACCATTCACGACTGGATGTGGCAGGACTGCAGAGCTTTGATCTGATCCGTTGATTGTGGGATCACTTAGCCCTGTCTATAGCATGCTGCTTCCACTTTTTAGCATGCATGTAGTCCTGTGTTGCAGCTTCCCCAGGTTGGCACCTCATTTTTAGGTATGCCTGGTGCTGCTCCTGGCATGCTCTTCTACACTCCTTATTGAACCAGGGTTGGTCCCCTGGCTTGATGGTAATGGTAGAGTGAGGGATATGCCAGGCCATGAGGTTACAGATTGTGGTGGAATACAATTCTGCTGCTGCTGATGGCCCACAGCGCCTCATGGATGCCCAGTTTTGAGCTGCTAGATCTGTTCTTAATCTATCCCATTTAGCACGGTGGTAGTGCCACACAACACGATGGAGGGTGTCCTCAGTGTGAAGACGGGACTTTGTCTCCACAATGACTGTGCGGTGGTTACTGCTACCAATACTGTCACAGACAGGTGCATCTGCGACAGGTAGATTGGTGAGGACGAGGTCAATTAGGTTTTTCCCTCGTGTTGGTTCTCTCTCCACCTGTCACAGGCCCAGACTGGCAGCTATGTCCTTCAGGACTCAGCCAACTCGGTCAGTAGTGGTGCTACCGAGCCACTCTTGGTGATGGACATTGAAGTCCCCCACCCAGAGTACAACTGAAACCGTGGCAGACCTCACTGTCCAAATTTCCCCTCAATTTCTTCTGCTATTCTGGCCAATTTCAGGCAGGGTGGTGAAGAAACCAGCCCCAGCTGAGGTTCCAACCTCATATCCTCGCTATCACAAAAACTGTCTAATGCTACCTCCGTGACATTGCCCAACACTACCCCTACCTCAGCCCATGTGCTGCTGAAACACTTCCAGACTCACTTAGTCTAATGATGGTACCCTTTGTATCCTATCCTACACCAAGTTTCACTCGCCCAACATACCTATATTGGTTTCCAGTCCCCCAATGCCTAAAATTTTAATTTTGCATCCTTGTTTTTAATTCCCCACATGATCTTGCCCTTCTCTCTCTGTAACGTTTTCCAGCCCTACCAACCATGCCCCCCCACCCACTCCATCTCTCATTCCTCTAACTCCAGCCTCTTGTACATCCCCTCTTCCTTTCACCCCATCATTGGAGGCTGTACCTTCAGCTGCCTTTGTCTCATTCTCTGGAATTACACTGCTCTACTTCTCTCACCTCCTCCTCTTTCTTTAAGACCTTCCTTAAAACCCATCTGCTTGACCAAGCTTTTGATTACCCTCCTAATATCTCTTTCTTTGGCTTGGCATCTGTTTTTTTTCCCTCATGCCTCTGAAAAGTGCCCTTGGGACATTTTTCTATGTTAAAGGTGCTAGATAAACGCAAGTTGTTGTTGCTGGATTTAGTCTATTGTATGTTAACAGTATGTTGCCAGTTGATGCCAACTACATTAATGAACATACAAAATAGATGATAGAAATGCCACTGTCCTACAGTAAGGAGAAAAAAGCAGCAAGTTGTCCTAGTGAGCATACATAACAACAAGTTGCATTTATATAGTGCCTTTAATGTAAAAAAATGTCCCAAGGTGCTTCACAAGAAGCATAATCAGACAAAATTACTAAACTAGCCCAGTTTAAAAGAATCCACAACACCATATTTTCAAGATATGTTATCTTCTACCCTTTTAGGTCTCAATTTGTCACTCCATTCCTAAGCTGAGGAGATGGGTACACAGGTTACTCTAGGCTTCATCAATGGTGGTCTGTAATTATAATGCCTATTTGCTTTCTCATGCCCTGTGGGTCTAGGAATAGATATCTATTTCTCTTTTTGACATATGTGTTAGTGGCACAGATTCCTTGGTGGTCTGGGGAGGATTTATCCACTTGAAACTGGTAGTTTTGTTCTAGGACTTTGATGATGGTTAATTCAATTACAGAGGGTGCAATTTCTGAATGTGAAATTCCTAATCTTAGACCATCACTGTTTTTAAATAATTAATTTCTTTCTTTCTTATTGTTTTGGGCTTCATTATTTTTTTTCTAGTTGGATAAACTTAAATTCTGATCCATTAATAGCATAAATGGGGAAAGAAGGCTCTAACCTGCACTCCTAATACATGTAATTACAATGCACATTCATAAAGGGGGGATTCTGCACACAATGACTGCTTCCAGGCTAGTTCAGAATAGGAATAAGGATGCCGGTGAGGTACTAGTTTGTAAGATTTTTGATTCTGGTGCAATTCAGAGGAATGCATTTCTTTAAGTTGGAGGCAGGGAAAAGCAAAGATTTTTTCCATGGAGGGACAAAAATTCATTTCAGAAAAGTTAGTGAATGCTAATAATTTAATTTAACATCAGGGATCCTAGATGGAATGATAATACTTAGCAAGATGAACTTTCTCCAGTATAGTTCCATTGCTGAATGGTGAGTTCATTTTCTCATGTGGTCTGAAGTTAATCAATAATGTTCCTTCTCTAAATTACTGCTCCCTGATTATTTTTAATTTAAAAAAATCACATAAAAATTCGAAGAATTCCTGTGCTAAAAAAGGGGTTAATGTTGAATGTGTGGCTCATCTGTGGATAAACTATCAGAAGCTATCGTTGAATGATACAATAAAGCAAGCTCTGCATTATGGGCCATTAGACTATTCATTTCTATCCCCAATCAAATCTCAGTGTGACAAGCATTAAAGGATTATGCCTACAGCCCACACGCTCAGGATCTATCACTCGCCTTAAAACAATGTGTTAACAGAGAGCTTCAGAAGCTTGCTAGGCATTAATGTATCAATGCCAATTTGGCCGCCTTCGCCAATGAGTCACAGCAGAATAACGAACATCGTGAGCGTCGGTGGTGAAGATAGCATTTTACTCGATGGCACACCAGGTATCAAGATCTCTGTCATTAGCATAGACTAAAAAAAGTGTGTTCCATATGAATCTAAGAGTTTACTTTAGTGCATGCAAAGGAATTAGTTTGTAAGTGTGTGATTTGATCGCTTAATCAAAAGACCTCTTATGGCTACCGTAGTACACAATAAAGGCAGTCATGAAGGTCTAGGCACACAAAATACTTTCTGTTTAATTAATCATGCTAACATTACAAATACTTTAAAAAGATGGACTCGTATATTTAGGCACTGATGTGTTATGTTTACATAATTCAACAAAATATGCTGAAAACAAGTACTGCTTTTAGATGATCATTATCTTACTGTCTAGGGGCACAGGCTGACAGTGCCAGTTAAGTGCCCCATCCTGTACCTGCTAAAGCTGCCAGTCATTTAGTTATCCCTACTGGATGTGTTTCCTCATGCAATAGATAGGTCATGACTGTTTGGTATGAAATCAGATAACTTTAAGCTATTTAGGCTGGGTTAGTGGTAATTAATAGGTTGGCCTAAGCCACAAAAGACAGATGATGATGACTTCAGCATGGTTTTATCTTGTTTTAATGTAAGTAAAATCTCCGTTGTAAGATTTAAGGAACACAGAACTCCAAACTGAAACGGGATGATGCAGAACATCCTTAGGAAATGGGTTGGATGTTTGAAAAAAATGATCAACGTTGTACTTGTGAATAATATGGCAGAGTCCGTCACTGCCATCTGACTGGATACTTCCTCCCCTGAAAAGCTACTGTCTTACAAGATTATGAAAATTGTAGCTTTTGCAATAATTATAATGGAGTGATCAAAAGAGAAGCACCATCCCCTGTTAGGTGACCAGCATTTGTGGGGTTAGAGGCTCGAGGAAGCTTTGCAAACATTACAAGGTACAACTCTAGAAACAAGGACTAAACACTCAGGAAACTTTAATATCTAGAGGGTTACAGTTACAAAAAATTCCTGATTTAGTAAATACTGATAAAATGTTCCTCCTGTAAATGAGTGAGTTTGGTTTTACCCAACTTTATGTCCTGGTCTATTACATATGATAGAAATTAAATCCTCTTGCTGTCTTTTTACACTATGAAATATAGAACAATCACCAATATAAAAGAGGTTTCAGGCTAGGAAACTTGGTTCTCTGAATGTGGAACAGATTTTTTTTTAAAGTTCCAGTGGAGTATTAACAACTTAAGATACGCAAATGCTTACTACCTATCTGTGTTCAGTCATCAAGCAGAGGAACGAGTGTCAGCAGCATTCCTGTTAATAATTGATCCACTTTATCAAAATCTGTGATTGATTTGCAAAATGGCTTGGTTTAAACATTTAACAGTACGCTCACTTTAACTTTCTGTGTACTCAAACTGCAGCTTTTATTGGTTCTGTGTCCTAATTGGTTTAGGACAAAATATGGGATTGCTGTAGAAATTTTGCTAGCAGTATTTCCATGTTATACTTGAATTCTTTATGCTGCACTAAGATGCTTTTTTGGCGCTAGGTTATCTGACTAAGCATTCACAAACAAGGCAATTAAAACCTTTTGTTAAGTTAAATATAAAATGTGTTGCGTGATTTATTGATCATCCTTTGGTGTTCTTTTTAGTCACTTGTACCTGCTTGCTTCTACTAAATTTATAATGATTTACCAGAAAGGACTATTGTGTTTCATGCCTGTGAGGATGAACTCTATTGGTTCATAGGTCTCAGTGTAGTACTTTTATGCATTTAACTCTTTCAGTAGCCCATTGCATTTAGGTAAATATTCAATCTGGGATAAGCCTCTGGCAAAGCTTCATAGGAATAGTCGTTTTATTCTTTATCTTTTTATAAGGAAATATTCACTGTTTTAGGCAGCGAAAAGTTGGAAGAGTGGTTTCCGTTAATGATGTCGCACAGTAAGTGATGGGATAATGCTTCAACACAAATTTTATAATTGTGATATGAATTACATCATTGCATCACATGTTTACAAAAGAGGGTCAAAAAGTCTTCCTAATAACGTTCAGAGATGATGATGTCCCTTTGTGAACATTCCCATGAAATCATAGAATCGCACAGGAGGCCATTCAGCCCATCATGTCTGTGCCGGTTGATGTCAAAGTAATATTGTTGTATTGAGACTTATAAAGTTAAAGCTTTAGAAATATTTGTAATTTTCCCATCATCAGTACTAAATACGACTAACATCTTCCCCAACATTGGGAAGAATTGGTAGGTTGAATTTCCCTTATTCTTGAGCACCAGGGATAGGGAACTATTGATATCATGATTAACGTCTAGAGATCCATCCTCAGCAGGGTGGGTCCCAGCCAAACTGGTCTTCAAAGCTTATGTTTGAAACTCATAAAAATCTGTTCATCTGATGCTCTTCTGTATAGTACTTGGCAGTACCCATAATCAGGGATCATTCAGCTGATATTTGTGCATTTATGCATACCTCAGCCAAGGAGAACATGCATTTTAAGGGCAATGGTAGTATTTATGTCAGTAACTTTCATTGCTGAGGTGACAATAAAGCAAATGGTTGCTGCAAACCTATTAAAGTCTAGAATGAATAATTATAATGGTAAAATAATCACTCATACATATTAGAACCTAATCTCTGGTTTGTTGTAAAGTAGAATTTGAATTTTACTTGATCATGGGTGTAAACAGAAATACAAATAATAAATTAGAAAAGCTCAGAAAAAGAAATAAATGGGACATGTACTAATTGAGATTATGAGCACATAGGTATGTTGACAGCATTTTAAAAGTAATTTAAAAATCATTGGTTCTGTCCTAGTTTAATTGCTGCAAATATAAGGACTGTTTTCATTGGTTCATATACAGCTCCTGTTCATTGGTGGTACTGTGGTTGCTAAGGGAACATTTGATTAGCATGTGACTTACCTGCAGCACATGGCTGAAAGGAAATAGCTGTTGGAGTTTAAACATTCGGCATCTTCTGTTACACACATATAAGGAAAGAAATAAATCTATTAAAATAGTTTGTGATTGGTACTTTCTCCAGGGCAGGAGGCATAGTTATAGACCCCTCCTTTGTCGCAGCATATGTTGTTTTTCCCAGCTAGTGTGGTTCGATAAGATAATGGTCAAAACTCAATAGGTTTGGGCTCTCATTCCATAGTTTGGGAAGATTAGTTTAGATAGTGGCATTTGTTATTTTCAAGGGTCCTATTGGTTAACTAGTATGAATAGGCTTTAATGATTAAATGTATAGTCATAAATGACATTTTTACATACATTTTGCACACAACCCATGATTAAGCAGCAAATTCTTTACCCTTATTTGTACCTTCACAAATACTAATCCTCACCAACATTACAACAGTAACTCCACACCAAAAGTACTTCATTGGCTGTAAAGCACTTTGGGACGTCCTGAAGTCGTGAAAGGTGCTTTATAAATGCAAGTTTGTTCGTTAATCTGTTATTTAACTTGTTTTCTTTATTAACTATTAGACTCAGGGCAGAGTAAATTACATACTATACTTTCAAATTCTTTAATAGGAATGAACCAGCCATTTTCCATTAGGATTTACATTGAAAACTATTTATCCAGAATGGCCTCAATACCCTTATACAGTTTTAATATCTTGTTTACACTAGCTCCTGAATATGAGTTATAGAGTCATACAGCACAGAAGGAGGCCATTCAGCCCATCGAGTCCGTGCCGGCTCTCTGTAGAGCAATCCAGTCAGTCCCATTCCCCCCGCTCTATCCCCGAAGCCCTGCAAGTTTATTTCCCTCAAGTGCCTATCCAGTCTCCCCTTGAAAACATTAAGTGTGTCCGCTTCCACCACTTCTGTCGGCAGCGAGTTCCAGGTCCTCACCACTCACTGCGTAAAAAGGTTTTTCCTCAAATTCCCCCTGTATCTCTTGCCCAAAACTTTAAATCTGTGTCCCCTAGTCCTTGTACCATCAACTAGTGGGAACAGCCCTTCCCCGTCTAGCCTATCCAAACCCGTCATAATCTTGTACACCTCTATCAAATCACCCCTCAACCTCCTTTGCTCTAATGAAAACAAATCCAGCTTCTCCAACCTGTCCTTGTAGCTAAGATCCCCCATCCCGGAACCATTCTGGTAAATCTCCTCTGCACCCTCTCAAGGGCCTTCACATCCTTCCTAAAGTGTGGTGACCAGAACAGGACGCAATACTCCAATTGTGGCCTAACCAGCGCTTTATAACGGTTCAGCATAACTTCTCTACTTTTGTACACAATACCTCTATTTATGAAACCCAAGATCCCATATGCTTTGCTAACCACTTTCTCAATATGTCCTGCCACCTTCAGGGACCTATGCACATTAACTCCCAGGTCCCTCTGTCCCTGCACACTCTTTAAAACTGTGTCTGTGTATATTACCTCTCCCTGTTCCTTCTGGCAAAATGCATCACCTCACACTTCTCTGTATTAAATTCCATCTGCCACTGGTCTGTCCATTCTGATAACCTTTCTATGTCCTGTTGCAGTCGATTGGTATCATCCTCACTGTTTGCCACACCCCCAAGTTTGGTATCATCGGCAAATTTTGAAATTCTACTTCGTATTCCAATATCCAGGTCATTCATATATATCAAAAAAAGCAGTCGCCCCAGCACTGACCCTTGGGGAACACCACTGTCTACCATCCTCCAGTCTGAAAAACAGCCATTTACCACAACTCGCTGTTTTCTGTCCTTAAGCCAATTCCTTATCCAAGCTGCCACTGACCCACCTATTCCATGAGCCTGAATTTTGTTAACTAGCCTTCTATGTGGTACTTTGTCAAAAGCCTTCCGAAAATCCATGTGGACAACATCCATTGCATTCTCTTCATCGATCCTCTCTGTTACTTCATCAAAAAATTCAATTAGATTAGTCAAACACGATCTGCCTTTTACAAATCCGTGTTGGCTCTCCTTAATTAGCTTAAACCTTGCCAAGTGCCTGTTAATTTTCTCCTTGATTCTTGTTTCTAAAACTTTACCCACTACTGATGTTAAACTGACCGGCCTGTAGTTACTAGGATTGTCCTTATACCCTTTCTTGAACAATGGTGTCACATTTGCCACTTTCCAATCCTCAGGCACCTCCCCCACATCTAGGGAAGATTAGAAAATTATGGCAAGCCCTTCCGCTATCTCCTCCCCCAGTTCCCTTAGCAATCTGGAATGCAAGCCATCTGGACCAGGCGACTTATCCGCTCTAAGCATACTCAGCCTTTCTAGTACATCCTGTCTATCAATTTTCAGCCCTTCCATTGCTTCTAACTTTTCCACTTCAACATCCAGCTCCTTAGTAAACACTGATACAAAGTACTCATTGAGTATTCTAGCCTTGTCCTGCGCCTCTAAGCATATATCACCTTTTTTGTCGCTAATAGGCCCCACCCCGCCTCTTACTACCCGCTTACTGTTAACATGCCGGTAGAAGATTTTTGGGTTCCCTTTTATGTTAACCGCCATTCTACTCTCATATTCTCTCTTTGTCAATCTTATTTTCATCTTCACTTCCCCTCTCAACATATTGTATTTGGTCTGGTTCTCCCTTGAAGAATTCACCTGACATGCATCATATACCCTCTTTTTTTGTTTCATCATCTTCTCTATCTCCCTCATCATCCAAGGAGCCCTTGCTTTGGTTCCCTTACCCTTCCCTCTTGTTGGAATGTACCTAGCCTGTACTTGGAACATCTCCTCCTTAAAGATCACCCATTGTTCCATTACAGTTTTTCCTGTCAGTCTTTGGTTCCATTTTACCCTGGCTAGATCCTTTCGCATCCCATTGAAGTTAGCCCTATTCCAGTTTAGAAGTTCCACTCTAGATTGTTCCTTGCTCCTCTCCATTGCTAATCTAAATCTTATGATACGATGATCACTCGTACCCAAGTGTTCTCCCACAGACACTTGGTCAACCTGGCCCACCTCATTCCCCAGCACCAGATCCAGCAACGCCTCCTTCCTAGTTGGACCAAGAACATACTGGTCAAGGAAATTCTCCTGAACACATTTCAGAAATTCCTCCCCCTCCTTTCCCTTTACCCTAGCATTATCCCAATCGATATTTGGGTAATTAAAGTCCCCCAATATCACCACTCTATAGCTCTTGCATATCTCTGCAATTTCCCTGCAGGTTTGCTCCTCTACCTCCCTCTCACTATTTGGAGGCGTATAGAATACCCCCAATAGCGTGATCATACCCTTTTTGCTCCTCAACTCTAACCAAATGGATTTTGTCCTTGTCCCCTCAAGAACATCCTCCCTTTCCAACACTACAATGTCTTCCTTAATCAGCACTGCCACCCCACCTCCCTTTTTTCCTTCCCTATCTTTTCTGAACACCTTGTACCCTTGAATATTAAGTGCCCAGTCCTCACCGTTTTTAAGCCACGTTTCTGTTATTGCCACAACATCATATTGCCACACGGCTAATTGTGCTTGTAGCTCACCAACCTTATTCAGCACACTTTGTGCATTTACGTACATGCATTCTAAACCCATTTTTGAATTTTTCGTAGTCTTTCTTAGTCTGCTCCTATCTAATATGGTACTACTTCCGCCTCTAATACTACTTTCTTCTCTATGAGCTCCCATTTCAGGAAAGTAGCCCCTATAAGGCTCTTTTATATCATTATTTTTAGAAGTCTAAAGATTTGGCTCCTCCTCCTGTTTCACTGTGCTGTTCCAAAGAACTTCTCGGCATCAATAAAATCCATTTTTTCCACCAAGTGTAAAAATGAATGGTGACACGGAAATTTGGGTTTTAACTGAATTTCTTCGAATTCACATCATCTATTCCAAAGTAATCTGAGTGGATTTTTTCTTGTGGCAAAACTTTTCCACTCAGTGCTGAAATATTCCAGTTTAACCAACTATTAGTGGGTGAACCCAATATTTTTAGTGACCAGATTGTCCACTATCATTGAAACAGAATTAAGACCTAATAAGGCGAAGTTTTAAAAAAAATTCACAGAATCTTCACAAGTGTGTTTATACCATTTTGCACCACTATTTGGATTAGCTACAGCAATTGTTTTCTATGAGAACAAGAAGATTCAAATACATTTCCAATAAAAGGATATGTAGGAGATAAATACCTATATATTATTTTAAAAATCTCGTGTAGGGCTCACACTACCTGTCCACAAACCTTACCTCTTGTCATGATGTTTGTTTTATTTGTCAGCATTTACCATTAGAAAATGCTATGCTTACACTTCCCAGTCAATTTTACAATGTCAACTGTCATGATGTAGTTGCAGGTTCTATCTTTGTAACCTCCTCCAGCCCAACAACCCTTCAAAGATCTCTGCGCTCCTCCAATTCTGGCCTCGCGCCTCCCCGATTTTCATCGTTCCACCATTGGTGGCCGTGCCTTCAGCTGCCTAGGCCTTAAGCGCTGGAATTGCCTCCCTAAACCTCTCTACCTCTTTCTCCTCCTGTAAGATGCTCGTTAAAACATACCTCTTTGACCAAGCGCTTGGTCACCTGTCCGAATATCTCCTTACATGGCTCAGTGTCAAAATTTGTTTGATAATCGCTCCTGTGAAGCGCCTTGGGATACTTGACTATGTTCAAGGCGCTATATAAATGCAAGTTATTGTTGTATATTAAAAAATTTGTATTCATCAACTGACCCTTGACAATGCCACAATCAATCTACTAGTTTATATCTATATATATGGGAGTAATTTGTTTGGTCTGTCTGTCACACTGGGATAGATCTGTGAGTTGTTTGTTTCAGAAGTGATCAGAGTTTCAGTCAATCCCATCATACAAATTTGTGATAGTGAAATTCACAGATACCTTGTATGTTTTTGCTACAGAGTCCTTGCAAGCTCCAAGCAAAGGCTTGACTGTTATTGTGTAGAGCAAAATGTCACACTGCACTCAGGTCTTGACTGCGAGTTTCATAGCTTTTCATGCTTTGTCAATTCTCAAAAAAAAAGCTGCAACCCTTTAAAGCATCATAAGTTTTATACCACTGCTGAGTTTCCAAAGGTTCAGGGTGTTCTCGACTGCAAACACTGAGATACAGAACCTTCTGAATGTCCTTCGGTCTAAATCAACTACAAAGCATTCCAATCCCTAAGCATGCTGTTACTCTCTGATGGGCAGAATATAATTATGTTGATTTCTACAGAATTCTGTGAATTGACACGTGATTCCTTTATTTTGCACAACTTATGTGCTAGCATTATTTAAGCAGAATAACAAGTGCAAAGATGGTTGTTCGGTGATGTAAGGTATGGTCTGGATATCTGGCTGATGACACCAGTGTAAAACCCAAAATTGAAGAAGATAAAATTACAATCAAGCACATCAGGAAAGCAAATCAGCTGTCAAGGATCTCATTGCAACACTGAAGCACAGAAACAGAGTTGGTGCTGTCTCAATGAACCTAATGGTACCTAATTACAACAGCCTTTCAAGGTATGCAGAATCTTTGCTGAGTGCTGACAGACACACAAGCTGGCACTAAAAAAGGAGGGGTCTGTTTCAGATTTATGAGGAGACAATTGGTTGTGCAGTTGAAGTAAGGAGTTTAATCAGTGTATTCCAAAAGGTGATGTCCTAGCATTGGCTGGAGACTTCCATAATCACTTGTAAACTACTTAGCAAAAAGAAACTGAATTTTATTAAAGTGACAAACTGTCCTTTAATGTGTTGCTTACTGAAACAACATTCTTCATACCGATGCTTAATAAATGTGAGTTATAATATAGTTATCTTGGATTGTGTGAATTATCAATTAGTGTTGCAATCAGATAATTGTAACTTCATTCTCCTAATAACCTGTATGAGAATTCACATCAAAGATGGATCCTTGTCTTATGGACTGTTTATAGCAATGCTGAAGCTGTCCAAATTATCTTTCTGAACTGGTAATTATTTTTCTGTGCTCCTAAGGTCTAAATGATATTGCGATAAAGACTAATTAGTGCAGCTTGCGTTGTGGGTGGTGCAAATGTCATTGGAAGTTGTAACAATTTCTGATACAGATGCTCCAGGGGTATCTATGGTTGGTGGAAAAATCCACCTTCAGAAGCTTTCCACGTTTATCCTAATGTATGTTCATTTGCACTTCCCTCATTACATTTGGAAAAGTAAGAAATGTTACTGTAGAATGTCATTGTAAATGAACACAATATAATGACAAACTTACCAAGTTTGTTTAGGTTACCCATCTCACCATCCCTACAACATATAAGGCTTTAGCAGGGTCACAGGAATTTTCCACTACCCTTAGTAGTGTTTTTTAGTGCTGTGCTTCTTCGGATTCATTTGTTGACTGCCATTATTTAATAAGCTATCCATTTAATATCAGTAAACCATCATTGGGTATCCTGCCAGGTTCATTGTGTGGCAGATATAATTGTCTAGGAACGTAGGGATATGAGTAGGCCATTCAGCCCCTTGAGCTTGTTCCACCATTCAATTAGATGATGTATCTTAACTCCATTTACCTACTTTGGTTCTGTAACCCTTAATACCCTTCCGTAACTAAAACCTATCAATTTCAGTTTTGAAATTTTCAATTGACCTAGCCTCAACAGCTGTTTGGGGGAGAGTTCCAGATTTCCACTACCTTTGTGTGATGAAGGGCTTTCTGACATCACCCCTGAAAGGCCTAGCTCAAATTTTGAGATTATGCCCCCTTGTTCTAGACTCCCCCACCAAATGAAACAGTTTCTCTCTATTTACCCTATCAAATCTTAAACACTTCAATTAGATCAACCCTTAATCTTCTATACTGAAGGGAATGCAAGCCTAGACTGTGCAACCTGTCCTCATAATTTAATCCTTTTAGCCCCAGTATCATTCTGATGAATCTGCGCTGCACCCTCTCCAAGGCCTTCCTGAGGTGCGGTGCCCAGCACTGAACACAATACTCCAGATGGGGTCTAACCAGAGCTTTACATAATTGTAACATAACTTCTACTCCTTTGTATTCCAGCCCTTTTGAGATAAAGGTCAACATTCCATTAGCCTTTTAAATTATTTTTTGTACCTGTCCACTTGGTTTTGGTGATTTCTGTACATGGACCCCTAAATCTCTCTGCTCCTCCATAGTTTTTAGCTTCTCACTATTTAGAAAATACTCTGATCTATCTTTCTTAGGTCCATAGTAGATGACCTCATAGTTCTCCACATTAAACTCCATCTGCCACAGTTTTGCTCACTCATTTAATCTTTCAATGACCCTTCGCAACTTTCTACTCTCATCTACACTATTTACTGTACCAAATAACTTAGTGTCGTCAGCAAACTTGGATATGTGGCTCTCTATTCTTTTGTTTAGTCATTTATAAATATAGTGAAAAGCTGAGGCCCCAGTACAGATCCCGAAGGAACACCACTAGTCACATCCTACCAATTTGAGTATATACCCATTATCCCTACTCTCTGTCGCCTACCTCCTAACCAATTCTCTACCTATGTCAATAGGTTACCTCCAATTCTATGCACTCTCATTTTTGTTAACAGTCTCTTGAGGTGAACCTTATTGAATGCCTTCTGGAAGTCCATATAACTAACATCCATACACGCTCCCTTATCTACCACTTGAGTAACCGCTTCAAAAAATTCAACTAGGTTTGTTAGACATGACTTCCTCTTTGCAAGTCCATGTTGGCTCTCTCTGATCAGTTCATATTTGTCCAAGTGCTCCCATACCTCCATTTTATATTTGGGATTCATTGATTTTTGTTGGTGCCTCATATTGCTGCGCTTCTGGTCTGGCCATTACTTCCTGCCCTCAGTATCATAGAATCATAGAAAGTTACAGCACGGAAGGAGGCCATTTCGGCCCATTGTGTCCGCGCCAGCCAACAAAGAGCTATCCAGCCTAATCCCACTTCCCAGCTCTTGGTCCATAGCCCTGCAGGTTACAGCATCCCAAGTGCACATCCAAGTACTTTTTAAATGTGGTTAGAGTTTCTGCCTCTACCACCCTTTCAGGCAGTGAGTTCCAGACCCCCACAACCCTTTGGGTGAAGAAATTTCCCCTCAAATCCCCTCTAAACCATCCCCCAATTACTTTAAATCTGTGCCCCCTGGTTTTTGACCCCTCTGCTAAGGGAAATAGGTCCTTTCTATCCACTTTATCTCAGCCCCTCATAAATTTAAACACCTCAATAAGGTCTCCCCTCAGCCTCCTCTGTTCGAAGGAAAACAAACCCAGCCTATCCAGTCTTTCCTCATAGCTAAGAATCTCTACTCCCAGCAACATCCTTGTAAATCTTCTCTGTACCCTCTCTAGTGCAATCACATCTTTCCTGTAATGTGTTGACCAGAACTGCACGCAGTACTCTAGCTGAGGCCTAACTAGTGTTTTATACAGTTGAAGCATAACCCCCCTGCTCTTGTATTCTATACCACGGCTAATAAAGGCAAGCATTTCCAACTGCACATCCAAGTATTTCCAGCTCTGTTTCTGAAAACTTTGGTTAGTACATTGTTCAGGAAATTCTCTGCTTAACTTTATGATCAGATTGCTGCCGATGTTTGTCCACGTGTGTTTTACAGTAGCCAGTGGCCTATTATCCAACTCATTGAGCTGCTTAACTGGGATTATTGGTGCTGTTGTAAGATGTTAAGCTCTCCAACAGAAGAAATACTCATGTTGTCATTATGCACCAGAGATGATGGGCAGAAATTGTCCTTAAAATCAGTTGAAAATCCACAAAAATGCCCCTTCTATTCCAATCCAGAAGATAACCCCATTGTTGGTGGGGGCTTATTAAAAGTTATATTCCTTTTTTAGTGTAGTATTTATAGAGAGAGAGAGGCCCTGTAAATCTGCCGACATGCCAGCATACTTCCACCCTCACTTCCGCAAGAGTCCGTCAGTACTTCCAGTAACTAGGCTTGGACTCGGATATGCCTGGTCTCGGCATTGTGTTTAGCTTCTTCAATGGTCTGTTTGGGGGCAGAACCACTGCCCATCCCAAACATGGCAATCATCATAAGCAGAGAGAGATTCCCTACATCAGGAGTTCCTGCACCCTTGGCTTCCAGACCAGGCTTATCTCCTTACCAATGCGGTTGTGGGACCACCTGAGCCTGGCCTGGACTTCCAAAGAAAAAAAGAAAGAAAATATATATTTTTTAAATTTGCATATGGTCCCCTTACAAAGGGGGTTGTGGGGCAGGGGTGGGTTTGTAGCTATAACTCGTTTATGGGGAAACCGTGACAAACCCACTGGACTGTCCAGCATGTTTTATGTGGCAATCGGTCTAGATGTGCTCTTAGTTGCAGAGGTGCCTGTCAATGGCAGGCTAATTCCCTAACCCCAGGATCAGGAGGACAGAGGTCCCTGGCATGGTCCCTACATAACAGTAATCCGTGAATTTTCGGGCCGGAATGTTTCAGCATCAAAGTACAAAATGTACCTTGTAAGTAGAAATACATTGGTTCCTGTCATGGTGAGCTGTTTCCTATTATTTCACAAGTTGCTGACTGGAAGATATGCATCCTGCCCACCACATTTCCTGTGTAACAGTACAATGCTAAATATTACACCAGCAGACTACTTAATGAAGGCTAAACTACTGTTCCAGATTTATTTACAAATAAGATAATGTAAAAGACAATGGCAAAATACTAAACAATACAATGTTTATATGAAAGAACTGGAATCAGTCCACAAGGGATCAATGTAATTTTATTAGAAAGCTGCCTTTTTACAGTTTCTTGAAATGTAGCAATTCCTGAAGATGAATAAACCAAGCCTCCTCATTCCTTGGTACACGGATCAAGTCTCAAAGGGTATCTTTCAGAGTAAGGCACAAGTCAGGAGTGTGATGGAATACTCTCCACTTACCTAAATGGGGGCAGCTGCAACAACACTCAAGAAGTTCAACACCATCCAGGACAAAGCAGCATCAGCACCCCATCCACCAGCTTAAACATCTACTCCCTCTACCACTGCCATATCGTGGCTGAAGTGTGTACTATTGACAGGATGCACTGCAGCAAGTCACCAAGGCTTCTTCGACAGCACCTCCCAAACCCGTGACCTCCACCACCTAGAAGGAAAAGGGCAACATGTGTGTGAACACCATCACCTTCAAGTTGCCCTCCAAGTCACGCACCATCCTGACTTGGAGATATTTCGCCATTTCTTCATCGTCGCTAGGTCAAAATCCTAGAACTCCCTTCCAAACAGCATTGTGGGAGTACATTTACCACATGGACTGCAACGGTTCAAGAAGGCAGCTCACCACCCCCTTCCCAAGGGCAACTAGGGATAGGGAATAAATGTTGGCCTTGCCAGTAATGCCCACATCCTGCGAATGAATAAAAAAAGATGTTTCATGTAGAATATCTTTTTGTCACATTTCCTACTGATCAATTATACTTCAAAATCATTTGCCACCCCTATTAAATGAGATCTTCAGAACCCAAAATTGCCACGTTAAAATACAGTGAGTGCAACTGGAAACGTCAGGAGCCAAGGTCCATTAGTATTATAACAGAGATAACACTATAACGGAAAGTGTAACGTAAAGGGTAGGGTGTATGCAAATAGATTATTAACAATAGCAAAATGAATTAGAAGTTTGTAATAGCTTTAGTACATTGTGCAAAAGAGAGGCTATTACGTGGCTTTGATCGGGAAAACATGTATTAGGCAATGACCAATCAATCTTATTTTAGGAATATATTGTGAAATAGTTGAATCACATCCAGTAGTTCATAATTAGCCAAGGTTCCACATGAAAATCACTAAATTGTCAACACAACATGAACGGGACTGGACTGGAGGATACAGATTCATATGAATCAAGCCCTGAAAATCTTCCCGATCCTGTTACACCTGAAACTAATATATTTCTTGTTAATAAATGTATTAACTATTTGGCTGCTGAACATCATTAAAGCTGTTGGAGGTCTTAACTTGGTATTGTTAATGGTAAAAATGCTATTATTCTAACACTATAATCTGTCAAATAAAAATACACAGTACAACAATCACTTTAAGTAAAAATATTTCCTGCTACATCATTGGGGCCACTTTGGATGTGGCTTTGTAAACTCTTCGAATCACCTGCAGCCTAACCCAATCTCCCAGGTAGCAAATGATTCAATGCCAGACATACCGATCTTCACATCTCCCCCTAACTCAGCCAGAAACAGGGTGGAGGGAGCCAAGACCAGCAAGATTAGTGGATCAATTCCATACTTATTTAAATATAAATTCAAAGTTAATAAAATTTACAGATAATGAAAAACAAGGGAGCGTGTGTTAACTTTCATTTAAAAATTAAACAGTGATGCATTGATCTGCTCCTTTCTGCAGCCAGCAAAATTAATCTACCCCTTTAAGTAGCAACTCCAGCCTTTAAGAGCTGCAGTTGCACACTAGTTTATGCCTCCAACCCCTTCCACCCCCTCCCTCACACCAAGCTCCTGGAGGTAAGCCGATACTGTGACCTCAGGAAATCCAGTGAGATTAGCCCAGCGTGATTTCAGTAAGCATTACACTCACTGCTGCAAGGCCTCTCCACTTTAGTGCCGGAATCAAAAAATGTATCCTAAGATTTATTTTTAATTCATGATGAAGGAGAAATGAGGATTTTAGACAGTGACAAAATTGATGGTAAACCTGCTATCAGGAGACTGCAGAATGATTTACCCTGGACTAATGACCAAAAACAACTGAACTGGGACTGTTCTGATGATGCAGGAGATGTTCCTTCCCTCTTTTTGGCAAGGATTCAAAATTGGATCACTGCAGGAATATATTGGAGCATATATTAAGGTATACTGAGTATTCCCACTTTTTATTTTTGGAGTCTAAGGTACAAATGAAGATTAAACATGTGTGGTATGCTTTGTCCCCAACAGCATATCCACCACCTACATGTATGTTTGATCCTCATTTATGCCTGATCCTTATTATCATTATACACTACATATAATCCACATTCATGTACAGCCCCTATTGCCATTACATACTACGGGCCGGATTTTGCTCTCATCGGCGAACGAACGGCACCAGCTGTTTATTACACTTGTACTTGCCCATAGACTTTCTATGGGGTTTTGCACTGGAACTTACTGTACATTAGAGAGCCAAAAAGTGCAGCGCCCTCTACAGAGCATCTGGGATCTGTGTGAATAGGGCAAGCAACTATGTATCTCCTTAATCAATCAGGTTGAAGAATTGTTAATGGGCAGCACAGAGTCTGAACCAGGAAGTGTCAGAATAGTGAATTCAATGCCAAATCAGGTACGGAAAGCAAATTAAAGGGAGGGTAAGGAAGATTAGATTAAGAGAGACAGAAAGAAAAAGTAGGAAAAAATATTATTTACATTTTTTAATTTTAAAAAAGATCTCCAACAATTAAAATCTGAATGAATGAGTCTCCACACTTGTAAAATTTAATTTTCAGTGCCAGAGAGGTTTCTTGGCAGTAATTAAGACTTATCACGCCATTAAAAGGGTACTTACACTGGATAGCCAAGCCCTAACTGTTTCTGGCGAGTTTAGTTCATATCTATGAGGTAAGTACAGGACTTTCACACTGTTCCAAGTATTTGAATGGGGAGCCAGATGGTGGGATGCCATTTTCGGGATGTTTTTGGAGGAATGTCATGTCTCCGAAAGCAACTTCCAGATTTTCACGTTTAATTGCGCATGTGCGGTCACCGGAAGTTGCTGTCTGATTTCCATGTAAATAACGGTGAGCGCTGTTAGCCTTACCTGTTATTTCTACCGCAAAATCTGGCCCTATGTTTAACTCCCAATTATATAAATTGTGTATGTTAGGATGTTATTTTCCCTCTCATAAAAGTAATAATAATTATTAATATAGCTGATAAGAAATTCCCAGCACGTTATTAAATGGATAATTATGAATGGTCTGTGTCCTATAAATTAATTTATCCCCATCTAGTGTTCAAATCTGACATCTAATTAATGATTTAGGTTCTTGATCCCATTAGCTCTGTTTGAAAGGCAAGGCTTTGAAACATTTAAGATTTTTTGAATGAAACAACATAAGTAAGTTAATTGAGACCATTTTTAATTTGATTGAACCCTTTTTTGAAGTTATATGTTAATGAAGGGGCACAATAATTATGATCTGATGAAGGATAAAGAGAACTGACAGCATTCCTCTCTCAAACATGGCAAGTCTTGAGCTGTGAATTAAATGGACCACTTCTTCTCGTGGGATCCAAACAAGTACATCAGATCCTGGCTCCAAAAGCACAGGATGACAAATGATACAAAGTCAAGGTGGTCTGGGCAGCCATTTTCTGATGAAAATCTTAAAGCTCTGTATAAGTTATTGTAATTAAGAGCTATTTCTATACTGTACTGTTGTCAATGATTCAATTTGAAACCAAAACCTTGAAATTATTGTTTGTATGCGTTTCCTCTAACTGCTGTTTTAAGAGAGGTGTTGACCAGTTTAAAATAAAAGAGGTAATGCCTTTGTTAAAGTAGCAGACAAATACCATATGAATGCATTAGGTGTTCATCCACTAATATCACTATTTAGTCATTTATATCCTCAAAAACTATACTGGTATAGTAAGAAAGAACTTTAAACTAGAGTCAATGAACAAGTTTATTATTTTGCTAACAATAGATTACACCCAACACATTTGATTCTCGCAAAGTGTTGTAAAAAATCATTAGGTAACATATAAAAAAGTACTTTTACACTGCAACTCTATCCCATTTCTGCCTGGGAATTAAAATTTTGAGTGTTCAACTAATATGGCTTGAATTCAATTTTCTCAACATTTATTTTACACCTTTGTCCGTTCAACTATCAGAGAACTATCAAACTACTATATGAGAGCTATAGCACAACAAAGGGATGAAGAGTGGGGATTGGGATCAAACTGCTTTGAATCAACATCCACCATATCAGAAGCTCTTGATCTTTGCTTCAGAGTTGATTTTAACCAGGAATTTACCTCTGAATAAGGGTCAGTTGCAGAAGCATTGAAAATGACACATTGGGGGTAATTTTGACTTTTGGCGATAGTGTAACTTGGGCGATATTGAATTGGCCCACTGTTATACACCTCTCGGGATTTTCGTTTCCATTGTACAACATCACTGATCTGATATCGCCTGTTTTACACTACTGGCAATAGTTAAAAGTAACCCCCATCAACTTTAAGTAATGGCATTTTGAACTATTTTAAATGAGCAGCAGGCATCACCATCTGAATTTTCCAACGTTCTTCACTGCGATTCACATGATTTCGAGTGGGATTGCAAAGGAGAATTCCTGCCAGTGTTTCTCCAGCGATGAGTTTCCAGTCTTTATGTCTGTGTTAAATTGAAAGCAGGTGGTAAATAACTAAATATTTCACTGTATCAACTATCTTTCAAATTTGGTCTAGTGTAGGAGTGTACGCTACCAAAGCAGCAAAACATACTTTCTAGGAACCTCTAAATTGTGTTACGTGGGTTTAAGATGGGCTTTGATGGTATTCCCAAGTCATTCGTGGTTACTATTGTCGTAAAGCTTTTTCCTTGTGAATTCTGTGTTCAACAATATGCTTGGGAATGTAAAAGATTTTGCTTTTTGGAATTAATGTCACTTTCAGGCACGCTCAGGCAAGGTATGATGTGGCCTGGGTTAGTTCTATGAATGTAGCAACATCTATAATTTTAATGAATAGAAAATTGTGGCAAGCACATGCTTAAATTCCCCACTGTGTCCCCCTGCCAGTTGAGGTTCCCAGCTGGAAGTGCCATTTTGTAAATTTACTCCACTTGATTTCACAATAGGCAAGCCCCAAACAGAGATTAGATACACTACTTGGATATTTGCCAATCTACTGTTTGCCAGAGTGCTACAAATGCCATCTTAAAACTCAAAGGACTTAGCAGTGAACCGGGAACCAAGGAGCATAAACTCAGGATTTGAAGAACGTAGGGGAAATTAGAGGAAAGGTTTCCACAAAGAGGGTTATTAGTACATGGAATGCTTTACTGTAAATAGCTATTGAGTCAGAGGCTAAAACATCATTCAAAAGGGAATTGGAGAAGTCTTTGAAAAGGAAAAATGTAAAGAGATATGGAAAGAAAAGCAGGGGAATAGGATTAGAGTAGAAAGCTGCATCTTGAAGAACTAGCAGAGACACGATGGGCTGAATGGTCTCCCTCTGTGCTGTAAATTCTATGATTCCATGCCCCGTACTCTGCCAGACGAGCCTATTCTAGAGCGGATAGCCCCTTTGTGCCTCACCACTTCTTGCCAATACAATCTATACCCTGCCATTGTCACCTCAGAAATAACAGCAAGACAAAAGGATCATGCTCCAAAGAATCAAGTCAAGCTCTAGCATTTTAAGTGGGAAGGAATGGTTTATATTTTCTGTAAAGAATTGGAAATATCTCACTGAAACAATGATTAGCTGGCTCCGAGGCATACATACGCTACCTATTACGATTCTCAACATGATAAATCACTTAAATAGTTTACTTAGACAAGAGGAGACAACACATGAAGGAGCAATAACAAGGCCACCCAGAGCTGTGGCAGAGCAAGAGGGCATGATGGCAAGGCAAGTGGGCGCATCGGCAAAGTTGGAATCAGTGATGGCAAAGCGAGATGGCTCAACATCAAGACCAAAGATAAATTGGCCTGCACTAACAAGCGACTGATCTGGGAGCATATGGCAAGGAGTCTGAAGAACCAGGCAGAATCTCACCAATGAAAAAGGCCAACTCTGGAAATCTGGCGAGAAAATGAAGAACTGATGATATAAGTACCCACTGAGCCAACATCCAGAATGGTGTTGCCGACTGTCCTGGCCCATTTTACCCTCGGCTTAACCTCCCCATATATGAAATATAAATATGAAGTAGAGCACTTTCATATCAACATCTGAAGCTTTTCAGAATCTGAAAGAAAGGATTACAGGTCTGCTTACAAGGAATACTAATCTAGCAGCAACTCACAGTTAAATATGAGTATCTGCATTCCATCATTGTTTCTGAAACAAAAGTAAACTGTCACAAAAGCATTTTGAAATATAAATTACTTTATGCTTTTATCTTACTTTAGAATTCCTGTATTTTGACAAATAGCTCAAATCCTGATGTACTGTAAAACCTAACATCACCCAGCCAATTATTTGATAGGACTGAAATGTATTACTATATTTTGAGAAGCGCATTTTAAATATAGAATTATACATGGCTGGATTAGCTAATAATGCTAAAGTTAGTCAAAGGTTTTAACTGATACCCCAAACTATAAAACCAAAGCTTGTGTGGCTTAGTGACAGTTGGGCTGCATTGAGGACACTCTCATCTGAGTCAGGTTGTGGGTTCAAGCCCCATTCCAGGACTTGAGCATATGATCTAGGTTGACACTTCAGTGCTGTATTACAGGAGTGTTGCATTCTCGGAGGTGCCGTCGTTCAGATGAGATGTTAAACCAAGGCCCTGTCTTGCTATTCAGGTCAATGTAAAAGTTGACAGGGCACTATTTCAAGATGAGCAAGGACCTCTTCCTGTATCCTGGCCAACATTCCTCCCTCAACTACCACCAAAAACGGATTAGCAGGTCAATAGTCTAATTTACTGTTTGTGGGATCGCACTGCTTTCACCTACATAAAAACAGTGACTGCATTTCAAAAGTAATTCACTAAATGTGAAGTGCTTAAAGGCATCCTGAGGACATGATAAGGTGCTATATAAATCACGTTCTTTCCTTCTGGATTTCATCTAAACACCAAGATTAAACTGTAGTTTTGTGCTCATGCTCGACAATCTATCATTCTTAATACAAAGGTGTCAACAAGATTATAAAATGCTTCTAACAGTTATAAGTAGAGCTAAAATGACATTGATTGAAGTTTCCGAGAGACAATTACATCAACACTGCATAATGATCTCCAGAATGGGAATTACCTGCTTGCCTAAAGGAAAATGACACAGGATTTAAGACTGCTATTATGCTGCGCTGCCGGTTTGAGGCCAGTAACCATAGTGGGCGAAGTGCAAGCGGCAACACCCCAGTTATATTGCAGGTTGTGAATTGCACTCTACTCGCTAGAAGGGAGCTCTGCACATGAGCTGTGCATGAAGGGTGAACAGAATGGAAATACAGCTATAATGGTGTAGTCCTGAATCTCCAACCTGCATTCCTGTCAAGGGTAGCACCCCACAGGGAGTCCAGGATTACAGAATCACCCCTTATATTTCTATTCACTCAACTGTATCAAAACAATTCAATTTTGTCAAAGAAAAATGTTGGCATTTTCTGAGGTACCACTGGTTTTAAAATCAGTATTTGTGCTGGAAAATGATTTGGTGGTATCAAAGGTGACTTTATATATAATTCAATAGACAATTCTATGTTTAATTACATTTAAGTTAATTTAATTATAATCTACACGCTTTCAAAAGCCCAAGCTTTGTGCTAACTAATCACTGCTTTTTGACTTGCCTCATTTCTCTTACTCTCTTCAGCCTCGGTGCTGTCCTGTAATTTGGGCCTTGACCCTTCACTTAGATTTCCCAAGAAAAACATTTCGCCATTAGCATCTGAGAAACTTGTTGTTAATATTTGTTTATCCCGAGAATGACTGCAGCTATCAGGGTTCTAGGAAATAAGTTTATGGGCTGTTATTGCTGTTGCAAAAGTTAATTAGTGAAGAGACGTTTATGTTGATTTTTTTTTGTGTGGCGTACAACTTTTCCAATGTTAGGTTGTCAAACTAATTTGATTTATGTAATTATTACAAAAAAAACCTATCAAACAGACTCAAAGAAAATAAGACATTTACCAAGTTTTCGCCTTTTGGAACTTCTCTTGAGGTCTAGCCAAATATAGGTAACTTATTGGAAAACAAAGTATTTTCACAGTCTTACTTGGTGTCCCAATGTTTGTTTAATTTTTCATAAAACATTATAATTCAAACAATTAATTAAATAATTAGAATCACGCTAATAGCCGACCATTTAAAGTTATACTGCAGAGTCAAAACTGCTGTCGTGCAAATGGCACACATTCTAACAGAACCTACTGCGTGATAGCTTGGGGAGCTTAGGGCAGCTGAACTCTGTTAAACTGCTTGGTACTTGATCAATACGTTTTTATTTTAAACTCGTCAGTCATTTGAGAGCCTGTAAGGATTTTGTTGCTAAATGACCTGGAGTTTCTAATTGTGCAGATTAGCAATTCACATCCATATTGTTCACATTCACCTCAGAAGCAGTCTTACAAGATGAAGGCTCTTCTTAGTTATCAGTTAACCACGTGAAGTGCTGTTTCCACAAAATAAATCCCATATCACAGTCATATACAGCAGGCTGGTTGTTTACTAAATGTAACTGCTCAAAACTGCTTGTGCAAGCACAAAACCAATAAAACAGCCAAGAAAAGGGATCCTTTCTTGAACTTGTCGTACACTTTTCTTAAAACATACCTTTTGTTTGAGGAGTCATGATCAGTTTCCCAGTTATATACAATTATTTTTTTCTCTGTAATACTTCAGTAAATGCCTTATTTCAGTCATGGGCACCAGATCCCAGTCTCCAAGAAGCTGATTACTGTGCAGCATTTCTCTTTTGCTCCTCGAAGTTCACGAATGGTATCAGACTGAGAGTAAGTACAACAGTGTGCCTGAGAAAGTATCAATAGGCAGTTGTTTCACCTGGAGTTTGGTCAGTGGTCGGAGATCCATATACTAAAGTAGACAGGACTTTGTCCACAAACTGGAGTTTGTAATTTCAAAGAAAAAACTGTTACATCAGTCAATGACAGTAATTGTTGACCTTAATCCTCATCTACAATTGTTCTTTGACTGTTAGCTGCTACAGAAATCTATAAAGAGAACATTCACGGTGGCAAGAATCTCAGACAGAAAAATAGCCAAACAAAAATGGTTGCAAAGAAAAATTGTAGAATGCCACAAGTTAGGATCTCTACAAAATGCCATTACTTGGGGACTGTTACCTGTTTCATAATAATGGCCCTGAATTTGCGGTCGGCGGCGTAGCTAAGGAGCACGCTGCCGGCATCCAAACGAAATCCACACTTACCTCGTGCGAATCTCCCTTCGAAAAGTTGCTTTCAAACGCTGCAGAGTTGTGCGCAGCGTAGTAGCCCACGGTTCCCAGGGGCGCACCGTTGTGCGTATGCGAAACTGGGTTCATGTGGGGCGGTGCTCCTTTCACTTCCTGACTCTTAGCCAATTAGGAAACAGGGGAGATTGCTGATTTGCCCACAACTCATGTTAAATAATTTAGGAGCCAGTAATGCTATTTTGTTAATAAATTATGATCATTGCAATAATATTTAATACACAAACCAAGACCGTAATACACAAACCTATAATTACCATCTTATAATCCTATCAAATTTGTTTCTCCTCTATTTGACTGACTAACTTTTGATTAATTTAAATAATCTAAAATCGAGAGTAAAAGGCCGCGATTTTGCCGGCGCTCAGAGGGCGGGTTTGGAGGCGGGTCAGAGGTTAAAGTCGTTTTGATTGACAGTGGGTTCCGAACCAGCTGTCATCCCGCCTCCACACAACCTTCCCAAGTGTCGAGCCCCCGATTTGCGAATGGACCCGACACCTAGCGGCGGGAAATGGATTAAAGGCAATTAACTGCCTATTAACAGGTACTTGTGAGCAGTTTTCAGGGTCTTTTTGATTTTCCAGCTTCTGGGTCAGGTTTTACGACGTCCAGACAAAACGCCAGGTAAGTGTGGCGTGTTGTGAGATTGGTCTGATGTTTGTGAAAAGATGACAGCTGCAGAAGTGGTGTCAAGGATGCCATGTTGCACATGGAGAGTTTCAGAGCAAAGAAAATGTTGGTTACTGCATTTTTAATACAGATACAGATTTCTTTAGCTTACAAGTTTTTAGATCCAACTGTATGTCCAGTGTCACCTCATTGGGAGAACCTCTCTCACTAGTGACAGATCACTTCTGTCATCTCACCTGCAGCTGCCATCTATTCCAGCAACATCGGAGCCAATGAAACAATCAGACCTTGGTCCTCCGAATCCTTCCACCATCATCCCCAACACCAACATCACCGACCTCATCACCAACCTTCGCCGCCATCACCTGATGCTGCACTGGACACAGGGCATCAGCCCCTGACAAAATTGCTGGCCGGGAGGCCAGCGATGGCATCACCATGGCCAGACTTTCTTCACTTGATGCTGTAAACCCTGGTTGTCACAAAATGCACCAGGTTGACACCATCCAACACCAGCACCATGAAGCATCCTTTTAATGTCCAAGCCATTCCATGCACACACATCACTATAGCGGGGTAGGGTGGAGTGGGGAGGAGTTATGACTGAACAATCACTGGAACTCAGTAAGACACTTCTCAATGTGTGCTCAGATCTGTCCAATAAGGGGCATTTTTTGAAAGAGAGATTTCACTGTATGACAACACATTACCAGAAACTTCACATGGACATTGACTAAACCTCTCAAGTGCCCACTCTTGTGTGTTGTGAGTTGGTATGCTTGCAGTAGAATGAGGGTGAGTGTGAGGGGTGGCTAGTGAGATGGGGAAGTGATAAAGTAGATAGAGAGGGTTGGGTGGAGGTGCAAGGTAAGTTTGTGTCCTGGGGAGGTCTCTTCTGCCCTTGGAAGGGAAGAGAACCTCCTTGTGTACTGTGACTCCCTCCATAAGCATATGGAGGGAGTCATTGGAGAGTCTGGGTGCAAGAGTTCACCTTCGTGCAGTGATTGTCAGTGTTTTCAGCACTTCAATGCTGTCAAACACTGAAAAATCAACTGTCAAAATAAAATTGTGCATGGTCCCTTTAAGGAAACTGGCAGATGACGCATCATCAAATAACGTCATCAGACCCGCTTCCTGTTAATTGGCCGGTCCAATCAAGGGAAAATCACGCCTGTAGAGCGGAGGCAGCTGGGGCGGGACTGGAACCCGGAAACCAGCTGACCTGCCCCCATCCCAACACCGATAAGAAAATCGCGGCCTAAATGTCTGATAACATGAGGAAATCATGAAAGTGAATTAAATCCTATCTAAATAGAAATTGAGAATTAAGCCGAAACGACAAGAGGCTTTTGGGCAGCAAAGACGGTGAAAAAAGGCCCTGTTTTCAAACTGGAACAAATGAAAGTTTCTTTCAAAGTTTGTAGCCGCTCAGACATGAACCAATGCCTCATTGCTATGAGCTGTAGCATAAATGAATACAATTTTCTCATCCCCCCGCCCCTTACGCTGTGCAATAGGCTCCTGCTCCTGTTTGCACCAGACGTAAAAATTTTCAGGGTAATTAATGCGCAGTAGGTGGGCAATTAGTCCGACTTTTCGCCAGCACGTTGATTTGAATAGGTAGGTGAAACGTGCAGTGAAGCCAATGTGCAGTTGTAATTTGACAGATCGCAAGTTCGGGATTTAGCGCACGGCGGAATGGCCACAAACTAGGCTGGGGCCTCGGCAAGTTCAGTGACACAGAGGGGGCTGGGAGTGCCCGTCACCTCTGCTTTACAGAAGGTAGGGACACCTTCATTGGCTCTCATTGGTGTACTGGCCTCAGGATCAGTGGTATTGACCCACAAGGGGAGTCCAGGCCTGGGACATGGCCCACAAATATACAACAAAAAAATGTATGTCTTGATATTAGTGGAATCCTTTACGGGGGTGGGGGGAACAAGGAGCGTCTAAAATCTTCTTTCCTGAGGGTAGGGCAGAACTAGCAACAGGCACTGGATGTTCCAGCCTGTGCAGTAGGCAGACACCCCCAAGATGCACACCTAGTGGTGCTGACAACCACCATGGATACTTAGAAAGACTTAGGATGTCCCAAAGCACTTTACAGCCAATGAAGTACTTTCTTTTTTGAAGTGTAGCCACTGTTGTAATGTAGGAAACGAGGCAGCCAATTTGCACACAGCAAGCTCCCACAAACAGCAATGTGATAATGACCAGATAATCTGTTTTAGTGATGTTGATTGAGGGATAAATATTGGCTAGGACACCAGAGATAACTCCCCTGCTCCTCTTCAAAATAGTGCCATAGGATAATTTACGTCCACCTGTGAGAATAGAGGGGACCTCAGTTTAACGTCTCATCTGAAAGACGGCACCTCCGACAGTGCAGTACTCCCTCAGTACTGCACTGGAGTGCCAGCCTAGATTTTTTTGCTGCAGTCCCTGGAGTGGAACATCATGGGACCTCTCACTGACCACGCATACTGTGGCAGGGTCAGCGCTGGTGGTCTCTGGGGAACGTGAGCCCAGCGTGGTTGCCGGGATCGGTGCCCAAGGATTTTCAGGGACATTGCATTTCATTTCAAACAAACATACAAAGAATGAAAAAGTAAGGCATTTCAAAAGTTTGCATTGAAACACAGATGACAGACATCGTCATAACTTTCAGAACAGACTACTCCTAGCTGTTCTAGGTACTTGTCCTTTCTAAAAATACTCCACAATATATCACAAGGCCCCTTAAAATTCCACTGATTACCTTCAAATTCGCTGTACTCAAGTCACAGTGATTCACATTTCCATGAATAGGAAGATACCTGCAGAATCAGACAGCAGATAAAAGACCCTCAGCTCAAATAGGAAAACAGATTTTATCTAGAGTTAGGTTAAATTATACTGCTAGTCATTTCACAATAACTAAATGCTCACAAACATTGTGCTGGACAATGCAATGAATAACACTGACACTGTTTGTGTAGATCTGGAAAAAAAAACTTAAGATTATAAAACAAAGCAGAAAATGGAACCCATTCCAAGTGATCAAATCTTTAAATGATTCACCACCTGAACAAAGAACACTTGTATTTATTCTGAAAATGAAGCACTGCAACATGTAATCGTTATATATGTTTTAAAAAGTACTTGGCCCAGAAATTCGAGCGCACCCATTTTTGGGAGTGGGGCGGAGCAGGGGCCGATCCCATCACCTGAATGGATAGGCCCGATGCGCACCCGCTATTAGGCCTCGGGTTTCGTAAACATCGAGCCACCGAGCTGTGGCCACCTACTCGGCATCCCCAGGCAGCTCACCGGAAAAGTTGCCCTTCGGTATATAGCTTAAGTCAATCAGGGTGGGAGGGAGGGCAATGGTGGCTGGGAGGGGGTAGGTAGTAGGAAGAGGCCGGGGATCGGTCAGGGAGAACAGAGGCTGGGATCTGGGTGGTGGGGGTGGGGTAATGGCAGCGATCGGGTGGCGGGGGTGAGGTCACGATCGGGGGCGTGAGCAGCCGCCGGCATCGTACCACGTGCTCTGAATGTGGGGGGTCTGGAAGAGCACTCCTGCCTACTTCCGCCTATTTTGTGCTCCATCCGTATTTTCTGGTCGGGTTTTCTACCGGGGTAGAGGCATCCACCAGTTTACAGTTAATTATACTAAAATTAGGCTCTGATTTTGTCACTTAAGTGACCATACACTTTGCCTATATTTACACTAGTATAGTGGCCTGGTTTATAAAAATGAGCATCCAGGGCAGCTGGAGTTTACATCTAAAGAGTCGTACGACAAGACCAAGCAGCACTTTGGGGCTATTTCTGAAGTTTTGTTTCTTTTTCTTTTGGTTTCTTTCATGTTCTTGCTCAAGATGTTTTGTTTCAAGTGTTCTCACACTGCCATGTGTTTGGTATGTCCATGATATTGGGACAATAGGTTTCCCAGTGGAAATCTCCCTTTACGTTTTTTGGAGGAAGAAGAGGAGCGATGGAGGGATGCCAGGAAATTCAGGTTGTACTATAGAAACATAGGAACCGGAGGAGGCCATTTAGCCTCTCGAGCCTGTTCTACCATTCAATGAGATCATGGCTGATCTGCGACCTAACTCCATATACCCACCTTTGCCCCAAATCCCTTAATACCTTTGGTTAACTAAAATCTATCAATCTCAGATTTAAAATTAACAGTTGACCCAGCATCAACTGCCGTTTGCGGCAGAGAGCTCCAAACTTCTACCACCCTTTGCGTGTAGAAGTGTTTCCTAATTTCATTTCTGAAAGGCTGGCTCTAATTTTTAGGCTATGTCCCCAGTCCTAGATTTCCTAACTAGTGGAAATAGTTTCTCTCTGTCTATCCTATCAGTTCCCCTTAATATCTTGAAAACTTCGATCAAATCACCCCTTAATCTTCTAAAGTCCAGGAATACAACCCTAGCTTGTGTAATCTCTCCTCGTAATTTAACCCTTCAAGTCTAGGTATCATTCTGGTAAATCTACGCTGCACTCCCTCCAAGGCCAATCTATCCTTCCTAAGGTGTGGTGCCCAGAACTGAACATAGTACTCCAGATGTGGTCTAACCAGGGCTTTGTATAGCTGCAGCATAACTTCTAACCCCTTGTATTCTAGTCCTCTAGATATAAAGGCCAGTATTCCATTAGCCTTTTTAATTACTTTTTGAAGCTGTCCATGACATTGTAATGATCTATGTCTCTTTGGACCTCCACTGCTTCTAGCTTTTCATCATTTAGAAAGTACTCTGATCTATCCCTTTTAGGTCCAAAGTGGATGACCTCATACTTGCCTATATTGAAATCAATTTGCCACAGTTTTGCCTATTCACTTAATCTATTAATATCTCTTTGTAATTTTATGCTTCCCTCTACACTGCTTATAATGCCGCCTATCTTTGTGTCATCGGCAAACTTGGATATGTGACTCTCTACCCGTTATCAAATCGTTAATGAATACCGTGGATAGTTGAGGCCCCAACACAGATCCCTGTGGGAAGCCATTAGTCACATTCTGCCAATTAGAGTACCTACCCATTATCTCTACTCTCTGTCTCCTGCCGCTCAGCCAATCTCCTAACCAGGTCAAAAATTTGTCCTCCAATTCAATGAGCTTCAACTTTATCTAACAGTCTTTTAAGAGGGACTTTATTGAATGACTTCTGGAAGTCAATATAAATAACATCCATAGACATTCCCCTGTCCACTACTTTAGTCACCTCTTCAAAAAGTTCAATCAGGTTCGTCAGGCATGAGCTACACTTTACAAATCCATTCTGGCTCTCTCTGATCAACTGAAAATTTCCAAGGTGTTCAGTCACTCCATCCTTAATTACTGACTCTAGTAATTTCCCAACAACAGATGTTGGGCTAACCAGTGTATAATTCCCTGGTTTCCCTTTCTCACCTTTCTAAATACCACAGTCAGACCACGCCCACCTGATGGTACCCTCCCACCTATATTTACAGGTAGAGGCACATTTACCTGCCAATGACCATGCAAAACCAGACACACAGGCTCCAGGTCAGCAGATAGTCCAATGCATAGATGTGCTATCAACTGGAAGGAGAACTGCAGCTAACATGCACCATAAGAATGACACCACCAACGGCACTCTTAAGTCCTCTTCCTCTGCCACTGTCCAAGCATTCTATCCTATGGTCCCTGCTCACTACCACCTCCACTTTGCTAGCTATCAAACAGAGGTTTAGAATGTTGGGACGCTCCATCATGTGGCCACAGACTCAGTTTCCTGCTTCATTTATTTTGCTGCCCATTAGGTTACACCATGCATTTTTGTCACCCGAACAGTCTTTTCAGAAACTGAAACATACATTAAACATATTAGCAGCCTTTCTGATAACTTCCAACATTTTTATCCTTAAATGCAGCTAGTTATCTTCAAATGAGAGCATCCATTTAAATGTACCCATAAGCCTGTAAATAATCATTAAGGGTTGCTTGCTCTCAATCTCCCATCCCCTTTTGGTGAGCTCCCTGCTCTAGGCCCAAAATAGGCTGCAAGTTTTCCCACAGCGTGTAAATAGAACTAGCCTTGTAAAATCAGACATATTGGCGCATTAATGGTCCGGCTAGTGCTAATAAGGCTGCACCCAACTAACACTCGATTGAACCTGATCAGAAATTCTATCCTTTTGTGTATAATAAAAACAGAACATGTTGGAAAGATTCAGCACATCAATCATCTGAGAGTAAAGACATGATCCCTGCTCACTACCACCACCATTTTCCACTTATCTCTGTTTGATAGCTAGCAAAGTGGAGGTGGTAGTGAGCAGAGCCCATGTCTGTCCCTATCAGATGATTGACGTGCTGTAGCTTTCCCGTATATTCTGTTTTTATTATACACAATATATTTCAGGTGTGGCCTTTTATCAGAACTGATAGCGTCTATTTAATTCCCTCTTATCCCTTCAATTCGTGAGCCTTCCCTGAGAAGCTAATGTTTTTTTAAGCTTAAAAATAAAATTTAACTGCAACTTATCCAAGTGTCTTTTAATTCTGCAGAGGCTATCGCAGGTAACAGAATTAATACGGGCATTATTAATTCTGTTACCTGCTGTAGTGAACCTAAAAAATATGTACAATGATATGGGAGTGCTGGGCACAAATCCAACACTCCCACAGCTTTAAAACTGAACTGCATGCTGGCTGCCAATAAAACTTTGTTTTAAGAGTTCACTACCTCCCTAGCTGGCAGTGCGTTCATATATTTTCACAAGATGAAAAATGTAAATTTACTACTTGCAGGAAGAGCAATAAAGCCTTGTAATAAAATTTTATTTGCATTCAGCTCTATGAAATCAGGGAATGCTAGATGGAACTGAAGCTTTTTCAACAAGTACACATTTTCCCATGTGTTAGTAGCTGCTTTTTCACTCAATAATATGACAAGGAATCAGTGAGTATAAATAGATTATAACATATAAGCAAAATATATACATATTTAGTAGCAAAATACATTTCCAGCGTCACTCTATTACAAAATTCTTTTCTCATTGGCCGTACTTGCCAAGGAGATAAAGTTTTCCTCAGTAATGTTGTTATCTCCTGTCTTAATAATACATTCTGTAAAAACTGTTTTCACTTGCAAAAGATTATAATGGTCTATTATGGCAGACTTCACAGCCATAATGCACAATATTGCACTTCACAGTGTTAAGAAACTGCTTATAAGACAAGGTATTATATAAAATAATGGGGTTAACTTTTAACTTCAGCTGGGGTGGAAAACTGCTGGTATCGGATCGGCTGCCCATTGTACACCCTGCCTGATTTGTCTTCCATTGACGTAAAACAGGATAACAGGTGGCTGATCCAATATTCGCAGTTTTCCACCCCTGCCAAAGTTGAAAGTAACCCCCAATATTTTTCTTGGAGTGAATTAATGATATTCTATCTCAACTGTTTTATACAATGTATTCTCAAAGAGTTCATTTAGACTTGTTGGAGTTCACAGAGCACTGCAGACTTAGGAAAGCTGTGTTTGCACGTCAGAATATTCTCCGCCACAATACGGGAAACATTTTAAAGGCGGGTAACAAAAAAAAAAATCAGTAATGATAAACCTAACCACTTGTGTTCACATTCAATAGTTACTCTCCTCTACATTGCCTGGGAATGGGGATTTAAAAAACTGAGCAGGCTCAACTTCTTACCAAGGAATTTCTATCCCAACATTTCTCCTGTCTTCAAAAGTAAAATGGTGGAGTATCAGGACCAACTCATTTGCATTTTAAGCTTTCCATGCAGTGCACACATGGATGTCACTGGAGAATCTTGACCGTACTTCAACACAAGTCAGACATATTCAAAAACAAAATACTGCGGATACTGGAAATCTGAAGTAAAAACAGAAAATGCTGAAATACTCAGCAGGTCAGGCAGCATCTGTGGAGAGAGAAACAGAGTTAAGGGCCACGATTTTGCTGGCGCTCAGAGGGCAGGTTCGGAGTCGGGTCAGCTGTTAAATTCGAAATGATTGACGGTGGGTTGTCAACCCGTCACGATCCCGCCTCCGTGTGAGTTTCAAGAGTGTCGAGTCTGCAATTTCACAACAGACCCGACACCAAGCGGCGTGTGAGGGATTTAAGGCACTTAACTCCTTGTTAATTGCTTGTTAACTGCTATTTTGACAGCCTTTTCCTATTTTCCAACATTTCACGACATTTGGAGATCACACCAGGTTAGTGTGTCGGGAGGACCAACGAGCTGGATACTTCACAGCTGCAACTGCAGTATAAAAGTTGAACTCTCACATCTGATCACTTTCAAATGTCAGAGGTGTCTGATTTCAGGATTTGGATGACACATTTGATCTGTCTGGAGGCTGTAAGTGTGTGGTGTTAACTCTATATGCACTGTCACCTCCTTGGAGCAAGCTCTCACCATTGACAGATCGCTTCTGCCATCTCAACTTCAGCTGCCATCTATTCCAGCAACATCGGTGCCTTTTGAGAAAATCTCAGCTTGGTCCTCTGAATCTCTCCACAATCAGCCCTAACACCAACATCACCAGGCACACCAACATCACCAACAACCTTCTCCGCAATCACCTGATGCTGCACAGGACACAGGGCATCAGCACCCGACCACATTGCTGCCTGGGACACCAGGGATGGCCTCACCATGGCCAGATTTACTTCTCTTGACGCTGCACACCCTGGCTGCCACATGATGTGCCAGGTTGGCACCATCCCACACCAACACCATAAAGCATTCCCACAATGCCCAAGCCATTCCTTTCACACTCATCACCATTGCAGGGGGTACTGTTATGTCTCACCATTCACTGCAACTCACTAAGCCACTTCCAAACATGCACACAAATCTGTCCAAGAATGCAAAGTGTTCAAAATTAAGGTTTCAATGTTTGACACCATATTAACAGAAACTTTACATGAACATTGCATAAAACACCCAAGTGGCTACCCTTGTGTGTTGTTAGTTGGTATGATTGCACTAGGATTAAGGTGAGTGTGAGAGGTGGCTAGTGAGATGGGGAAGTGATAATGTAGATATAGAGGGATGGGTGGAGGTGCAAGGTAAGTTGGTGTGAGTAAGGATGTGCGGGAGTAGGGTAGGGAAGGCAGAGTGATGGGGATGTGATGAGTGGCACAGCAGGATGAGGTTGAGTATGGCTTTGCAGTAATGTTTCATGATCTACTGAGATCATTAAAAGGTTTGTGCCACTGCAACCAAGCACTCCTGATGACATCCTTGCTTTTGCCCTCCTGTGCAATGTGCAACCAGGCTGTGTTGATCTCCTGGGGAGGTCTCTTCCACCCATGGGAAGGGAAGAGAACCTCCCTGCGTGCTGTGACTCCCTCCATAAGCATATGGAGGGAGTCATGCGAGAGCTTGGGTGCAGCCGTGCACCTCTGTGCAGTGCTTGTCAGTGTTTGCAGCACCTCAATGCTGTAGAACACTGACAGCACAACTGTCAAAATCAATGTGGTCATGGTCCCTTTAAGGAAACCGGCTGATGACGCATCATCAAATTACATCATCAGACCCGCTTCCTATTAATTGGCCGTGAACCCCGCAGGAAAATCATTTTCAGAGAGCGGCTGCAGACGGGAGCGGGACCGGAACCCGTCAACCAGCTCTCCCGCCGCTCTCCCACCTCCGTAGGGAATATCCTGCCCACCGTTTCAGGTCGATGACCTTTCGCCAGACATATTCAAGCTTGTCATGACTTGTTTATAAACAGGGAAATTGTTACATTTGTCTCCTAAAAGTTAGATGGTGTAATGCTTGGTATCTCTGAAACATATCATTACAATGCCAATGCATTTAGTTGAAGTCTAAAGGAAAATCACACTGGAAAGCTGAAGAGTGATCAGTCGAATAGATTCACATATCGAGCTTGCTCAAATGCCATGGTTGCAAGAAAAGATTTGAGATTGGTCCAGAACACTGCAAGAGTAAGGCAGGATTCTATGATGCTTGATATTAGGAACACTGGAGCTTTGGGGCCATTGAGATCCATTTAACCAGAATCAATGCGAGACCTGATAAACTAAAGGTGGAATAAGGCATATAAAAAAATGGACTCTATAAATCCCTGTTTGTGCTGTTAGTTTTCACCTCCCCACACATGAGTAGGAGCTAGAGAAGTTTATCTCTGAAAAGTTTGGGGCATAAGTTTTGTACACAAGTTTTCGTAGCTGAGATAGATTCAATAATGTGTGTGTTATGTAGTTACACTATTGATTTCTGTCCTTTATCCAGCAGTACTGCCAATTACAGGCCCAGAATGGACTGTCACACTATGGGCTTGGGATTCAATCCATGACTTGTCTCACATTCACATTTGGGCATCCCCTCAAATAGCGAATATCCAATCTGGGCAGGGCTTTGCAGTGTGGCACTGAGGAATCGACAAAAGGGAGGAACGGTTGTCAGAGGATCCATCTCAGATTATCATATTTACAATCTTCTGTCTGTCCCCGAGTGTAAGGCATACAAACCCACAATATTACAAAGAAAAGAAATTTGTCACAAATACTTCAAAATGAATGTTGATTTAAAAAGTTTCAAGGCTTAATTATACTGTGCATTCGCCATCAGTTTTTAAATGGTTCTCAGCTAGCCATCACCTTTGTTTATCTCTGCATATAATCTGGGAGTGATGTTGGCAGATTGAAAGCCCCAAAGTTCATCTAAACCTGAGACATCACAGACACACATAGTCATGGAATATTTTATGATCACCTTCCTTTGTAACATATATAAATCTTTACTGCAGTTACGTTCTTTAGCTATAAATTATTTTCCCAGGTGTGCCTAAGTAACCATGATTATGTTAGTGAATAAAGGTATTAATGCACCTCATGATTGCTTTCTGTAACCTGGGGGAGAAATAGTTTACCAATTGTAGTTCAGAGATGATCTAGACTATGGCCCAGATTTTGCGAACTGTCACCGTTCGCCGTCATTACCCCCCTGAAACTGACCGTAATTTCAGGATGTAGCACATGTGCAGCTAAACGCGGAAATCCTGAAGTTGCGGCTAGTCATTCACTGCTCCGACACTGGCTACACTGTGGACCTCCACTCCACCCCCGCCCATAGCCAGCAATCAGTGGAATTAACGGAAAGTTAAGCTTTTCCGCACTAAAATCGCTGTTAAATGTTAAGTCTTATTGGAATAGGTGTAACTGGAGTTTTAATAATGTACTGACTGCTAAATAACCATTCTGGCCCTGAAAAATGAATTTTATATTTGTGGAATGTCAAATTTCTCCATTATGATAAAAATAACTAGATTTTTACAAAAAGTTTGTTCATGATATTTTAGCTTTGACCTTAACCCCATGTGTATGTCCCAATCTTTATTTCACTCGCTGTAACATTTTTAAAAAGTGCAGATAATCAGTGCTTTTCATTTCCTGGTTTGCTGCCTGTGAGAATTCTTCAATATGATTGGCTGCTTAGACAGCTTGATGATGTCACTGCTGCTCTATGCTAGGAATCCCCTATTGACAGCACTACAATCAACTACACGTCGAGGAAGCTAACGTTTTCGCCACAGAGACTGCGAGATCTTTGTGGGCAGCTTTCTTCGAGGTTAGTAGTGAGCACCATCACATCGCCGCTGACGGCAAATTACAGGCCACTATCTCATCCAAAACTGATAATGTTCAAACCTCATTAAAGGATTAATCAGTTTCCAAAAATATAATTGAGGTCAGTATTCAAGTCTCAAAGGGCTTCACATACAGTGAATTACTTTGAAGTGCAGTGGCTGTTGTAATACAGGTTAACATGGCAGCTATTTTGCATACAGCAAGATCCCACAAAAATAATAAGAAGATTGTTTCTTGTTAAGGAAAAATATTGGTGGCGGCCTTCAGCTGCCTAGGCCCCTCCCTAAACTCTTCCATTTCTCTCTCCTCCTTTAAGATGCTCCTTAAAACCCGCCTCTTCGACCAAACTTTTAGACACCCCTCCTGATATCTCCTTCTTTGGCTCGGCATCTACTTTTGTCTATTTACATCTCTGTGAAGTGCCTTGGGACATTTTTCTATGTTAAAGGTGCTATATAAATGCAAGTTAATGTTGTTGTCATTGTTGTTCAGCATACCAGGAAATCTCCCTGATCTTCTTCAAATAGTAACATGAGATGTTTAACTTCCACCTGAGCAGGCAGACAGGTCCTCAGTTTAACTCTCAGCTGAAGGACAGCTCCTCCTCCTTTCTGATGTGCTCAGGTCCTGAAGTAGGACTTGAACCCATAACTTTATGTTCAGCTGTTAACATTGGCCCAGATTTTGCAGTGGTAATGACAGCAAAACTGTTAGTGTTCGCTCTCTGTAAAATTTATAAAAAGCAAATTAGAATCTGTGCATTTTACTTCCTGGTTTGCTGTCTATGAGAATTCTTCAAAGTGATTGGCTGCTTAGCCAGCTTGATGACATCACAGTTGCTGGACACTGGTGATTTGCTTCATTTGGCATCAGATTCAAACAAAGGTCGGGAGAGCTGAAATTGATGCCACAGAGATTGCTAAATCTTTGTGGGCAGCTTTCTTCGAAGTCAGCAGTAAGCGCTGATGCTTTGCCGCTGACTGCAAATTCCGGGCCATTGTGTTCATTGAATCTGTGTAAATCAGTGAGTTACTGCCCTTTCTGTATCAGGCCTTATAGAATTATAGAAACAAACAGCACAGAAGGAATCCACCGTGCCTCTGCCGGCTCTTTGTAAGAGCTATTCAATTAGTTCCACTCCCCTGCTCATTCCCCATAGCCCTGCAAATTTTTCCTTTTCAAGTATATATGCAATTCCCTTTTGAAAGTTACCGTTGAATCCACTTACACCACCTTTTCAAGCAGTGCATTCCGGATCATAACAACTTCCTGCATCAAATAAATTCTTCTCATCTCCCACCTGATTCTTTTGCCAATTATCTTAAATCTGAATCCTCTGGTTATTGACCCTCCTGCCAGTGGAAACAGTTTCTCCCTATCTATCAAAATCCTTTATGATTTTGAAACACATTTATTAACATTCTCTGCTCTAAGGGGAACAATCCCAGCTTCTCTAATCTCTAGTCCCTTCAATTTTGCGAACAAGCCTATTATGTGGCATTTTATCAAACGCCTTTTGAAAGTTCATGTACACAACATCAACTGCACTACCTTCATCAACCCTCTCCGTTATTTCATCAAAGAACTCAATCAAGTTTGCCAGACATGATTTGCCTTGCTGTCATTTATTAACCCATGTTTTTCCAAGTGACAATTAATTTATTCTAACAAAGAAGATAGGAGCAGGAGTAGGCCATTCGGTCCCTCGAGCCTGTTCCGCCATTTAATAAGATCATGGCTGATCATCCAAATTCAGTACCCTGTCCCTGCTTTCTCCCATATCCCTTGATCCCTTTAGCCTTAAGAAATATATCTAACTCCTTCTTGAATATATTTAATGAATTAGCCTCAACTGCCTTCTGTGGTAGAGAATTCCACAGGTTCACCACTCTCTGGGTGAAGAAATTCCTCCTCATCTCAGTCCTAAATGGCTTACCCCTTATCCTTAAACTGTGACCCCTGGTTCTGGACTCCCCCACCATCGGGAACATCCTTCCTGCATCTAGTCTGTCTAGTCCTGTTAGAATTTTATAAGTTTCAATGAGATCCCCTCTCATTCTTCTAAACTCTAGCGAATATAAGCCTAATCGACCCAATCTCTCTTCATACGTCATTCCTGCCATCCCAGGTATCAGTCTGGTGAATCTTCGCTGCACTCCCTCCATGGCAAGAACATCCTTCCTCAGATAAGGTGACCAAAACTGCACACAATACTCAAGGTGTGGTCTCACCAAGGCCCTGTACAACAGCAGCAAGACATCCTTGCTCCTGTACTCGAATCCTCTCGCTATGAAGGCCAACATACCATTTGCCTTCTTAACCGTCTGCTGCACCTGCATGCTTACCTTCAGCGACTGGTGCACAAGGACACCCAGGTCTCGTTGCACTTCCCCTTTTCCCAATCTATTGCCGTTCAGATAATAATCTGTCTTCCTGTTTTTGCCACCAAAGTGGATAACCTCGCATTTATCCACATTATACTGCATCTGCCATGCATCTGCCCAATCACCCAACCTGTCCAAATCATACTGGAGTTTCTCTGCATCCTCCTCACAGCACACACGCCCACCCAGCTTTGTGTCATCTGCAAACTTGGAGATATTACATCTAGTTCCCTCGTCTAGATCATTCATATATATTGTGAATAGCTGGGGTCCTAGCACCGATCCCTGCGGTACCCCCACTAGTCACTGCCTGCCACTTGGAAAAAGACCCGTTTATTCCAACTCTTTGCTTCCTGTCTGCCAACCAGTTCTCTATCCAAGTCAGTACCTTGCCCCCAATTCCATATGCTTTAACTTTGCACACTAATCTCTTATGCGGGACCTTATCGAAAGCCTTCTGAAAGTCCAAATACACCACATCCACTGGTTCTCCCTTATCTATCCTACCAGTTACATCCTCAAAAAATTCCAGTAGATTAGTCAAGCATGATTTACCTTTTGTAAATCCATGTTGACTTTGTCCGATCCTGTCACTGTTTTCCAAGTGCTCTGCTATTACATCTTTTATAATGGACGCGAGCATTTTCCCCACTACCGATGTCAGGCTTACCGGTCTATAATTCCCCGTTTTCTCTCTACCACCTTTTTCAAATAGTGGGGTTACATTAGCTACCCTCCAATCCATGGGAACTGACCAGCAATGCATCTACTATTTCTAGGGCCACTTCCTTAAGTACCCTAGGATGTAGATTATCAGGCCCTGGGGATTTATTGGCCTTCAATCCCGTCAATTTCCCTAACACCATTTTCCTACAAATACTGATTTCATTCAGTTCCTCCCTCTCATTAGACCCTATGTTCTCCGGCATCTCTGGGAGGTTATTTGTGTCCTCCTTTGTCTCCTCCTTTCTGGATTATGATCTCTAAAAGTTTCCTCACCACCGACGTTAGGCCAACTGGCCTGTATGTACCAAGTTCATTCCTCTTTTTGAACTGGGGTGTGACATTTGCAACTCTCCAGTCCTCTGGCACCATTCCCATATCCAAAGAGGATTGAAAGATTGTGGTCCCAGCCTCCACTATACACCCTTACTTCCCTCAGCAACCCAGGATGCCTCCCAACCTGACTGCTGCCAACCTTTTAAGTATTTCCTCCTTATCTATTTTTAACCTATCCAATTTCTCTGCCCCCTCCTCCTTAACTGTGACATAGACAGCATCCTCTTCTTTTGTGAAGACAGATGCAAAGTATTTATTTAATACCTCAGCCATGCCCTCCGCCTCCACAAGAAGATTTCATTTTTGGTCCCTATTCGGCCCCACCTTTCCTTTGACTATCCTTTTACTATTTACATGTTTATAAAAGACTTTAATGTTTTCTTTTATGTTACCTGCTAATCTTTTCTCATGCACTCTCTTTGGCTTAAATACAACAGATCTATTAATTCAAATCGCAGTAGAACCTAAGGTTACAAAACCAAAGTTAGAATCTAACCAGTCAATCTAATGAACTATATTGATTAACAGAGCACAGTATTGTGCCTGTTAATTACTACATTTCTTCTTCCCTTTTGTCAAGTATTATCCTTTATTAACCTGAGTGCATTCTTGTAGTGTTATAAGATTTCTGGTAAATTGACATAAATGCAAAATACTCAATAAAATAGTTTTCAAAGCAAAATGTTTAATCATTAAAAAATGACAGTCTTAAGGACAGATAGTTCAAATACATTAACATCCTGTAGTCCAAGGTGAGTACCTTTTTGAGATTCCACTAAAAATGATAATACAAATGTCCAAATGTATTTGGCTCCCACAATGTATTGTTTCATTACATCCTTGGGCTAAGTTTGTTGTGAAAAAGTCTGTCCAAGCTGCGTGGCATATTTTTCTTGCAGGTGGAGGTGGAAGATATAGAACTAAAAACAGGTGCTCAAATGTCATAAAAACTTTGATTGGAAAAACCGGGCAAAGTATCTCAGGTGCTGTAGCCCCTGCACCCAATTAACGCGGCAAAAAGGCCACTGACCCATTTTGAGGCCATCAACTCCAGGTGAAGGCAGTGAAAATCGACCCCACTTAGTTTTGTAAACTAGGGCAGTTAACTAAGAGTCACCAAACTAGCATTTTGCAATGCACAACATCTATTGTGGAAGTGGCCTTTGTAGGTTAGTGCACTATTGTATTTCCTTAGTGTTTAGTAAAATAGCCTAATGCTTAAATTGTTTCTGTACTTTTTGGTGAATCTGTACTCGTGTGGATAAAAGAGAGATACACAAGAAAGTTGCCAGAAAAGAGAGAAAGGTGTATAGTACACAGGGATGAATTTACATACTTTACAAAGCTCTGAGAACTGACAAAGTACTTATCAGTGGTTGATCTCATGGAGGCTAAAGCTGCTTTAACAGCTGTAATGGAGTATCTTCTAGGACCAATATTGTGTTTGACTATGTGTATTAGAAGTTTGTAATAAGGAGGTTCCACTGTACATTACTGTAAGTGGATGTTAAATAACAGATACCAATGTATCTGTCTCAGTAGGAGAAGGATATATCGGCTTGTACAAAGTTGATCATTGCCTATGAGGATGCTATCATGTTAAACCTGTCACTTATTAAGTCATAAAAGAAAACGTATGCTATTTCAAACAGAAATGCTTATCTTGCTTGCTAGGAACACTGTACCAATGCAGATTAAAATGTCCACAAACTGTTTTGAATCTAGGTATGTTCATACAGTGTTGTTTATTTGCTGAATGACTGAGATGAGCACATAGATAAATCATTAACATAGTTCAAAACTTCTAAGTATTGTTTAAATGAATAAAAATCTCCACATGGAACTCTTTTGCTGAGGTTTAAGAGGAGCATAAACTGTAAGAAATGAAAAATTACTTTGTTTGTCAAATATCCAAGTCTTTATCTGCAGATTAATGGAAAGATGACCTCCACTCAGTCTGCACCACAGTCACTTCATAGCTTATCACACCGAACACATCAAAAGAGAACAATCTCTAGACAACAAACATAAGTATGGCTAGCGAATTCTGCAGTTTTTCTTAGTCAAATAGGTTGGGGCAAGTCTTCAAAAGTGCTGCAACTCTGCAACTGCATAAGAGGAATTCTTTTTCATCCAAAACAGATTTTCAGTGAGTTGTGGACATTTTCAGGCTGAATAGAGTATGGCAGCTCTTTTTCCACAAGTTTGGGATCTTTCTTCATTTATTTATTCAATCTCTTTTTACGTTATTTTCCTAGCAACTAGGTTAAACCAACAATAGCTGTTTACCTTTGCACTTTGTGAATATCATTACCTCCCAATCCCCTCAAATTTAAAATTCTCATTCTTGTGTTTAAATCATTTCATGCTTGGCCTCACTCCTCCCTCTCTCTCTAAGTTCATTCGGACCTACAACCCCTCCCAACTCTCTGTTCCTCCAAATATGACCTCCCTCCATTGGTGGCCATGCCTTCAGCCACCTAGGCCCCATGCAACACCAAATTGCATTTATATAGCACCTTTAGCATAGTAAAACATTCCAAGGTGCTTCACAGGAGCGTTATCAAACACTGAGCCACATAAGGAGATATTAGGACAGGTGAGAGGCAGGTTTTAAGGAGCATCTTAAAGGAGGAGAGAGAGGTAGAGAGGCGGAGAGGTTAGGAAGGGAATTCCAGAGCTTAGGGCCTAGGCAGCTGAAGGCACGGCTGCCAATGGTGGAGCGATTAAAATCAGTGATGCGCAAAAGGCCAGAATTAGAGGAGTACAGAGATTTTAGAGGGTTGTGGGGTTGGAGGAGATTACAGAGATAGGGAGGAGTGAGGCCATGGAGGGATTTGAAAACAAGGAAGAATATTTTAAAATCGAGGCGTTGCTGGACCTGGAGCCAATGTAGGTCAGCGAGCACAGGAGTGATGCACTGGAATTCTTTCCCTAAATCCCTCTGCCTCTGCCTCCCTCTCCTCTTTTAAGAGCTTCCCTAAAATCTACCTCTTCAACCAAGCTTTTACTCACCTCTCAAACTTTTCTTCTTTGGCTCATTGTCCATTTTTTCCTTGCACCTCAGTGAAGTACCTCAAGATATTTTCTTATATTGAAGACATTATACAAATGCACATTGATGTTGACTTATGACTATTGCATGTTCTTTCCCAGTATGTAACCGTGCAGCAGAATAGGACTTCCACCTGACCTATGGCCCCAATGCTGACTTGTCGGGAATCCCATGGTAAGCTCATTATAATATTGCTGGGCAAGACAAAGGTGTGAGTCCTGCCAACAATTTCTGAGCTGCACCTGGGAGGCCCAGAAAATTTGTGGAGTGGGTGGGAGTAAGTCTTTCTGAAGGCGCAGCTGCAGGACTTAAAGCTGGACTGCTCTTAAAGCAGAATTCGGGATGGTGAAGAGATGGCTTCAATAGGAAAAATTTAAACTTGAAAGGGGAGAAGGGGAATACATAGCGGTGAAACCTTAAATGCTTGTTGCTGATTGTAATATATTGATGATGTTTCTTACTGTATTGTCAGAAACTTAAAGTTGCACTGGAATGGGAAAAGATGTTTGCCAACTTTGGCCCTCATGGGACTTCTGCTTTTATTGATGAATGGAGTGTGCTGAAAGCTTATAGGTTTAAATTATATGAAACATCCCAGTTAATACATATGTTGTATAGCTATCATATGATCAGACATTACCCAAAGTGTGTCCGATGACTTTGTCTTGGGACAGGTCATTTGGGGTTGGCCAAGCAAATGGTGCACATTTTGTGGAAGGAGGTGGCTGTGACAGTGAATGCCATCTCCTTGAACCCAGGACTCCTTTTCAACGTAGAAAGAATTTAAAGACCTCACCAGAGCAGCCAAAGTAAACTTTGCTCCCCACCCCCACAAGTTTTCTTGTAACCTTATTATTTATTCATTATGCTCTCTAGGGGTGAAATTGGTCTTGGGTGGTAGCGCAAAACAGCTGATGTAAAATGGGCTGCCAATTTGCTACCATACCTGATTTTCTTTTCCATGGAAAAGGAAATCGGGCGGCATGTAGAACAAGCTGCTGATTTGCTATCAGCCATTTTGCGCTACCGCCCAAAAAACAATTTCACACCCTCTATACTCTAAGGCTGTATTCTGAACCACTGGTCCCATTGCCTATCATGCTTCATCTTCTACCTATGAATACACCTTCCCTTACAATGGCCGTGATTTTACTTACTTGGGCGGGTTCAAGGTGGGTGATGCGGGTGGCGGCCCCGCTGCTGGTTCCATCCCGCTGTCCAAAATGAATTTATGTTAATAGGGCTTGGAAAGCCCACCCAGCACGTTTCCTGGGCCAATTAGAGGAATCGGGTCTGATGACATCATTCATGACACGTCATCAGCCGGTTTCCTTAAAGGGACCGTGGCCACCTTAGTTTTGACATTTGTGCTGTCAGTGTTCTACAGCATTGAAGTGCTGCAAACACTGATAATCACTGCTCAGAGGCAGAGGGTTGCACCCAGGCTCTCCCATGACTCCCTCCATATGCTTATGGAGAGAGTCAGAGCACGCAAGGAGGTCCTCTTCCCTTCCAATGGATAAATGTGAGAAGTCGCACAACACCAGGTTATAGTCCAACAGTTTTATTTGAAATCACAAGCTTTCAGAGCGCTGCTCCTTCGTCAGGTGAAGTGAAGCTTCACTTCACCTGACGAAGGAGCAGCGCTCCGAAAGCTTGTGATTTCAAATAAAACTGTTGGACTATAACCTGGTGTTGTGCGACTTCTCACATTTGTCCACCCCAGTCCAACACCGGCATCTCCACATCATGGCTTCCAATGGATGGAAGACACCTCCCCAGGAGACCAACACAGCCTGGTTGCACATTGCACAGAAGGGCACAAGCAGGGATGTGGTCAGGAGGACCTGGGTGCAGTGGCGCAAATGTTTCAATTATCTCATTATATCAGGAAATATGAGTACAAAGCCTCTCAACCTCATCCTGCTGTGCCACTCATCACATCCACATCACTCTGCCTTCCCTACCCTACTCCTGCACATCCTTACTCACACCAACTTACCTTGCATCTCCACCGATCCCTCTCTATCTACATTATCACATCCCCATCTCACTAGCCACCCCTCACACTCACCCTCATCCTAGTGCAATCATACCAACTAACAACACACAAGGGTAGCCACTTGGGTGTTTCATCCAATGTTTATGTAAAGTTTCTAATAATGTGCTGTCATACATTGAAACCTTTATTTTCAACACTTTCCGGTCTTGGACAGATTTGTGTGCACCTTTGGAAGTGGCTTAGTGAGTTGCAGTGAATGGTGAGACATAACCGTATCCCCTGCAATGGTGATGAGTGTGAAAGGAATGGCTTGGTCATTGTAGGGATGCTATATGCGTGTGGGCTGATGCCAACCTGGCGCATCATGTGGCAGTCAGGGTGTACAGCGTAAAGTTAAGTAAATCTGGCCATGGTGAGGCCATCCCTGGCCTCCCGGGCAGCAATGTGCTTGAGTGCTGATGCCCTCTGTCCTGTGCAGCATCAGGTGATTGTGGAGAAGGTTGGTTTTGTTGTTGGTGCTGCTGGGGCTCATCATGGTTCGATTATGAGGACCAAGGTGAGACAGTATAAATGGCACCCCTGCTGATGGAATAGATGGCAAGTGAAGTAGAAATGACAGAACGATCTGTCAATGGTGAGAGAGGTAATGAGGTGAGACAGAATGGAGACTTGTGGAAAGGCTTGCAGTATGGTGAATCTGTTGTGGAAATGCAGTGAGGAAGAGCTTGTGGCTGAGGAAAGTGATCTCTGTCAGGTGGGAGCTTTTACTTTACATTTGAGGTTGTCAACTAATCAGCTGGAGCAATGGCCACTGAACTCCCGCCTCAGGTTGACAGACGTGGTCACCGAACAGCGTGGTTCCTGTGGCCATGAAGTTAAAGTTAAAAAGTAACTTAAAAAAGCCTGTTAAGGGTCTGGTAAATACATTATAATTAGTTTAATTGGGCCGCCCACCACTGCCTGTCGGGTCTGCTCAGCGTTGACAGACCTGACATTGGGAAAGGCGCGTTGCAGCAGGTTCCCAACCCACTGTCAAAAAAAACCACTTTCCCACCCGACCTGTCACCAATCCCACCTGCTGACTCCCTGGAAAATTCCGTCCAATGTGTCATGCATGAGAAAGCCTCCTTAACTCACAACAACCACCCTTTCTTGCTTTCTGCCTCTGTTAAAACCATTGTGTCAAACTGTTCCAACAAAAGAGTCTGCCAAATGTTCACTGCTTTACTCATCTCTTTTTCTCATTTCTTCTCTCTCACAGGAGAAAGTGGCCATCACATTTGGTAATCTCTGGCCATGGGTGATGGACTCCACAACAACAGACAATGCTTAATGGTTTTGGAATGCAAACTCACTAACATGCAACATGATTGGACACCTTCAAAAAGCACAGAGGAAACATCCCCTCTTTATTTTATTTTCTTCTGGATAAACCATAGCAAGATCTGACTGAGGAGAAGGAGGAAGAAAGCAAGCTTCCACCTCACAACCTCATCCCATGCTGTCATTCCTCCTTTCTCTCTCAATCACTAAAGAAAAGAAAGAACTTGCATTTATATAGCGCCTTTAATGACCTCAGGACATTTTACAACCAATTAAGTACTTTTGAAGTGTAGTCACTGTTGTAATGTAGGAAACGTGGCAGCCAATTTGCGCACAGCAAGGTCCCACAAACAGCAATGAAATAATGACCAGATAATATGTTTTAGTAATGTTGGTTGAAGGATAAATATTAGCCAGGACACCAGGGAGATAAGTCCCCTGCTCTTCTTTGAATGGTGCTATAGGATCTTTTGCATCCACCCGAGAGGGAAGATGGGGCCTTGGTTTAACGTCTCATATGAAAGAAGGCCACTCTGACAGTGCAGCAAACCCTCAGTTCTGCACTGAAGTAATAGCCTTGATTATGTGTCCAGAGAAATCCTCCGGCAATGTAGATACTTCTGAGGAGGGTTTTCCACTGAGCGAGACACAGAACACCGAGTGCTTGAGAAGTCAGAGGTGAAATTAGGATTTGACAGTGGGCTCTGGAGGCTCGGCAACACAGTCTGCTGAAAAGTCCTCCTGGCACTCAGAAGCCCTAAGATAGGGGCCACCTCAGTCCCAAGAGGCTCATGATATCACAGTGGAGCCAAGTACCACTAGCATCCCTGGCCATCAGGTTTCACCTCAGCGCAGTACCAGGATAGATTTAAGAACAGCACAGAAAGGGATCAGGGGTAGGCATGGTGGTAAAGAGAAGCACTTTGTTCACCAGATTTTGAGTTACACTGTGAGGCAGAGACTGAGCAGAGAGGAAGGCCACGATTTCACCAACCGAGGTGGGTCCAGGGCAACCCGAGTCGGTGTCACGGTTCCAGCCCGCTGCCTACTGCAGCCCGCACTCTCCAAGCGATTTTACGTTAATAGGGTTTATTAAGCCCGCCCTGCGAAGTTCCCAGCCAATTAAAAGGAAGCGGGTCTGATGACGTAATTTGATGACGCGTCATCAGCCGGTTTCCTTAAAGGAACCATGTCCAAATTGATTTTGACAGTTGTGCTGTCAGTGTTCTACAGCATTGAGGTGCTGCAAACACTGACAAGCACTGCACAGAGATGCACGGCTGCACCCAGGCTCTCCCATGACTCCCTCCATATGCTTATGGAGGGAGTCACAGCATGCAGGGAGGCACTCTTCCCTTCCCATGGGTGGAAGAGACCTCCCCAGGAGATCAACGCAGCCTGGTTGCACATTGCACAGGAGGGCACAAGCAGGGATGTGGTCAGGAGGACCTGGCTGCAGTGGCGCAAGCCTTTCAATGATCTCAGTAGATCACGAAACATTACTGCCAAGCTACACTCAACCTCATCCTGCTGTGCCACTCATCACATCCCCATCACTCTGCCTTCCCTACCCTACTCCCGCACATCCTTACTCACACCAACTTACCTTGCACCTCCACCCATCCCTCTCTATCTACATTATCACTTCCCCATCTCACTAGCCATCCCTCACACTCGCCCTCATCCTACTGCAAGCATACCAACTAACAACACACAAGGGTAGGCACTTGGGTGGTTTAGCCAATGTTCATGTGAAGTTTCTGGTAATGTGCAGTCAAACATTGAAACCTTTATTTTCAGCACTTTGCATTCTTGGACAGATTTGTGTGCACCTTTGGAAGTGGCTTAGTGAGTTGTAGTGAATGGTGAGACATAAGGGTACCCCCCTCCCACAATGGTGACGAGTGTGAAAGGAATGGCTTGGGCATTGTAGGGATGCTTTATGGTATTGGTGTGGGGTGGTGCCAACCTGGCGCATCATGTGGCATCTAGGGTGTACAGCATCAAGTGAAGTAAATCTGACCATGGTGAGGCACCCCAGGCATCCCAGGCAGCAATGTGGTCAGGTGCTGATGCCCTGTGTCCTGTGTAGCATCAGTTGATTGCGGAGAAGGCTGGTGTTGTAGTTGTTGCTGCTGGTGTGCCCGGTGATGCTGGTGTTGGGGCTGATCTTAGTGGAATTCTGAGGACCAAGGTGAAATATTTTCAAGGGCAACGATGCTGATGGATTAGGTGGCAGGTGAGGTTGAGATGACAGAAGCAATCTGTCAATGGTGAGAGAGGTTGTTCCAATGAGGTGGCACTGGATAGAGAGTTGGCTCCAAACACTTGCAAACTGCAGAAAGCTCAATATGTCTTCCAAATGCAGTAACCAACAGTTTCTGAGCTTTGAAAGTGAACATCTGTAACATGGGATCTTTTATACAACTTTGGCAGCTGTCAGGTCATGAGATAATTCAATCCTGAATCCACTCACGACATGCTGAGCTGACGTGTTCCCCGAGCAGCGGGTAACCCATGGGAGAGCATGTAAAATTGAAATGTAGGCATAAAATAACATTTAATTGGATGTTAACAATCCATTTAATGATGTCAGTTGTCTCCCCCGCCACTTGGTGTCGGGTCTGCTCAGCGCTGACAGACTGTCAATCTTTTCCATTTTGACAGCAGACCCGCCTCCGAACCGACCCTCTGAGCGCCGGCAAAGTTCAGCCCGACAGGTCAACCTTCTAGTCAGGGAGGGAAAAATTGGTAGAGGCAACAACTCAGGTTTCACTTCAGCACCTCCTGCTGGCTGCTCATGGAATAAATAATGGTTAATTTTTTTTTGCTCTCACATGCAGGCTACTCTGTTATGACGAGGTTACATCCTACCGTGTTTGCAGCATACATGTCGGAGTCATCATTAAGACAATACTCTACAACACAGTACAATACCAGACGTGAATCCTATTGTCTAGTTGTACTGACTCAATTATCCCCATTAAAAACATAGGGCTGGGTATTTACTAGAGCGGGTTGTGTAGGTGGGGGGGGGGGGGGGGGGCGGGCGGAATTTCAGATGGAGATCCCGGAAGTCTGGGTTTTCCCACATTCTGTGGAGATTTAACTCCAGAGTGTGCGACTCTTGGCCCTAGCAGGTTCCCCGCCTGGAGGTCAGCCTGATTGACAGGCTTGGCTTCCAGAGAAGGCTGCAGGACCAGGTATGTCCAATCCCTGACCCCGGGGGAGGGGGTGTCTGATCATAAGGGGGGCTCTGATCCCCAATCCCGGGCGGGGTCCGATCCCAAGGGGGTGTCCAACCTATGACCCCAGAAGGGGTCCGATCCCGTCGGGATGGGGGTGGTGTTTGTATGGGGCAGGGTCTGATGGTAGGGGAGCTTGGGGGGCCGGGTGGAAGCAGTCCTGCATCTCCTGGCCCACAAAGAGTGCTCCCCGAGGCTGTCCTCGACTTGCAGCAGCTGCCGGGTTTCCGGGCCAGCCGCATTAAAATCTGCAAAGCAGGTTAAATCCGAGGCTTCCAGCCTCATTAACATATTTAAAATGCCAACCTGCCTCCTGGGAGTGGGTCGACTACCCGTCCCTTGTCCCGCCTCTGTAAAACCCGATTGGAGCCAGCTTCCCGTTACGCTTGGAATTTTTGCCCATTTACCCCCCCACCCACACCCACTCCCACCCGCTCCCCCATGTTACAATTCCCCCATAGGAACAGGAGTAGGCCATTCAGTCCCTCGAGCCTGTTCCGCCATTCAATTAAATCATGGCTGATCTGTATCCAACTCCATATCCCTTAATATCGTTGCCTTGCAAAAATCTATCACTTAAATTTAAATTATTAATTGAGCTAGCATTTACTGCTGTTTGCGGGAGAGAGTTCCACACTTCTACCACCCTTTGCATGAAGAAATGTTTCCTAACTTTTCTCCTGAATGGCCTGGCTCTGATTTTAAGGTTATGTCCCCTTGTCCTAGACTCCCCCAGCAGCTGAAAAGGTTTTCTCTCGATCTACCACATCGATTCCTTTCAAATTCCTAAAAACCTCAATCAAATCATCCCTTAACCTTCTATATTCTAGGGAATACAAGTCTAATTTATGTAATCGCTCCTCATAATTTAACCCTTAGAGCCCTGGTAACATTCTGGTAAATCTGTGTTGCACTCCTTCCAAGGCCAATATATCCTTTCCAAGGTGTGATGCCCAGAACTGTGCACAGTGTTCCAGGTGGTCTAATCAGGGGTTTGTATAGTTGTAGCAAAACTTCCTCCCCTTCATATTTCAGCCCCCCAGTTATAAAGGCTAACCTTCCATTAGCCTTTTTGATTATTTTTTTGCACCTGACCACTACATTTTAGTGATCTGTGTACATGAACGCCTTAATCTCTTTGGACCGCCACTGTTCCTAGCTTTTCACCATTTAAATAGTACTCGGATCTATCCTTTTTTGGTCCAAAATGGATGACCTCACATTTACCTGCATTGAAATCCATCTGCTACAGTTTTTGTTCTCATTACTTATGATGGGGATAATTTTCACCTTCACCACCTGGGCAGTAAATTGGCGGAGCAGCTCAATGGAAATGAAAACCAGGCACTTTCTATAATGGGTGAGTGATCCACTCTCCCAGTTTTCTGCCCAAGAGGTGAAGGTGAAAGTTTCCTTCTGCTGTTAGTAGTGAATATTTGTAATTATGTGTAAAATTACTATTTTAAATAATAAAACAAAGAATATGGGGGGAGAAATTCGGTATCGCCCCGTTTGGGCCGCAATTATCAGCCGGGCGCAAAGTTTAGCACCTGGCGCTAATTATTGCCTCCGACTGCAAACTTGGCTTCTATCACCCCTGGAGGTGATTGGCGTGCTAGATCAGGCGCTACACACCTCTCTTAAGGCGCTAACGCTGAGCAGCAAGGCGCTACCTCAGAGAGCTGGTGAAGCTCATGCGATGTCAGTCAGCAATGGAACACAGACACACTGGCGCCGGCCAGTTCTTAAAGGGGAGGATCGATCTTGCTCTCCATCCACACCCTGCTCATTGCAGCCTTGAATCTCAGCCTGGAGAGACCTGTACATCAAATCTGCTGGAAAGAACAATGGAGAGGCCCAGGGAAAGAGCTCAGAGTGCAACCCCCATAGACTCTTCTAAATCGATGCAAGGAAGGTCAAATCAAAATGAACCTGCAAAGTGCTGCTCAGTACCCAAAACTCCTTCACACAGCGTTGAATCTCTCCAGAAGTCTCTCTCCCTCTCTCTCAGAATGCGTGGTGCAAAAATGTCACCGACAAAAAAAGGCAGGAAGCAGTCGCCTTTAAATAGCGCTCCCCCATTCCCTTCCTGACTGCAAAACGCTCCCCTCAACCTGTCGTTGCTAGTGGCAAGCGGTAAGGCAGGGGGCGCCACTCAATATCCGGTCCGGGGCGCTACTGGGGCGTTGCACGCTCGACTGACGTCACGATCTGTGGGCGCAGGAGATCATGGTGGTAGTGTTTTGTGCTGCCGCAAATGTCTGGTCAATTTCGCGAGCGGCGCAAACATCGCCGCGCCCAGGCGCCAGTTGCTTTGCGCCCCATTAGCGCCCAACGGGAGGCGAAAAGCAACCAAATTTTTCCCCATGGAATTTAAGAAAAGCCCAAAGTGGATTTGCAGACGCTGGTCACATCTGGTAAAAAAAATCCTTTAAATGGAGATCATTTTAGTTAATGGAGAAAAACAATTCTGTTGATGTTTGGCAGTGAGCGTACCATTAAAACTGCAGCCTACAAAGCACTGCTGGCAAATAGGTAGAGGGGTAACAGGAACCTACACCAGCTTTTAGTAATCATGAATTCTTCACCTTGTCCAAACACACAGTTTTAGCAACAGAACAAAAATAATTTCTAGAATATTGTTTCTCTTCAGTTATCAGGATCTGATTTGTTCCAGGACCGTTCGGGTAACTCAACAGGAACTTTCCCAATCTAATTTGCAACAGGGTGAAAATACATTTGCAGCAATATACATGGCAGAAACAAAGTTTATCATTACAAAAAAAATCAAGTCAGACAGATGATGGAAGTGGAAAGCAGCCACTGTAAGCAGGTAAAGGAAATAGAGTGCACAAATGAATGTGCAGTGGGTAGGACTGTTTAGACAGTTAACAGAAGCAAACAGCCAGTAGAATGCCAATTAAAATTGAGCCATTAATGATTACTGTAGAAGAGAGAGATGTGCAGTTAAAGGCATTGTTCCATAACGTATCTTACACTGATTTAGCCATTACAAAACCTAACATATAGTTAGGGATATTTCACAGGACATCTCACAGGACATCTTTCTATCGTAGAAAAGTTCAAAAAGAGTTGTAACACTGAAAGCCATTTCAGGAGAACACTGTCGACTCATTCAACTACTAATTGCAGTTTGTGAGGGGTATTTTATGTTCTGAGAAAACAACAATAAACAGCTTTGTTGTCAGTTTTATTTCACCTGCACCATTTTGACACTGAGTGCAGCACAAGTTCATTACTGACTTTGGACTGTGAGTATTTTAAAATCATATCGTTGTGTATTAATAATATGGGGCAAACGGAGTTTTTGTAGTTGTCAGTCATTTGTCTGTAAAATATATAATACACCAGCGTTTTATGTTATATTGGTCATGGAAACTACACTATCTTTCTTTCCTTCTTCTTCTTCTTCTTCTTCTTCTTCCCTGGTGTGCTGTTTAACAATGGCAGATGACAGCAAGGATTGGCTGTGGAAAGAAAGCAGTGTATATAATGTGTGCTCGGCCCAATCATCTTTTGCTGACAATTATTAAGCAAACAGTAGCTGAGATCAGCAAACTGCATGTCATTAAATAATAAGCTGCTTCAGAAATCAGTGCTTTCTTTTTTTTTAAATGTATCGATAGGAGAGGAGATTAAATATTAACACGAAAATCCCTCCACCCCTCATCAGCATATAGCTCTACAAGCTCGTGCTTCATTTCAGTAACATGCTTGTTAAACATCATAGCTGATAGAGACACACTCAATGTAAGTCTGGCAGAGTGGTCGTCAACCTTCAGAGAAGTTCACTGAAAGGGGGATTGTTAGAGTTTTTGGTAACAATGCGCTTGTCGAAAGCTCTGATAGAAATGGACTTGCCAGATTACACTGCAGCCTTAGACCCTGCTTACACAACTCTGGAGTTTGAGAATATGCAAGTGTTAGCCATGGGTAATGGTGAGTTCCAAACATTTTACTGTCAGTCTATAGGTACAGGTAAGGTGTGTGATTCTCTAAAGAAGTTGCATTTTCTGTTTTGCTCCTGCATAACCAGCAAATGTTGAAAATAAATTTAAAATCTTGAGAATTGTTATAACAGAAGTTCTACTGATTTTGGTGTACCTCATGTTCTAGATAGTTGGTTTCAAACTATGGTGATCTACTGCAATATATATGTTAAAAGCGGTTTGATATTTTCACAAGTATATCAAGGACTGTTTGGAAGTTCATTTGTTTTTGTCTTTTTTGAAGCTGAGAAAGTCAAGAAAACAAATTTCAATATTTGTACATTAATGAAACTGTTAATCTTTATAAAGAATCACATACAATAACTTGTCTACTGATATATTTTAATTAACACCCAGAGAAAAGGATTTTGTAAGGAAAAAACTTATATCATCGGTTTTATTTTTAATCTCTGACATTATTCCCATCCTACAGGCTGGTTCTCTGATTAAGACATTTATCTGAAAGTCGTGTTGTTTACTCAAGTCTTGTATAAAAATCAGATTGTTCCTAAAGGGCTTTCTTTAGTACCAGGATTGGTGGGAATCTTTATACATTGAAATTACTTTCTTTTGCTTGCTGGTTAATTTATTGTCCCCTCAGAATAAGAGTAACCAGAATAGGTGTTAGTTCTGCTTTGTGTCAAAACAGCAAGATAATTTAATGGTGACAAGCTGGTTCATTCTGGTCTCAAAATCTACCTATGAAATTCCATCCTCCATTTTGACGACAACATTGTTTGAGAGAAAAACAAACCTCAGTGTGTGCAATTTTTTTAAATCATTTTTTGGATTATTCATGTTATAGGGTATCTTACAGTTACCCTGCTGACTACTAATCAGATCATTTAAAAACTCCAATTGAAACATGCATCAAAATGTTAAGAAGGATTGTTCAGGCTGTAATATGAGTTTCAGAAAAGCCCCTGCATATACAAATGTTTATAGGATCATCTGAGCTGGTAACTGACACATACTTATTGTACCTATGTAATGAATTACCATTATCATAACACAATCCATTAGAAACTGTCACATACTGCACAATAACGTTACTGATAAAAATAATCAAATCTGGACCGTGTGCCATTTTCAGACCATTTTCGTCGATGCACGATCTCATATATTGTCTGCTTAAATTATTTTTTAAAAGCTATGAAATTCAAATTCCTCTAATGGTCTTAAAATAGGTCAGTAATCAACCACAAGATTGGTATTTATCACTGACCGGTAGCCCACCACTAATCAGTTTGACATGGAATGCACATTAGTACAAAAACTGGTTCCAGGGCCTAAATCCAGAATAAATGCCACCTTTTGAGGTTAAAATTGACAATAGGTTGTAATAACTATTATTTAGATGTTTCTAAGTTATTGGTATAAGATTAAATTGTGGATTTTACTTTACAATTTGGATGTTAGGATGTAGCCAAGTATGCCTTTAAGTTCTCACTGAGCACCTGATGCCTTTACTTAGCTTAAATCTTTGCACGAGGTAGCTCAGTCTAGTCGAAAGCTTGTCTGTAAGGTAAATAGCAGTACTTGCTGTTGTACAATAGAGTGACTTAAAGGTATGTATAAGTTCATTAAAAAAAAATTATATCTGCAGCACTCTAACAACATTCAAAATTCTAGATTTATTCAAAAGATAATCAACTGCTGTGTAGGTTTGAATCCCGGGGCTGATATTTGCTTATTTCAGTTGAATCGGTAACCAGCTAGCTCACTGGATAGGTATGTTACAAACTCAATTGGTGAATTGGTCCAATTCAGTCTTTTATTCTGGAAAATTTTTAGCCTGATTCTAATCACTGGGTTTAGGAGGTTGTCCCTTTAAGAAAAATATCCCGTGGCACAAGCCTAAAGCTATTCTGTCATTTATCCATTCTACAGTAGTACTTTGCCATATTGACAGCTGACACATCAAAAGAGACTGCTCTCCTTCTCATCTCCACCTCCCTCTCTCACCAGCTTCAGATTCAGACTCTTCAGGATAGAAATTGGTATGTGTTGCACCCTTTTTTCAGGCACGAAACAAGTGTAAAGCATACCAATCCAGCAGTGAAACAGCCAGCGCCCAATCTGGTGTTAGGCCCATTGCTAAATCTGTCAGGCCTATTTTTTCGGGCATACCAGGCGGCCACCTAAAACAGGCGTTAGGCCCTTTAAATATGTTAATCAGGGGCCTAACACCCATTGAAGGACTCCTGTACAAAATGTGTTAACTAACCCCCCTAATGACGGGATATATGTTGTATGATGTATTTCACTCATTTGCATGGTGTTATAATTTGCCTTCCCATATGGGGTATTATGCTGCCACCTCCACTATGAATGGAAGTTTTACTGGCTGGAGAAAGTTCTGTATCCAGATCCTACCTCCTCCTGAGGAAATTTAGGGCTTGCACTTTTCTTCGCTGATACAGTCTGTGTCAGGGCATCGTATCACTAATACTGTTGCAACTCCACTGCTGCAAACATAAGAATAACATTTTGCCCCAAATTTCAACAATGGTATTATCACGTTTTAAGATTTCTTGACCATTTTTCCACATAAAAGGATTTGGAAAGGACAGCTTAGTTTGTGTGTTGGATTTTGAAGCAGAGTAGAGTCACACAGGTTGAAAAAGGAAAGCCACAGGCTGCAGGCATGAACAATGGGGGAATATACTGATTGAAATGAGTGAATCTGATCATAACTGTTGCTTTGTATATTCACTCCACTATCGAATAAAGCAGTTTAAAGATTTGTGTCATACCTCACCTCACCAAGTATTAAGCGGGTCCCCTGGGATGAGGTAACTACACCCCTCCTGCTCCCACTCATCCTGGTTAACTGCATCAAACGTCTAGCTTTAGCACACATTTAGCAAATCCCTGCAACACATGGCCTTCCTTTTCAAACCTGACTCTACTCTATTTTGAAACTCAACACTCAAAATTAGTTCTCATTTCCAAATCCTTTCTGTGGAAAGTGGTCAAAAAATTCCTAAACACAACAGGCATGTTGTCATAACAATATAAAAACATTTCTGTGATTGGTGGATTCTAAGCAGAAGAGGAATAATGTTGGTCTATCTCACCATACAAAGCTTAAATTATACTAGTAATCCTGAAATCATAAATCTTATAAAAATCTAAATGAAAATACGTCACATACATCCATCTTTATTTCTCTTATTCTTATCCAATTGCCAGGATAGGATAATACCAATTGGTACCAATACAGGTCTGACTCTTACAGTGAAGTAAAACCATTGCACCAATTACCTTTTCCACATTTCAGGGTTAATATTTAAACACGTTTAAATCATGTTAGAAATTTTAGTTGTTGGTCAAGCATCCAATAACTAGCTCCCTTTTACATTTTATTTTTGTAAATAGGATTGATAAGAATATGCTTTTGTCATCAATGCATTTTTGAAATAAACTGTTAAACAAAGGGAAATGCAGATGCAATATACTTATCAGTGTTAAGATGAAGAGTAAACCAAATCCTAAAGGCTAGGCCATCTAGAGAGGAATGCACCCATTTTATGTTGACAAGCAGTGCTACAGGAGAGGAGTCAGATTTGTGCGATTCAGCACGGGAGCATTTGTGTCATATTTGAACATGTAATGAGGATGACGCTCAATAGCAGCACAGCCTCAGAAAGCTGTTTATTAAAAATTCCTGTGTAATCTGGGATGCAGTAAATTATGCTTGCAAACCTCCATGTCTGCTCTCATGAAGCTCATTCCCAACCAGCACGGCCTTGCAAAATTCAAACCGTTCTCTCTGAGAATCACAATTATTTTTTCATTTCCATTTCTGTGCTGTCCCATAACGTTGCTAAACCTAACTAATAACTCAGCCACCTAATAGTTTTCTGGTCAAGAGAGAAACATAAATGTTATACTATAACTATGGATCAAAAAAATCCCTATACACAGTGTAAATATATCAAGAGAAGTACTGAAACATGTTTGTTTCCATGCTGTTATTAAAATGTTCTCACTCGTATTCATGCAGAGAAAATTATCAGGTAAATACAAGAAAAATATGCACGTGTAGAGAAAAAGTCTGACCCTGACCAACCTGAGTGATTTCATCCCCTTGCCTAGTGGTTATGAACCTTTGCACAAACGTTCCCATAATTTGCCATAAACTGGCTCACTCAGAGAGGCCATGAAGATTGTTTGTGTTGGAAATGGAAATGTTTTACTGGTGACTTTGAGACTGGGGTTAAAGCATACTATTGAAGCAGAGTAAAAGTTGCTGTATCCTGTACCTGAACAATGCTGCATCTGTCCTGGGATGCTTAATTCTGATAATGAGACACAGAAATTGCCCTCTTCCCAATCCATTTTTCTTTTAAAAGAAAGGAAAGCATGGCACTGTGAATACAAAGGTTTTGAGTGCAGAAATTACATTCATGTTGAATTTCAGCATCTGTGCAATACTCTGGTAAAGATGTATGTCAGATTAAGTGTGTTACAGTATTCTGGTTTTTGTCCCTTTTCTCACACAAATTCTTCGTTGTAATAACATTATACAACTTTGGAAAGATGGTAAATGCTTAGTTTAAATGTGTGTGATAAGATCTCTGCATCTAAATATCTCCATCAGGCAATGGTTAACTGGATGAATCTATGTGCATTATCCATGGTAATAAATTAACCTTCAGAATGTTTATTTACTTTGATGAATGATGGTCTTGTTATTTACGTGCTATCTGGGCCTATTGTCAGTATTGAGAACCTCCTATAACAACAATTTAAGATTGGATTCTAATCAGAGAGTGTTTTTTAAAGATTTTAAACAGGTTTTATTGAGGGATAAAATTGTCAGGCTATACATATTGTGAAGCATTTCTGCAATCATTTAAAACACGAGAAGCTTTCCAATCTCTTTCTGTAACAATTATGTTTAATTTCATCTAGTCTTAAATATTGGATTTTGAGCGTGGATGGATTAAAGGTAGATTTCAAAACATTTTAAAGGATAGGATTATAATGATTAGGACTTCAAATATATATGTGGCTATTAATATGTTAATGGGATTCATTTGGAAAACTTTTACAATTACTTTCCGTGGCCTGCCCCAGCCTATTTTTCATCAGGTCTGGGGTGAACAGGGTGAAAATGTGATTGGAGATGTCCTTTGCTATATCCGCACCTCCTTGCCCATCCCTCCCACTTCCCAGTACCCAATGCTGGCAGTGAAGGTTACACACAACCATATGTGGATGGGCATATGCCAATGATATGCAAATTGGAGAAGTACATCCCCCAAGGTTCTCCTGGTTTTGGTAAAAGCCCCAATTTCTTTTTTTGAATTTGAACCCTGTGTAAGTATTCAAAGAGTGTGACCTTGGACAGGGCAAAGGGGATGCTCCATAATTTTTTTTAAATTACATTTACCAGAGGGCATGAAGGCTGTTGCTGCTAAACTCCAGCACTATTTGAGCAGAGTTCCCTGGCAGAGTCTGGGGAGACCACCTCTGGTATTTAAATAACCCCCGGCTAGATAGTCGGCTGGAGTTAAAGCACATCTCTGTGGTAGGATGAAGTACCACCATTACTCTCCCCAGAGATGTGCCTCAATCAACTGGGGGCGTGGGGCAGAAAGCTTAGGCCACCAATTCTAATTTTAAACCAATCACAGCACTTGTGTATATTTTTCCATGTGTCAGCCACAGCTCAATGGTAGCACACTCCCCTCTGAGCCAGAAGGTTGTGGATTGAAGTCCCACTCCAGAGACTTGGGCCGCGAATTTAATAGACCTCAGAGGGCGGGTTTGGAGGCAGGTCGCTAGCGAAAATCGGAAAAATTGACGGCGGGCTGCGAACCCGCCACCATCCCGCCTCTTCTATTAAATTCACGGCCTTGAGCACATAATCTAGGCTGATACTTCAGTGCTGCACTGTCAGAGGTGCCGCCTTTCAGATGAGATGTTAAACCAATGACCCGTCAGCCCAGTCAGGTGGATGTAAAAGATCCCACGGCATTATTTCGAAGAAGAGCAGCGGAGTTCTCCACAGTGTCCTGGCCAATATTTTTCCTTCGACCAACATCTAAAATCAAAAGCAGATCATCTGGTCATTGGCCCGGATTTTGCGGTGGTAATAACGGCGAAGCTGTCAGCATTTGCCATCATTGCCCCTCTGAACATGACCGTAACTTCAGGATTTAGCACATGCACAGATAAACGCAGAAATCCTAAAGTTGTAGTCAGTCATTCCCTGCTCCGCCAAAGGCTGTGCTGTGGAACTCACCATAGCCGGCAATCAGTGAAATCAATTGAACTGATGAAAACTTAAGCTTTTCCATTCTACTATCGCTGTTAAACACCCCATAAAATATTAAGCCTTGTTGGAAAAGATGTAACTGGGGTTTTAATGGCGTATTGACTGAACTTCTGGCCCTGAAAAACTAATTTTATATTTGTGGTATGTCAAATTGCTCCATTATGATAAAAATTACTAAATTTTTAAATAATAAAAAAAAACATTTTTTTTAAGTTTATGATATTTCAGCTTTTACCTTAATCCCATGTGCATGTCCCAATCTTTATTTTGCTCTCTGTAAAAAAAAAAGTGAATTGGTAATCAGTGCTTTTTATTTCCTGGTTTGCTGTCTGTGAGAATTCTTAAATGTGATTGGCTGCTTTGACAGCTTGCTGACATCACTGCTGCTTTATGCTGGGGATCCCCTATAGATAGCGCGACAATCAAATTAAGGTCAAGAAAGCTAATGTTTTTGCCACAGAGATCGCGAGATCTTTGTGGGCACCTTTCCTCGAGGTCAGCGGCGATCACTGTCGCTTCGCAGCTGACCGCAAATTCCAGGCCATTATTTCATTGCTGTTTGTGGGACCTGGCTGTGTGCAAGTTGGCTGCCACATTTCCTACATTACAACAATGACTACACTTCAAAAGTACTTAATTGGCTATAAAGCACTTTGGGACGTCCTGAGGTCAAGAAAGGCACTATATAAATGCAAGTCTTTCTTTCTTTCTATGCAGTACTGTTTCAATCATACAGGTGAAATTTTCATAGTAATTTACTACTTATCTGAAAATCTTTTGTTTTGATTATTTGCATTATATAATGTATATAGATTATTTTTGTACAGGTTTAAATAATTAACCAGGATTTCTGCAAAAAATGTATTCACAAAAACTACAATCAGATAATTAAACTTTGATGTGTTCTCAAAATTTCACTAAATGAGCTGAAGTCCCAGGTAATTTGGATTTTGAAACTCATTTTCAGCCAGAAAATGTACAAAAATACATTCTCAATTTCCCTTTTTTCATTCACTTCACTGAGAAAAACAACAACTTGAGTTTCAAAAAATGTTTCAAAATCCAAATTATCTGGGACTTCAGCTCATTTAGTGAAATTTTGAGAACATCAAACTTTAATAATCTGATCTGAAATTATGGGATGCAGAACTAATCTTTGAAGAATTATTTTGTGAGCTATAATATTGATCACCTTAAAAGAGAACAAAATAACAGAGGAGCGAGCCCCAGCTGGTGCTATGACATAACAAGATACTTTTATGAGTCCATGCTGCCACTGGGGAGCTTTGCCTGTCAGCAGCACATTGTGGAAGCTCGAGTGCATGCTACCCATGATTAATGGTTGGAAAATCATGGATGAGTGGCCCGAATTGCACTTCCGGTGGACAAGATTCCCCACCGACAGCATGGACTTGAAAGATCAGCCCCATAAAGTGTTCAGACACAGTGCCATAGAATGGCAGGGCAAAGGTTCACAGCTGTGATTCTTCACAAGTTGCATTCTTTGGATTAGTCAGGCTGTCTGGGGAAGCAATTGCACAGAGTAAAGGAGGGATCATTACAGGTCCAGTCAACCTAGGCTGCTCTTCCATACCCACACTCCTTGACTTGGAAAATAATGAACTAAAGCTTAGAAATTACTGCTGACAATTTTGGCTCAATCGATTTGCATGACATTTTTCTGCTATTTTAGTGGAGGCATTAGTCACTTAAAATAACTGAGTTAAAATAGAAGACAGAGGAATGTCAGACGAATCCTCTGTTTACCAAGATATGGCACGACTTTCTAAAGTTAATTGGCCGGAATTTGCGGTGGGTAATAATGGCGAACTAACAGCCTTCGCCGTTATTACCCCTTTGAAACTGACCACAACTTCAGGATGTAGCGCATGCGCATCTAAATGTGGAAATCCTGAAGTTGCGGTCAGTCATTCACTGCTCCGACGCTGGCCGCGCAGAACATCATTTAGGCCTTCAGAGAAGGTTACCATACATATGCAGCAAATATAAGGATCAAATACCAAAAGCAGAATCAACCCACTGTTACAAAAGCTAGAGTGTTGCACTCTTGATCTGGAGACCTGAGTTCAATCTTTACTGACATTTGCACGAGGGCTTCCCTAAGTGGCAAAGTTTCAAAAAAATCAGCTAGATATTCTGTGGGAGGGAAACCAAACCAAGGGATGGTACTGATATGACTGTGGGCTTAACTGTCCCACGTGACTAATTAAGGAGAACTGCATGGACATAAGGAAGCTAACTTGGGGAGCAGAGGCTCAGGAACAAATGAGGGAAAAGTTAAAAGATGGTAGAAATTAAATAGCAATGTGAAAAATCAAATTCGTAATGTTAAATACCCTGGCATTTAACATATGTTAAATGCCAGGGTATCTTGATAAACCCTAGTATGCCAAAAGGAATTGAGTGCATTCAGTTTATGTAAAAAAAAGTCTGACTTACCTGGCATGTTTTATTTCATGTTACTTCAAAAATGTATCACTGAGGGAGCCTAGGAGATTGCCTAGGTATCAATTTGAAATATGCGTCCTCGGGCATATTGTTCACTTTATTCCAAATGCAGATAAAATCATGAGATTTTTTATAGATTAAAAAAATCTTCTGCACGATTCACTATCGCATATTGACAGAATGCACTTTGTAACTTTGTAATAAGTTACATTACAATATGTAATGACAATTAGTATAAATATATAAAGATATATATATATATATATATTCATATTCAGGAGTGTCAGGCAAGGTATGATTGATGAAAGAAACTTTTTGAGGTAGAGAACATTTTTCCAGAACTTTTCCTCTGGAGGCTAAATAGATGGGTAGAATCCCTGATAGAACAGATTATTTATGGTCTGTCGAAGAAGTGAGATTGAATGAACGAATGGCATTTCCCCATTTCATGCTTTCTTATGTCCCTGTTTCCCCAATCAAAATTAAGTGACAATAAATGTATAAATACCTGTACAAACTCACTTTTAGCACCAAAACGAGGGAAGCTATTGTCTTACTTAGTCGTCTATTCCACATAACTGATCATCTCACTATATTCATTATTTTTATTAATGTATTAGTTAATATGATTTCATCTTTCAGAAGCCAATTTTCCTCTTTTTATAAAGGGGTCTCAACTCTCTTTCAAAGAGCTTTCAGGCAGACTCAGTTTTGGAACAGCCGGATCAACCTACCCCAGAAACTCTGGGCTCCAAAAATCCATGGACCTTTCCGGTATGTCCCTAATTGTGGCAGAAGGCCTAAGAATTAGACTGAGTCCGATATATGCTGAGAACAACCTCATTTATAAGTTTCCAGGCAGGCCTATTTGGGCAGAACCTCCGTCCACTCCAAACATAAACCCTTACGTCAGAGGAAGCAGGGCCAGAGTGAGAGAATTCCCAGGCTAGGAATTTTCTCATCCCAGGCATGGGTTACACTGGGTGGATGATACACTGGACTGAATAAGGCGTAGCAGCATTTGTTCTGGTGAAAGTGGAGCTCATGTATGGGTCCAGGGCTGGGTCCTGGCCTGAACCCCATAGAAAACAAGGGAGAGATCAGTCCCCTTTACAAGATAGTGATAGGCCTTTTGAAAAATTTCTATCGGGTCGGGGCTGCCGGCTGAAGAGTGAGCAACTGACCATTGCTGCATTAGCTACCACCTACCCCCACCACCCCCCCCCCCCACCCCCCGCCCCCCTCCTGTTCTGGCAGAAATCCAAGATATGCCCATATGGGCATGGATGCCCACCAGCCATGTTCAAATTAGGAAACCTCCATTGACTTGGATAGTTTGGCAGGGTCAGGAGCAAAGGTCCCCAGCAGGCATGCCCTGGCACTTCCACTGGGGGAGAAGATTTTAGGGCTTTTGTTTTTTATCCACTATGTTGACTGTAGCTGGTGTGATGTTTGCTCCTCAATGAAATTTCCTAATATAATTTTGTGGGATTGTGCTAATTATTTTAATATACCTTTAAAAACATTTTTAGAGATATAACTGTGACATTAATAATTTTGTGGATTGTGGCACTTACATTTTATTTATAGAAACACCTGTAAAAAGGTTTGTTAAGCACTCTTCAGTGTTGGTACCCTTTTAAAATCTTCTATTTGTTTTGGCTATACTGAATTGCATTTGTAAGGATTGATCATTCTACATTTTTCACTGTTACACATTGAAAAGAAGACCCTGTTTCTAAAATTAAGTGGAGATTTTCTGATAAAATTGAAAACTTAATTTGACATGAAATGTTGGAAACTCATGACTAGCCTACTTGGTTGCAACAATCTTTGTTTTTTTAACTGGTAATGTACAGTTTTTGCGCAATATTCAGTATTTATACTTGTGTCCATTTATTTGTACAGTATTTAAGCAATGTGTCATTGCCCTGTACATTATTTGAGTCTGAGGGTTCATAATGTAATACAAACAGAATGACTTAACTCTTTCCTAACAAACTAACACAAACTGAATGTCTCCTTTGAGCACCCTGCAATAGGAAGCAGTCAAAAACTTGCTTTGAATCATTGTTATGTAAACTGAAGAGATTATTAGTTACATCTAGGCCAAACAAAACAGCACAAATGGCCAGATCTGTAAGTGATGTCTACCTGTGCAGTTAAACTCTTACTTTGTCCTATGATGAATGAAGCCGTAGCAATGGGCAAATATAAGAACTCATTCTTAATCAGTAGCGGACAAACAGGAAAAATGTGTGATATGTTTTAAAATTATTATTTATATAGTAAGCCTTGTATATAGTTTGCACTTTTTATAATTGTCACACTTACCTCATGTAATACTTTTCCCATCTCACTTTCACTGTCAGACTTTGTTGATCAAAGTTAAACAGCAGCAAATTATAACTGAAGAGGTAGAGAATGAACAAATCAAAGATGAAGAAAGTGAACCAATTGATTCATAGGATTACATAGGATATACGGCACAGAAACAGGCCATTCGACCCAACCAGTCCATGCCGGCGTTTATGCCCCACACGAGCCTCCTCCTGTCTTTCCTCATCTAAATCTATCAGCATAATGCTCTATTCCCTTTTCCCTCATATGCTTGTCTAGCCTCCCCTTAAATGCATCCATACTATTCGCTTCAACCACTCCCTGTGGTAGCGAGTTCCATATTCTCACCACTCTTTGGGTAAAGAAGCTTCTTCTGAATTCCCTATTGGATTTCTTGGTGACTATCTTGTATTGATGGCCACTAGTTATGCTCTTCCCCACAAGTGGAAACATTCTCTCTGTATCCACTCTATCAAATTTTTCATAATTTTAAAGACCTCTATTAGGTCACCCCTCAGCCTTCTTTTTTCAAGAGAGAAGAGACCCAGCCTGTTCATCCTTTCCTGATATGTATACCCTCGCATTTCTGGTATCATCCTTGCAAATCTTCTCTGCACCCTCTCCAGTGCCTCTATATCCTTTTTATAATATGGCGACCAGGACTGTACGCAGTACTCTAAGTGTGGTCTAACCAAGGTTTGATACAGGTTTAGCATAACTTCCCTACTTTTCAATTCTATCCCTCTAGAAATAAACCCTACTGCTTGGTTGGCTTTTTTATGGCCTTGCTAACCTGTGTTTCAACTTTTAGTGATTTGTGTATTTGTACTCCTAGATCCCTTTGTTCCTCTACCCCACCTAGACTCGCACCCTCCAAGTGATAAGTGACCTCCCTATTCTTCCTACGAAAATGTAATACCTCACATTTATCTGTGTTGAACTTCATTTGCCAATTATATGCCCATTCTGCAAGTTTATTAATGTCCTCCTGTAACTTGTTGCAGTCCTCCTTAGTATTGACTATTCCCCCCCCAATTTGGTGTCATCCGTAGATTTAGAAATTGTGTTTTTGATTCCTAAGTCTAAATCGTTAATGTAAATTGTGAACAGCAGTGGTCCCAGCACTGATCCTAGTGGAACACCACTACCCACCTTCTGCCACTGTGAATAGCTACCCTTTAATCCTACTCTCTGCTTTCTGTCCTGAAGCCAGCCAGCAATCCATTCTGCTACTTGTCCCCTGACTCTGCATTCTCTGACCTTGTTCATCAGTCTATTATGGGGTACCTTATCAAAGGCCTTTTGAAAATCCAGATAAATTACATCTACTGCATTACCATTGTCTACTCTCTCTGTTACCTCTTCAAAAAATTCAATAAGGTTGGTCAAGCAAGACTTTCCCTTTTGAAATCCATGTTGACTATTCATTATTATATTTTTGGTTTCTAGATGTTCTTCTATTTTCTCCTTTAGTAGGGATTCGATTATTTTTCCTACCATCGATGTTAAGCTGACTGGTCTATAATTCCCTGAACTTGTTCTATCCCCCTTCTTAAATATCGGTATTACGTTAGCTATCCACCAGTCCTCTGGCACTATACCTTTTCCTAATGAATTATTAAACATGCGTAGTAATGCCTCTGCTATCTCTTCCCTAGATTCTTTTAAAATGTGTGGATGCAATCTATCCGGAGGGGTTTTATCCTCTTTGAGTTTGATTAATTTATTGAATATATCCCCTTTTTTTATTTGAAATGCACTTATCTCATTACTAATCGGATCATCTACTATCATGTCCACCTGTTCTATCACCCTGATAACTACTGAAGCAAACAAATTATTTAATATTTCTGCCATCTCTCTATCGTTACCTATGGTATTATCCTGACTATCCCTTAATGGCCCTATTCCCATCCCAACCTTCCTTTTTTTATTGATGTGCCTATAAAATATTTTACTGTTTTGTTTTATGTTCCTTGATAATTTAATTTCATAGTTCCTCTTTGCCTCCCTAATTGTTTTTTTGACTTCTCTCCTAGTCTTTTTGTATTCTCTCTTATTATGCACTCCCCTGCTGTCTGTGTACTTAATGTATGCCTCTTTCCTTACCCTCAGTTGTTCCCTTATGGCTTTATTCATCCATGGAGTCTCATTATTGTTTAGTTTGTTCTTTCCTTTTAGCGGAATATGTTCTTTCCTTTTAGCGGAATATATTTTTCCTGCACTCTGTTGAACACCGTTTTAAATGTTTCCCATTGCTGTTCTACATCGTTGTTTGCCAATATTGTTGCCCATTTTTCCCCAAAGTTCTATTCTCAGCCCCTCAAAATCATCTTTTCTCCAATCTAAAAACCTAGTTTTCGTCATACTTATGTCCTTCTCAATTATCATCTTAAAGCGTATTATATTATGGTCACTATTGCCTATATGTTCCCCTATCTTTACTTCTCTTATCTGCTCTGGTTCATTCCCCATTACTAGATCCAATATTGAATCCTCCCTTGTTGAGCTTTTTACATATTGGGTTAGAAAGGAGTCCTGTACACATTGTAGGAACTCCATTCCCTTATCCCCTTAACCTCCCTAATAAATACCGTTACTCCACCTCCCCTTTTTCCCTCCCTATCTTTTCTAAATACATTATACCTTTTCTAAATGTGTTAGTTGAATCACTCAAAATGCTTCTGTTTTTAAAAAAAAAGCTAACTTTTTTTCAGTAATTGAAATTTCTTCGCCAAAGTAAGGTTTTAGCTAAATGAAAAACATAACACAATTACAAATTTCACAATAACATGATTAAATTTACCTACTTAATTCTCAAATATGTCTTTTAGTGTCTCCATTAATGTTTTTACTTGAAGGCTTCAGCCTTTCCCAAATGCCAGACTTGGAGCAGTGTGTTTTCTCACCTTTACTGTATTAGTTGAAGACAGATTCTCTGTCTGAGCATGTGCAGGAGGGATCAGTAGCATTTAGTCAGTCCAACTGCTGAAATGATCAGCTTCCAGCAGTACCTGCTTGGGTTTTTTCAAAATTATTTGAAGAAAAGCTAGAGGACACATTTCAAAAGCTTGACTGAGGTAAAAGTTTATTTGGAGTTTTTTTTTAAATTGAAAGGCTGCCTGTTTATGTGGGAGAGAAAAAATAACAGAGATCCATCTTGAAATATGTTGGACTGTATTAATTGCACATGTTGCAGCTTTTGTTTATGTTTAAAATCAGAGGAGCATCATTTAAGATATTGCAAAGGGGCACGGGAAAAGTTGCTGCTCTATTTCTCAGCCCACAGATGTGTTGGACTCTAGGGGATTGAAATTGTTCTTGGGGGTAGCGCAAAATGGGTGATCGCGAATCGGCAGCTCGTTCCAAAGCCGTGTAAAACAGGCTGCAGGTTCGCTATTGCTTATTTTGCACGACTGCTCAAGAACAATTTTGCCACCCAAATCCCAGCACACGGTAGTAAGAGGACTTGGTGAAGACCTTTAGGTAGGAAAACCTTTAAGGGGCTCACAGATTGTAAGGGAGAGGCCTTTTTCCGAATCCTTCTTGTTAATTTTATTCCATTTGTTTCTGCTGGCACTTTGGCTTTCATGAACCTTTGTGTCAGGTGTCAGCTGTTTTTAATTTTTGCCCCAGCTCCCTTTACGAGGACCAATTGGTTTGCCAGTGAAGATTCTCTGAGTTGACGTGTCAGAAGAAGAGAAGAACCTATGGGGGCGGGGGGATGGAGGGCAGGTTAGGCTGCCCAAGAGCAGCTCCGTACCCTTCCGCTGACACCCACACCTCCACATCTGCAGGGAGAAATGAATTACCTCGCTTTGACAAATGTGCTGATGGAGGCTCCTCTTTCTATAGGAAGCTGCACCAGCAGACTCCCAGTGCATCACTAAGAGATGTGAATGCCTGACTAATCATTACGCATGCTTTATATGTTACTGCAGGAAAGAAGGCATCAAGATTCAGTGATGTGTAATTGGTACAGGTGACAAGATGCCACCAACCATTTCTGCAGGCCCTACAGACCTACATGCCAGTGATTGTATCTTCTCAGCTTGTGCACAGGGTCTTAGTTCCCTTTTCACTGGCCAGCCTCATTGAGCTGCACTAGACACCTTGTGCATGTTTTAGGACTTCACACTAAATAATATGGGTCGTGGGTACCCGCTGGGTTCTGTGCGTCAGGCACCCATTGTTGAATTAGTAGCCCCATAGAGTAAAGCTCCCTAACTCCACCCAAAAATATGCCTCAGCTCCAGCTTCAGAATGGCATCCCTAATGCACCATTAATATTTTTCCATCTCCCACCCCAGGCACCCTGTGGCCTCTCTACAGGAGATTGCCAATTTAATGTAAGAGCAGTTTTATGGCGTTGGCCCATGCCCACTATGACTTAGATTAAAGCTACCCAAATTCATTTCACATAACACCTTATAGCCCAGAAGACAAAGGAGACATTCATCCCATCAGTCTGGCCTGGATCTGAATTATGGTCTTAACGGTGAAAAAGCAGTGTCTAACCCACTGCACCAGCTCTTTCATTTCCCACATTTACTACCTGCTTTTTCAATTTTACTTCCAGCTGGGATGTCAGAACAGTATAAAAAGAAATAAATGAAGAGAGAAGGCAAGTTCTTGTGGAGTCAAATTGGCCCTGCCAGATTTTTTTTCCTTCCCCTCCCTTTTCCCTATCAAAAGAAAACCATTATACTTTTTTTGAGTGCCAGTAAATTTAAAGCTTATATTCAGATTTACAGGATTTTGGTTGGGAATCAAATTCTTTACCTCACTTTATTAACTCTTTCAATTAATGATGCAGCAGAGGAATACTAACTCAAATAGTGGTCTTTCCCTAGACAAACAACCGTCTTTAATGGCATTGAGACTTACTGCTGGGAGTCTTCACACTCATAACTTGAGCAATCCACACAAATAATGTAATGCATAAACAAAATCTAATAGTCATAGATGTATTAATATGTATGTAAACACTAGCCAACAAAGCAGAAATTAGATCCTAGCTGCAAGGGTTGTTCCTATAAAGACACTAGCTAAGATCACTACTTACTGGTGTTGGCTACCTCTTCACATAGAGCCCAAAATCACTCCAGGCTATAATTTCTTGTGGAATGTTGACTGCGGGTTAGAATCTTTCCAATCAAATTATAAAATGCAGTTAGTGTTTTATTGCAGTATTATTTATTAGCATAGATTTGCAAATATTTATGATGCAAGAGAGACAGCTGGTAAAGCAGAACATAAACTATATTTGGAAATTTTGAACAGAGCTCTATCATCCATTTCAACAAAGTATAAAATGCTACACACAGGAAGGAAAAATAGATGACTTGTATACTCCATGAATGGTGCTATGATAGCTAAACATGACGCAGAAAGATACCTAGGAGTCGTTGTACACTCAACACTAACCATATCCAACCATTGCAAAAACAGCAGTCAACAAAAATAAGCTAACTACATAGCCAAAACAGTCAGAGAAAGTAATGATCAAACAGTATAGTGAGTATCGAACCGCACCTTGAATACTACATCCAGTTCTGGTCACCAAGAAACAACAGAGACATTCAAATGCTGGAGGAAGTGCAGAGAAGAGCCACAGGCTGATCACCAATATCAGGAGGCTGAGCAACGAGAAAAGACCGGACAGACTTGGGTTTTTCAGCTGAAAAGGGGGCATCTTATCATTGTTAAGGGTATAGAAATAGTCAACCTGGAATATTACTTTAAACTAAACTGTGGAAGTAGAAATAGGGACACAGGTTTAAACTAGTAAAAGGTAATTTTAGAACTGATGTCAGGAAATTCTTCTCCATGCAAAGAGTGACGAATATGTGAAATGAACTTTCAGGTAAAGTAGTAGAAGTAAAACCTCCAGAATAATTTAAGAAATAGTTGGAGGCCACCAGGGGGAAGTTAGGATCTCTCTGGATTTATGAATTAAGATGGATCGAATGGCCTACCTTATCTATAATTATCTTGTTGTCTTGTGAATAAGTAAACAAAATTATTAAAACGGCAGAAACATCCCAGACAGTATGACTGGGTGGTGCAGTGGATTAGCACACATTCGTTTCGCCTCCAAGACCTAGCCTCCAATCCAGCCTAGATTGATGAGATGAAAATGTCCTCAGCTGCCATTTGTGAGGATTCTATATAAAATTAATTTGGGTGTTTCAAACCAGTTCCTAATGGGCATGGGTCCACAATAAAAACTACCCACCAAATTAGCACTTTCACTCAGAGGCCATAGTTTGGTTTAGCTGGTGTAGGATGTAGAAATGTCAAATTTGTGCCTTTGTCACCTCCAGACTCAACTATTCCAATGCTCTTCTAGCTGGGCTCTCATCCCTCAGCCACTGTAAACTTCAGCACATCCAAAATTATGCTGCCCTTATCCTATCCTACACAATCCCTCTCATACATTACCCCTATCCTTGCTGACCTACATTGGCTCCCAGTCCTCAAATACCTCCATTTTAAAATTGTCATCTTCATGTTTAAATCCTTTCATAGCCTTGGCCCTCCTTACCTCCATAACCTCCTCCAGCCCAACAATTGTTCTCCCCAGAACTCTCTGTTCCTCTGACTCTGGCCTCTTGTACATCCCTCTCTCTCTTCACCCCACCATTGGCACCCATTCCTTCAGCTGCCTAGGCCAATGCTTTGGAATTCCCTCCTTAAGCCCCTCTACCTCTCTACTTCCCTCTCCTCCTTTAAGGCCCTCTTTAAAACCCACCTCTTTGAGCAAGCTTTAGGTCACCCCTCCTAATCATAGAATCATAGCTAGAATCATAGAATGATACAGCACACAAGGAGTCCATTTGGCCCGTCGTACCTGTGCCAGCTCTTTAAAAGAGCTATCCAATTAGTTCCACTCTCCTGCCCTTTCCCAATAGCCCTGCAAATTCTTCCTTTTCAAGTATTTATTCAATTCCCTTTTGAAAGTTATTATTGAATCTGCTTCCACTACCCTTTCAGGCAGTGCATTCCAGATCATAACAACTCGCTGCATAAAAAAATTCTCCTCATCTCACCTCTGGTTCTTTTGCCAATTACCTTAAATCTGTTTCCTCTGGTTACTAACCCTTCTGCCATTCTAAATAGTTTCTCTTTATTTACTCTATCAAAACCCTTCATGATTTGGAACACCTCTATTAAATTTCCTCTTAACCTTCTCTGCTCTAAGGAGAAAACCCCAGTTTTTCTCGTCTCTCCACGTAACTGAAATCCCCCATCCCTGGTACCATTTTAATAAATCTCCTTTGCACCCTCTCTATGGCCTTGATAGTGTGGTGCCCAGAATTGGACACAATATTCCAGCTGGGGCCTAACCAGTGACTTAAAAAGGTTTAGCATAACTTTCTTGTTTTTGTGATCTATGCTGCTGTTTATAAAGCCAAGGATCCCATATGCTTTTTTCTCAGCCTTTTCAACTTGTCCTGCCGCCTTCAAAGATTTGTGTACATACACCCCAAGTCTCTCTGTTCCTGTACCCTCTTTAGAATTGTACCATTTATTTTATATTGCCTCTCCTCTTTCTTCCTACCAAAATATATCACTTCTCTGTGTTAAATTTAATCTGCCATGTGTCTGCCCATTTCACCAGTCTGTCGGTGTCCTCCTGAAATCGAAAGTGAGAAGTCGCACAACACCAGGTTATAGTCCAACAGTTTTATTTGAAATCACAAGCTTTCGGAGCTGCTGCCCCTTCGTCAGGTGAAGTCACTTCACCTGACGAAGGGGCAGCAGCTCCGAAAGCTTGTGATTTCAAATAAAACTGTTGGACTATAACCTGGTGTTGTGCGACTTCTCACTTTTGTCCACCCCAGTCCAACACCGGCATCTCCGCATCATGGCTCCTGAAATCGGTTACTAGCCTCCTCACTGTTCACTACATTTCCGAGTTTTGTGTCATCTTTGAAATTATGTCCTGTATACCCAAGTCCAGGTCATTATTATATATCAAAAAGAGCAGTGGCCTTAATACTGACCCCTGGGGGACACCACTGAATACTCCCTCCAATCTGAAAACCAACTGTTCACCACTACTCTCTGCTTTCAGTCCCTCAGCCAATTTTGTATCCACGCTGCTACTGCCCCTTTAATCTCACGGGCTTCAATTATGCTAATAAATCCATTAGGTGGTACTTTATCAAACGCCTTTTGAAAGTCCATACACACAACATCAACCACACTACCTTCATCAACACTCTCAGTTATTTCATCAAAAAACTCAAATCAAGTTAGTCAAACACAATTTGCCTTCAACAAATCAGTGCTGGCTGTCATTTATTAACCCATATTTTTCCCAAGTGACAATTAAATTTGTCCCGGATTACTGTCTCTAAAAGTTTCCCTACCACCGACGTTAGGCTGACTGACTGTAGTTGCGGGTTTATCCCTCTCCTCTTCTTTGTCACAGTATCCATTTTTGTCTGATTATGCCTCTAAGAAGCACTATGAGGCATTTTTCTGCATAAAAAGTGCTATATAAAGACAAGCTGTTGTTGGTATAGAAAAAGGTATTCTTCTGCGGACTGGGCCAAGGCACATTGTTGGTCAGTGCAGAGGGATCTGTACTCTGCAGCATTTCGTATTATGCCTATCCATTGAGTAATTGATTATAGCACTGAGTCCTCAAAGTAAAGCAAAGTTCCATTTTACAGCATTAACATCCCTCACCTTAATCAGCACAAAAGAAAAATCACAATTATTTTAAAATTTAAAACATTCTTTTGACAATTCCCATGGGTTCTGTAACAAATTACTGCATGTAGGGTTATGGTTGCTGTTTGTAATTAAAACATATCAATGCAAACAGGCCTATGTTGAAAGCCAGTACTTGTGGATCAGAGAATAGAGGAAAGAAAATCCAGAAGCACAAGTATAAACCTTTAGTTGTAAACTATTAGTATAAAGGATACAAAAGTACTCCTTGTCAGGAGGAAATAAGAATCAGAAAAAGGGAAGAACAGCAAAAAAAGTTAAATTTGTTTGAGCAGAAATTTTTAATTAAAAACTAAATCTTGTGTCCAAGCAATTTGTCCCTTTGTGAAATATTTAACTTTAGATTATTCCTTGGTTGTTACTCCACCAATTTAGGTCAAACAATCCTCACATTCTAAGAAAAGTTTATGAGAAAGTGTGACTTAATTCTAAATTGTTTGCAGCATATTATCTAGATTCCGATGGTAATGTTCGATATTTTCTTCATAATTTACAACTTTTTTGAAATGTTAATTTCATAATTTGTAAGATTATAATAAATACTTTTAGTTTATCTATTTCTGACCAGCTTTTGTTCTGGCTAATTTTAGAATGGAGTGTAACATTAAAAAACATCTTTGAAATTTGCATTGTATGAAACGACTATTCTCCTCCTCAACAAGGAATTGTCTAACAAGAAATTTTGACAGTTGCAGTGGTAACCCCTCTCGCAGACCAATTATAAACTAACTTCTAATTCTTCCAAATGTAGCAAGGAAGGATGTTTTTCACTGAAGTATGTAATTAGTTGCAATGAATAGGCAGTGACTCAGAAAGAAAGTCATTGAATGTGTTAACCTTTTAATGTGGTTAATGTGAGACCTAAGTCAATGAGAATCTAGTGGCAGGTGTTGGCTTTATACCTCTCAGACTAATTAGAATTAGGTTTAAAGAGATTTTTTTTTCTCTTGCATCTCGTTTTCTTTGCTGTTTTTGTTCTGACATGGTTATTTTACTTTCATTACTTTTCATAATATCTCGTATCTTTCATAACTGATGACCAAGTTTTATTTATGAAGGCAATTAAATGGGATTTAATCTTAATACAATCTCAGTCTTAAATTCTGCCTATTTTATATTGCAACCTAATAGCTTTTGCATTAGAGCATTGGGTTTCCATTCAAAGGGCTTGGGTTCAAACCCCAACCCAAATTGATTTTCAAACTTGGCTGCAACTTATATAATGAATTATTTTCCAAGCTCTTGACTGGGTTGCCTGATGACCTTGAAATTGCCAGAGAATTGTCCTGTTTCACTTAGCATCCTTTCTATTGGCCAGAATAAATTGACATTGATGGTGACCATCAAAACGTCCAAGCTGCAGGCCACCTTCCCCTCCAAGCTGAACAAGACCCAACTTACAACTGTATTAATCTTTCTTCTATTTTCATTTTTAACTGCATCTGAACTCCCTTTAAAATTATCTATTTCTGTTGTTCTCAGATACATCTCCAACTGAAGCCACCAATATGAATGCATCTAACAGCATTGGGGTCAGCGCTCTTTGTGCAATCTGTGGTGATCGAGCTACAGGAAAACATTACGGTGCCTCCAGTTGCGACGGCTGCAAAGGTTTCTTCAGACGAAGTGTCCGAAAAAATCACATGTATTCCTGCAGGTAAAACTCCTCAAACTAATTTAGTAGGTTGTACAGTTTATTCCTTATATACTTCACAAAGGTCATGCACCACATTGGTCAGCGTTTGGGTCACTCTCCATTCTGACTTTACTGCAAGCACATTGCATGATTCTCCAGTGCTCGTTACCATGAAATAGGGAAATACTGTACCTTGACAAAAAGTGAGGAAGGGCTTTGTCTACTATAGACTATTGCAGACTGTTATATGTTATAGTTCCTTATGGGGGGAAATTTTAAGCCCCAAGGATGGATGGGTTGCAGGCGGGTGGGAAAGTACTCCTACTTCTGGTTTTCCACTCCAAAAATCCTCTCCTCCCACCCACCCCCACCCCCAGCTCCGAAGGCCATGGTTTCTACAACAATGATTCTGGAAGTCTTGTGCATCCAACATGAGTGTCAAAATATTCTGTGTGACTGGAGTAATTGCATAACTTCTCTATCTCCAAGCTTGGAGAGAAGAGGTGTACGGCATAACGTGCATATCTACAAGATGCACTACAGCAACTCGCTAAGGCTTCTGCAACAGCACCTCCCAAAACCGTGGCCTTTACCACCTAGAAGGACAAGGGCAGCAGGTGCATGGGAACACCACCACCTCCAAGCTCCCCTCCAAGTCACACACCATCCTAGCTTGGACATATATCGCCGTTCCTTCATTGTCGCTGGATCAAAATCCTGGAACTCCCTCCCTAACAGCACTGTGGGAGCACCTTCACCACTTGAACTGCACCAGTTCAAGAAAAAGGCTCAACACCACCTTGTCAAGGACAATTAGGAATGGGCAATAAATGCTGGCCTTGCCAGCAACACCCACATCCCATGAATGAATAAATAAAAAAATAAAAATATGCCAATACAATCCAGAAAATGACAGTTCAGAGGTGTAAACATGGCATGCAATTGAAAGAAACAGTCACGCGCATTTCAAGTCTTAGGAGACTCTTACAAGAGGTCTATATTGTATATTAAAGTCAAATAAATTCTAGAAAATAGATCATGTACATCAGCATCCCCAGAAGAACTTATGATACACATTACAGCAAGTTGACTCCGTTCAGTTTAGTTTTGGATTTGCACATTGCGAAAGTAAGCTGTGAGGAGGATGCAAAGTGGCTGCAAAGGGATATAGACCAGTTAAGTAATTGGGCAAGAAGTATAATGTGGGGAAGTATGAAATTATCCACTTTGAAGAATGGAAAAGCAGAATATTTTTTTAAATGTGAGAGACTAGTAAATGTTGCTATTCAGAGGGATTTGGGTGTCCTTGTACACAAATCACAGAAAGTTAACATGCAGGTACAGCAAACAATTAGGAAGGCAAATGGTATGTTAGCCTTTATTGCAAGGAGGTTGGAGTATAAGAGTAAGGAAGTCTTGCTGCAATTATATAGGGCTTTGGTGAGACCACACCTGGAGTACTGTGTACAGTTTTGGTCTCCTTGCCTTAGAGGGGGTGCAATGAAGGTTCACTAGATTGATTCCTGGGATGAGAGGATTGTCCTATGAGGAGAGATTGAATAGAATGGGCCTATATTCTCTAGAGTTTAGAAGAATGAGAGGTGATCTCATTAAAACGTATAAAATTCTTAGCAGGCTAGACAGGGTAGATGCCGAGAGGCTGTTTCCCCTGACTGGAGATTATAGAACTAGGGGTTATAGTCTCAGGATAAGGGTTCGGCCATTTAGGACTGAGATGAGGAGAAATTTCTTCACTCAGAGGGTTGTGAATCTTTGGAATTCTCTACCCCAGAGGGCTGTGGAGGCTCAGTCGTTGAGTATATTCAAGACTGAGATCGATAGATTTTTGGGCACTAAGTGAATCAAGGGATATGGGGATAGGGCAGGAAAGTGGAGTTGATGTAAAAATTCAGCCATGATCTTATTGAATGGCAGAGTAGGCTTGATGGGCTGTATGGCCTACTCCTGCTCCTATTTCTTATGTTCTTATTTCAACATCATTACTGATCTATGTGTAAAAACAAAGCACAGCAGAGTCCACGCAAGATTAACTCTGAAAAGAACAAATCCTGCTACAGGTCCAAGATTTTTCATGTACTCTGTGGAAAAAGTAATGTCATATTCTTGTTCAGCTGCCAAGTAGGAGGTCTCATCATAGTGGACTGCTCCATCTGAGATTTTGTTTTTAAAAGTCAGAGAAACCTATTTTATTCCATGACTTCTTTCATCCAAAACAGAGGAGCACTCATTGCAGTTATGAAGGGCATTAGTTTGACTAACTTATATTACTAACTGAAGGCAATGAGTGCATAGGTGAAAAGGTAGCAAATGGGTCTGAAACAGAGAACAAATTGCACACCTATAAAAATGTCCACCTGAACAAGTTTCCATTCACTGAAATGTAAATTTTCTTGGTTAAGATTAACTCTGTAAGACATCTATTAACCCTTGAGGTCATTAAATTTCTCTGCCAAATGAAACATGATCTTAAGAAGACTCCAATGTATAAGGATGGATGTGATCCAAGTCAAGCTACTATTCGCATTTGGTGCGAGCCAAAGATGGACACTTTTGTTAAGAGTTTCCATTGATAACATCTTTATGATATGTATATGATATATAATAGTGGTTTATTTCAACAACTAAATAGACTCCGCCATAGCAACCAGGAATTTTTTTACAAAGATTAGTTTCAGTTTCAAAAGAATTATGTCTACAATTTTCTTTCCTTCAGAGCCAGTCTGTTAATGATTAGCACGAATTATTATTCCATAACAATTCTGTTTCAGGTTAGTAAATCTAGGGTAGAATTCCATCTACCCAGCAAGTCTGGAATACAGTCACAAATGTAAAATTTCATTCAGAATCTCTGCCACAAAAATATATTAAAAATTATCACACATATTTTAAAATATGCAAGGGCATTAAGCTGGTTTAACATTTAACTTCCGTACAGCAAGACAAAGGAGACACCGTTGCAAGTTTGTACTAAGGCAATTACGATGTGGTTCCATGTTTTTTTTCTTGCAATTGTAACTGTTTATCATTGTTAAACATGTTTATTCAAATACAGTGACATCTAGTCTGATTCAACAGTCCCAGGACTGGTTTTCTGTTAAGGATACAAGATAATTTTGGAGGCCTGAACAGCAATTCTTATTTACATAGGGAGATTCAATCTTTGCCAGGTTCAATCTGAGCTGACCGCTGTTACGAGTTCACTGCTGTAAATGAGGATGAGCAACAGGCCAGGTTTGCAAGGCATCATGTACAATCAGTGGTACATAGCTCCACTCTAGATATGTGTGGTCATTTTCCATATCCTATCGTGGTTTATCAATCGTTGTTGGGTGACAGTCAAGCAATTGCGAACTGTTAGAGCAACAGCAACAAAGGTAGTTGAGTTTAAGGGTTACTGCCTTCATGCAGAAGTGTTAAAAGAAAAGAAAGACTTGCAGTAACATAGCGCCTTTCACAACCACAGGACGTCCCAAAGTGCTTTACAGCCAATTAAGGACTTTTGAAGTGTAGTCACTGTTGTAATGTAGGAAACACAGCAGGCAGTTTGCGCACAGCAAGCTCACACAAATAGCAATGTGATAATGACCAGATAATCTGTTTTTTTTTAGTGATGTTGATTGAGGGATAAATATTGGCCAGGACACTGAGGATAACTCCCCTGCTCTTCTTCGAAATAGTGCCATTTTTATCTTTTATGTCCACCTGGGAGAGCAGAGGGGGCCTCCGTTTAATGTCTCATCCGAAAGACGGCACCTCCGACAGTACAGCACTCCCTCAGCACTGCACTGAAGTGTCAGCCTAGAGTTTTGTACTCAAGTCTCTGGAGTGGGACTTGAACCCACAACCTTCAGACTCAGAGGCGAAAGTGCCACCAACTGAGCCACAGCTGACACTTATTGTTGAGTAAAACAATATGACAATAGAAATTGCATCAAATGATATAACATGATGCACAGCTGTGGTTTTTCTCCCTGACTGCAATGGAAAGTAAAATCGGGCGGGATGTAAAACGGGCCTGTCAGTTTCAAGCCAGGGGATGAGGCGGGGTGGGGGTTATGTTAAAATGACCTTCCTGGAGTAGTCCCTGCATTCATTTCTTCTTGTAGTTTGGTGGATGCTTTCATGTTCCTCTTTTTCCTCTTGCAAATAGTACCTCATCCAGTTGGCTAGTAATCATGTTTAAACCTTAACAGTATCAGGCGAACATCACAGCTGAACATCCTTGCCTGACAAAGATGGGTAGAATCCATGATAGGGTAGATTGAACATAAAAGGGTAAATTGTACTTTGTCTGTGGAAGGAATAGACCTGAGGGCCTGAATGACCTTTTGTTAATCCATGTTTTCTTTACCGGCCATTCTATCCTCCTCTCATACAAGTGTTAACTGCATGCTGGGTTACAGTTGTGAGAAAAGTTTCCTCCACTGCTATGCCACAATCATAGACTCATCAAATCACTGTGTGAGCAACAATCCTGCTTAATTAAAAATAACATAATTAACAAACATATATAAAAGGCAGATGTTGCTGGGTTCCAGGTGGGCCTCACACAAGCTGAATGATTTGAAATAAAGTAAGGAAAGAGAAATTAACTGTGCATGTTTGTCAATGCTGCTTGTTCACAGTAGCTTGTGGTATGGGAATGGAGGGTGAGGTAAAGGACTATAATTTGGGGTCTAAAATATTTGATTTGAAGCATGATTAGCTCTTATAGAATCTCAAGTATAAACTTTGGTTACGGCCAATGAGCTATGTCTCCCTTCCAAAGAATAATAATGTTTAAAATCAATTTTCTCTCAAGAAAATTACTATATTGATAGAAATGCTCTCAACCAGAAAATGTTTCTTCTAATTTATGGGAATGATTAAAATAGAAAATAGGAAATATTTTAGCTGAAGGATTTTAGTTGGACTCCATTGTAAATGCAGTTTATATTGGAAAGAATTAAACCTTTTATTTGTAACGAGCAACCGATCTTTTTAAATGAGCAGGGTATGTGTGAGCAAGAGCAACCTAGTTCTGCAGTTCCACCAAAGAACTGAGAATTTCACTGTGGCTCCCGTGGCACAAATATTTCAAAGACAAAGACAGACGGTGGCATAGTGGTTAGCACTGTTGCCTCACAGCGCCAGGGACCCGGGTTCGAATCCAGCCTCGGGTGACTGTCTGTGTGGAGTTTGCACATTCTCCCTGTGTCTGCGTGGGGGTGCTCTGGTTTCCTCCCACAGTCCAAAGATGTGCAGGTTAGGTTGATTTGGCTATGATAAATTGACCCTTAGTGTTAGGGGGATTAAATACGTGGGGTTACGGGGATAGGGTGGGATATGTGTTGGTGCAGGCTCGATGGGCCGAAATGGCCTCTATCTGCACTGTGGGGATTCTGTGAGACACTTATGGGGCTAAAATCCTATCTTTGTCAATTTTAGTGAGAAAATAAATGAGAGTAAAAAGTAGTGAAATGACGCCACTCCCCTGCTTTGTTCCTGTCGATTGGGTAGAGTTTATTTGTGCTTCTAAAAATGTCAGTAGTGACTTGTTTCAATGTTAGATTTCTGCATTTACAGCATGCTGGAATGGTGACATGCACAAAACTGAAAGTGTTCACATTCCTTTGGCTATGTTTTAACTGTATGGGGAGTATGAAGTGTCTCATTTGATCTATAGATGCTAACAAAGTGTTTCTTTGTGTTGACTTCAAGGTTTAACAGACAATGCATTGTAGATAAGGACAAACGAAACCAATGTAGATACTGCAGATTAAAAAAGTGCTTTCGAGCAGGGATGAAGAAAGAAGGTAAGAAACTTAAGTGTATGTGTGAAACAGAGTACATTGATAATGAGTTATTTACATAGCATAGGAATTTTCACGAGTGTTGGAAGAAGATAGCCACAGTGCTTCGTGTTCAGGCAATACTCCTAACTCGCTTATATGGAGAGCCTATTCCAAATAAAGTCTAGAATCTGAAGCATTTACATGCAATGGAGGTTAGGTTCCAACCACATAGCATCTAGAAGAACAACACTGGAGGGATGTTCCATCACCACACACAGTGCTGCCTGTTTGGCAACAATAAGAGCTGATCAGACACTGATTTGTGTGTTGCGCTAGTGTTTGAATTTACCCTAAAGAATTCATGCTGAATTTGCATCTGCAGCACCATAAGTTTGATGCAAAACCTTAGCACAGAGTCAGCAAATTTCAGTCCAATTTGTTGTGTTGCCTCCAACAAGACTATGCAATTATGTAGTTCATTGGAGGAGGAGTATTATGTCAGCTGCTGTCTAACAAAGGAGCTAACACAATATTTAAGAATGGGAATGAGATAAGTGCTTAAAGGGAAAACAGGGCTATGGGGAAAGAGCAGGGGAGTGGGACTAATTGGGTAGCTCTACCAAAGAGCCAGCACAGGCACGATGGGTCGAATGGTCTCTTTCTGTGCTGTATCATTCTATGATTCTTTGCAACTGCCTATAACTACCTACCTGCAAGAGTCTGACCCCATGAGCCAGTAGAGATGCAATTATAAATAGATATAATGGGAGTAATTTCTATCTACCTTCCAACATGAACAGGACAGTAGCAGGACAAAAACTGGAAGAAAAGAAAACAATCGATGACTTACTGCCGAGGCCCACCCACTGCGATTTTCAAATAGGTCTTGATTTAGGTGGCCAGCAGTCTGGCCAGAAACAATCAGGACCCACTCTCAAAGCATGGGCAGTACAGGGCTTGAAATGTCCAGCTCCTGCACTCACTTAAAGGGAAACAGTTAGGGAAAGCTGGAGCCAGGTATGACACACATTTTTCCTTGATTAGTTTGGAGGTTTTGAGCCTAAAGGCTTCCTTAATTTGAACTCCTTGCTCCTGGGTGTGCTGTTTAAATTTTCCAATGGTAAAATAAACTACTTTATTGACCTCCCTATCTTTACAACATTCCTCTTTAAAGTGCTCCTGCAGGCCCATTATCAGTGTCCCCGCTGCCAGATTTACCACCCTCCCAAATAGCGAGCTACCTATAAGCAGCACGATTCACACCATCGGTTCACCACTCACATTCAAATAAGGCCCAACCACGAAAATGGTTCGGGCTTTCCAAAACAGACAGTAGGGATAAACAGGTCAAAAATAGAGAGTAGGGATAAACGGGTCATTTTCCGGTTGGCAGGCTGTAACTAGTGTGGTGCCGCAAGGATCAGTGCTTGGGCCTCAGCTATTTACAATCTATATTAAATAACTTAGATGAAGGGACCGAGTGCAATGTTTGCTGATGATACAAAGCTAGGTGGAAAAGTAAGCTACGAGGAGGACACAAAGAGCCTGTAAAGGGATACAGACAGGTTAAGTGAGTGGGTAATATGGTGGCAGATGGAGTATAATGTGAGGAAATATGAGGTTATTCACTTTGGTAGGAAGAATAGAAAAACAGAATATTTTTTAAATGGTGAGAAACTTTCAAATTTTGGTGTTCAGAAAGATTTAGGTGGCCTCATACAGGAAACACAAAAAGTTAGCATGCAGGTACAGGAAGCAATTAGGAAAGCAAATGGTATGTTGGCCTTTATTGCAAGGGGGTTGGAGTGCTAAAGTAAGGAAGTTTTACTACAATTGTACAGGGCTTTGGTGAGACCACACCTGGAGTACTGTGCACAGTTTTGGTCTCCTTATTGGAGAAAGGACACACATGCCTTAGAGGCGGTGCAACGAAGGTTCACTAGATGGATCCCTGGGATGAGAGGGTTGTCCTATGAAGAGAGATTGAGTAGATTGGGCCTATACTCTCTGGAGTTTAGAAGAATGAGAGGTGATCTCATTGAAACATATAAGATTCTGAGAGGGATTGACTGGGTAGATGCTGAGAGGTTGTTTCCCCTGGCTGGAGTGTCTAGAACTAGGGGGCAGAGTCTCAGGATAAGGGGTCTGCCATTTAAGACTGAGATGAGGAGGAATTTCTTCACTCAGAAGGTTGTGAATCTTTGGAATTCTCTACCCCAAAAGGCTGTGGATGCTGAGTCGTTGAGTATATTCAAGGCTGAGATAGATAGATTTTTGGACTCTGGGGGAAATCAAGGGATATGGGGATCAGGCAGAAAAGTGGAGTTGAGGTTGAAGATCAACCATGATCTTATTGAATGGCGGAGCAGGCTGGAAGGGCTGTATGGCCTACTCCTGCTCCATGTTCTTATTTTCTTAATGACATAATCGGATGGGTGGTCTGATTGCTCTGCCCACTGGACATCCGATGTAATCTACACACAAAAATTAGGGCCAATGTGTGTCCAGCACACAATACACACTCCGATACTTAGGGCACCACTGCACCTCTTCAAGCATATAAGCAATGCACAAAGCAAAACACACATACAGAATGGTGCTCCAAGTATCCGGATAACTGTAATGTCCAACATGCACAGTAAGGATAACCTGGCTAGCAAGAGTACTTAATGTGCTTCACTCACTCCAACCAAGTATGTATAACAGTCCCATTAACCATTGTGTTGCCACTGGCTTGAAACAAGGCGATTATTTTTATAACAGTATGATACATATCCAATTGAACAGAGTTTTTGTTAGTATCTTCTACTTTATACAGCTGGAGTTCAAACTATTCACAGGAATGATGCAAAAAGATGTCTTGAATTTTCTGAGGCTTGAGAAGTCATAGAAAGAAAGACTTGCATTTATATAACACCGGATGTCTCAAAGCGCTTTACAGCCAATTAAGTACTTTTGAAGTGGAGTCACTGTTGTAATGTAGAAAAGGCAGCAGCCAATTTGCGCACAGCAATGTGATAATGACCAGATAATCTGTTTTTGTTATGTTGGTTGAGGGATAACTATTGGCTAGGACACCAGGAATAACTCCCCTGCTCTTCTTCGAAATAGTGCCATGGGATCGAGAGAGCAGACGGGGCCTCGGTTTAACGTCTCATCTGAAAGACGGCACCTCCAACAGTGCAGCATTCCCTCAGCACTGCACTGGAGTGTCAGCCTAGCTTTATGCGCTCAAGTCCCTGAAGTGGGACTTGAAACCACAACCTTCTGACTCAGAGGCAAGTGTGCTACCCACTGAGCCACAGCTGACACTGTCATGGTTGAGAGAGGAGGAACTATCTAATAGGAATATTACTTGAAGAGTAGGTTGGAGCATGTTGAAAAAATTTAAACCTGAATTTTTAATCTGGATTTTAAAAGAGTCCCATTTTTAAATCTGGAGCCATCAAAGTTCAGAAATAATTTTTTTTAGCATGTTCCAGTCAGTGCACTTACTTACAGAAGACATCTAGGGGGTAATTGTGACATTGTGCAATAGTGTAAAACGGGTAATAGCAAATCGGCAGCCCATTTTACATTTCTCAATTTTTATTTCCATTGACTTCAGTAGGGACATTAGAATTAGCCTTAGTATCCAGGGTTACAAAGAGAAAATTAGCAAAGGCTCCCACTCCTGATCACAATGCAGCAAAATCTGCTGAAAGTGGAGATCTGCAGACATTAGCAACAGCAGAATCAGGCTCAGCTGTAATAACCTCCATGGTGAAAAACAGCTACTACCACCTGCCATCTATGTTGAAACATGAAGAATGGATATTTGTGCAAAGTACCAGCAGGTAACTTGTGTCCATGGAACTATAGCCCAGCAAGGAGTCAACACTTACAAAGACAGAAAGGGAATGTAATTTAAGTTTCAGAGGAGGAGAAAGGAATAAGTGAAGACTGTTTAGCCTGAGGCTAGATCCTTCCACAAACCACATGCAATATATCCCATCATGACCTCTATCCCACCTATTTAATCGCTTGAGGGGAAATTCTGCATAAATGCTCTCTGACCCCAAGTGATAACCGAACAAACTCCAGAGTATTTACTCAATCCTTCTTTTCACTCCTGGCTAGAATCCCTTCATGCACAACTCTCAACAACATAGTCTCATGGACTATGTTATCAGCTCAGTCTATGTCTCGCCATGTCAGCTCCTTTTTTGAAGCATTAACTGATTTTACTTGGAGCCTGTCCCACATTTCTATTATTCTGTTGGAGGGGAAATAGCTTCTAATCTCACTTATGGCAGGTAGTTTAAAACCTGCATCATATAGCTGCACACTCAGAACCTAAATCAAATAGTCTGCTTACATTTACCTCCCAACATTTTAAAGAGCTGAATCATTGAGTTGGGATCTTCAATTCTATTCACTCAATAGAAATCTTCAATTAAGTAGAGTTAGCTAGATTAAAAAGATTGGCATGATTTTGCATGCCATCACTATAATGGTTATTGGTTTAACTATTGGTAAAATATGGGACTTGTTTAAGTTGTTACCACAGTCATTCCCTTCCCTGCTGTGCCTATTCATGCTCCTTTTAAGGTCATTTGCGTACACAGGTGCTACTCTTTACAACAGCATTCGGTGCTACCTTTTAAACTAACCAAGCTCCTTTAATTCTTCTGTCGATCATTGTTTAATCTCAACCTAACTTGAACATGATGCGGAGATGCCGGTGTTGGACTGGGGTGGACAAAAATGAGAAGTCGCACAACACCAGGTTATAGTCCAACAGTTTTATTTAAAATTACGAGCTTTCGGAGCTCTGCTCCTTCTTCAGGTACAGGTACAGTATAATACCTCACTGTACCTGTACCTGAAGAAGGAGCAGAGCTCCGAAAGCTCGTAATTTTAAATAAAACTGTTGGACTATAACCTGGTGTTGTGCGACTTCTCATTTTTGTCCACCCCAGTCCAACACCGGCATCTCCGCATCATAACTTAAATACAGGCTATAACAGATTAATTGTGAAAATATATTGATATATAAAAATTTATATAACATAACAGTTGTATCATTCCCTTAAATTTTAATATTTTATTATTGTCACTTTTAATCTAGGTCACCAAATGAACATATTTCATTATGAATATATCTATATAAATACACACACACAGACGTACACATACATATATATACACACACACTTAATATACATCAGTCTTTCAAGCTGAGCTCAGGTTTCCAACCATCTGACAGGTCCTGGACACAAACGGGGAAAAGTTTGGTTGCTTTGCGCCTCTCGTTAACACCCACAGCTACCTGGACTACACTTCCTCCCACCCCGCTTCCTGTAAGGACTCTATTCCATTCTACCAGTATCTCCGTCTCCGCCGCATCTGTTCTGACAATGCCACCTTCCATACTAGTGCTTCTTATATGTCTTTCTTTGTCCTCAACTGAGGATTACCCTCTACCGTGGTTGACATGGCCCTCGACCGTGTCCGTTCCATTTCCTGCACTTTTGCTCTCACCCGACCCCTTCCCTTCCCTCCCAGAACCACGATAGGGTTCCCCTTGTCCTCACCTTTCACCCCACCAGCCTCCATATTCAACGGATCATCCTCCGCCATTTCCGCCACCTCCAGCGTGATCCCACCACCAAACACATCTTCCCCTCCCCCCCACCTTTCAGCATTCCGAAGGGACCGCTCCCTCCGCGACACCCTGGTCCACTCCTCTATCACCCCCAACACCACTTCCCCTTCCCACGGCACCTTCCCGTGCAAGCGCAGGAGATGCAACACCTGCCCTTTTACCTCCTCCCTTCCCACTATCCAGAGCCCCAAACACTCCTTCCAGGTAAAACAGCAATTTACTTGTACTTCTTGCAATTTAGTATACTGTATTCGCTGCTCACGATGCGGTCTCCTCTACATTGGGGAGACCAAATGCAGATTGGGTGACCGCTTTGCAGAACACCTCCGTTCAGTCCATAAACGTGACCCCGAGCTTCCGGTCGCCTGTCACTTTAATTCTCCACTCCATTCCCACTCTGATCTCTCCATCCTCGGTCTCTTACATTATTCTAACGAAGCTCAACGTAAGCTCGAGGAATAGCACCTCATCTTTCGATTAGACACTTTATAGCCTTTTGGACTCAACATCGAGTTCAACAATTTCAGACTATAACCTCGGCCCCTATGTTTTATTATTTCTCTCATATGACAGCTGTTGATGATTCTGCCATTGCCATTTAACACCTCATCTAGAGTCATCTTTTGTTTCTTAACTTGTCCCATTACCATCTCCCTTTGCCTTGCGCCATCATCCCTTTTGTCTTTTAATCTCTCCTGCTTTCGATCCTATCACAGAACTTCCCTTTGTTCTTTCCTCCCCTCCTCCCTTTCCCTGCCCCACACTTGCTTAAAAATCTGTTACTTCTCCAACTTTTTCCAGTTCTGACGAAAGGTCATCGACCTGAAACGTTAACTCTGTTTCTCTCTCCACGATGCTGCCTGACCTGCTGAGTGTTTCCAGCATTTTCTGTTGTTGTTCCAACCATCACTTTCTTGTCAAAGTCCTGCAGTGCATCATTGCAATACAACTGCACTGCTACCTCTCCCACCATTTCTTGTTTGACACCTTCCAAACTGACCCATACCACTGAGATTTCTATGATCAGTCACAAATGCCATCTGTACAACTGTGACCATGGCTCATTGTCTCTCCCCATTCCCAATGCCTTTAACACCATTGACCAATCCTTTTTCTTCTGTTCTATGTCTGCTATAGTCTAATTCTGAGGCACTGGTCTTTTATTGTTTCACTTATACCTGTCATATCTTCTCTCACATTCTCCTGTATACCCATGAGCTCCATTCTTGGTCCCTTCCTCTTTATTTACATGCTACCCCTCGATAATGTCATCCAAAAATATGAGGTTACCTTTGACATGTACTCTGACAACACCCAACTCTACTTCTCTGCATTCTCCATCAGTCCCAAGGCTATTGCTACACTCCCTCCTGCCTGCCCAACACCTGGATGAGTTGAAATTTCCTCCAAGTAAAAATAAAAAAGGTAAGAAAAATCTTCACTCCCATCAGTCTTTTACATGTCATCACTTTTGATTCCATCACTCTCCCTGTCTGCCACGTCAAGCTAAGTCCAGAGGTATTGACATTTGGTGTACAGTTCAGTCTGAACCCAGCTTCCTTCCTTCTACATATCTGATCAAGCCCACTTTATTTTACCTCTGAAACATTGCCCGCCTCAGACACTAAATCTTCCCCAACTGCTGACACCCTACTCCACACATTATCACCTTGTGGCTCAAATTTTCAAATTCTCTCCTCATTCGGCTCCTCACCTTCCCCATCCATAAACTATAATTTATTCTAGGTGCAACAGCCTGTGTCCTCACCCACATAAACGCCTACACGTTCATCACCCCCATCCTTGGAAAACTCCACTGGCTCCCTGTACCCCAGTGAATTGATTTCAAGACCCTCATCTTCACCTTGCAATCCCTCCATGGCCTCACCCCTACCCCGATGATCTCCTCCAGCCATCACATCCTCTACTCCTCTGACATTGGCTTATTTCTTCTCTTCCACTCCCTCTGCTTCAACATCCATAGCCGGTCTTTCAGTCATTATGCCCTAGCTTTTCAAGAACTCCCTCCCTAAATCTCTCTGCCTTGCCACTTCCCTCACTGCTTACAAAAACCTCCAAAAAACCCTTTTCTCCCATTGTGTTTTGAACCCCTTCCCAAACCTTCAGTTTCCCTTCTCTCTCCTGCTCAACATCCATTTTTTTCTTCTTCCTGGAGACATTTTCTGTGTGTGAGCTGCACTACAGAAATGTAAGTTGTTGTTGTCATCATCCAGTTGATCTAACACGACGCTATAGACTTTTTCCAGTTCTGACGAAGGGTCATCGACCTGAAACGTTAACTCTGTTTCTCTCTCCACAGATGCTGCCTGACCTGCTGAGTATTTCCAGCATTTTCTGTTTTTATTTCAGATTTCCAGCATCTGCAGTATTTTGCTATAGAATTGTCTGGTCTATAAATAAAACTTTGATGAAAGGAAATTTGCCAATTCCTGTGAATGATATGAACACTGTACTATTTTGTTTGTGATTAACAAAACAGGAAATGATCCACAGATACAGACAGAAAACTGGGTTTGTGCCAATTAAAAAAATACACACCTGGAGTACTGTGCACAGTTTTGGTCTCTGTACCTAAGGAAGGATATACTTGCCTTAGAGGCGGTGCAACGAAGGTTCACTAGATTGATCTGGGATGAGAGGGTTGTCCTATGAGGAGATATTGAGTATATTCGGCCTATACTCTCTGGAGTTTAGAAGAATGAGAGGTGATCTCATTGAAACATATAAGATTCTGAGGGGGATTGACAGGGTAGATGCTGAGACATTGTTTCCCCTGGCTGGAGTGTCTAGAACTAGGGGGCATAGTCTCAGGATAAGGGGTCGGCCATTTAAGACTGAGATGAGGGGGAATCTCTTCACTCAGAGGGCTGTGAATCTTTGGAATTCTCTACCGCAAAGGGTTGTGGATACTGAGTCATTGAGTATATTCAAGGCTGAGATAGATAGATTTTTGGACTCAAGAGGAATCAAGGGATATGGGGATCAGGCTGGAGAGTGCAGTTGAGGTCGAAGATCAGCCATGATCTTATTGAATGGCGGAGCAGGCTCGAGGGGTCGTATGGCCTACTCCTGCTCCTAGTTCTTATGTTCTTATGTACACACCAAGGGGGAAATTGGACCTCATTGTGTCCATTTCTAGGTGGAAAATAGAGCATAGGCCCAATTTAGGGGGCCAACCTCACGCACCTAAACAGCATCAGGAACACGCCCGATGCCATATTGTTTTAGTTGCTGCAGAGGCATCCCTGGTGTCAGCCTAAACAGGCCCCTCGAATATGCTAATAAGGGGCTCAACGCCTGTTTTCGAATCCATTCCAGAAATTCATTTGCCTCAAGACCAGCAGGTGTCAGGCCTGCTCCACTCAGGCTTACCTGGTCTACTTGCAGCCTTACTAACAATCCTCAAAGGGACTGTTGGAGGGCACCACCAAAAAAGTATGTTTTTAAAAAAAATGCGTACCATAATTCAGAGCCAAGAACAGTAATACTCCATCTGGCTCCTTAGCACTACTGCCAGCCCCTACTAGACCTTGCTCGGCCTCCTACCCAAATGCCTCCACCCCGCTACCCCCATACCCCCCGGCACAACATTCATCCCCACATCACCAGCGAGCTTCCTGGGGACATGAAATAGGCATCCACAGCTCACAGGTCTGGTTAAAATAAGGCCCAAGGACCAATATCGATTGGGCCTCAGGCTTATATGTTCCGGCGCTGGGGTCTTTCCCCGTGCCCTGTTTGTGCCAGCCTGCTGGTGCAAACCAATTTCTAGTGTTACAGTTGCATGGCCAGATGTCATAGTCCAGCAGAAACTGGAAAAAGCGAAAGTAAGGCATTCCCAGTGTCTGTTGGAATCTTTTCCCAAATCTGTTAATATTAAATAGATTTTACTTGAGGTCCATGACCAGTTAGTGCTGAGCAAACATTCAGAAAGCAGCATTCTGTGACTGAACACAGTGTCTCTACTGATAAGCCAATGCATAACCTTGAGAACTTCTTTTATGACAGTTGACTGCACTCCTGCTTTTTCCCTCATAAAAGTTATTCATTGTATCCAACTGATTACATTTTATACACATTATACAGATGTACAACAATTCTAGGTTTGCCGATTGATATGTCATTAACTCGTACTATTTGTAAATAATCAAGGCATTTTATATTGAATAATATATTCCTGAATCTAATGATCCAGCAGTAACCTAAACAAACGGTCCAAATTATACAAGAGGAAATTTTGAATGATTCATAACTGTCATCTGAGCCCCAATATTAGTCACTATTTTAAGTAGATATTCTACTTTAATTTTAATCTGCTATTTATGATCACTTTGATTTTATTTCTGTTGGCAGCAGTTCTCACTGATGAAGCCAATTACTCCTGGTACATGAAGGTGTTCACACTGCAGGGTTACACACCAGTGCTGCAGATTTTCCAATAATCATTTACAGTTCATTATTGCAAAATTCGATGGCCAGTGCATATTTTATGTCTTTGAAGTATTTTTGCATCTGTTTCATTAATAAGAATATGGTTGCTTGGAATTTCCACGGCTCAGGTTTAGAGCCCAGTGAAAGTTCTTGTTTAAAGAAATGTCCCTCCGATGAAGCAGTTAATTACTGTGAGCTTAACTAATGTAAAATATTAGCTAATTACCTAAATAATGGCAGTAGGTTTGAATCACATTCAAAGCATAAATTCCTGAAAGATTTCCATTATGTATGATATTACAAAATGGGAACTTTATATCCTCTTCCCAGTATTCTGCCTATACTCCTCTTAGAGGCAATGACTCAGGCTGGGTTATGAGTCAATGAGCACTGCCAGCCCCAAATACCTCACCCCAAATGGGAACAAACAGGAAGGCCTGGATTTTCCTCCACCAGCCCACCCCAAATTGGGCAGGATAGCAGCAGAAAAAATGTGAAAATCTGGCAACGAGGCCGACTGCCACCTCCCTGCCCCAAACTTAGTTTCTCTCCCCTAGCCCCTGCCAGAACCGCCATGGCTGCACTTTGTCTTTCCACCCCATTCAAATGCCAGCAGGGTCCAGGTTCCCAACCCATTTACCTCCTGTCTTGTTTCTTACCACTGCTCCCAGAGCCTGCCAGGTGAAGCCTGTTCCTATGTTCCTGTTGGTAATCACCGAGGGACCTTTGGGAAGGCCCCAAAGTCTCCTGATGAAGGAAGCGGTTTCTCCTCCCGCTTACCTTCTGAAAGTCTCTTCTGCAGCCAAGGCCTTCTGTAGAAGATTTGCGGCAATCTTCTGGACCTTCTGTCTACTCTGCAGCAATATTCCATTGTTATTAGGCCGCTATTTGCTGGCATGGATTCCGCCAGGAGCCCACCATGAATACTTAATAACTCCCTGACCTAAGAAACTTGGCTGGGGTCATGGCAGGTTGGGGTGGCGGGTGAAAGTTTCACCCTTACCCTGTTGGGATAGATTAAGGAATATTCAGCCTCAAATATCAGCAGTGAAAATTGGGCGGGTTATATAATGGTGCAGAAATTCCGATCCCTACGGGTGTGTACGCGCTGTGTACTCACCCGTAGGGCCAATGGAAATGCTGGTTTTAGGCATGCACTGCGCATGCGCTGGAAACCGACATTTCCGATCTGTCAAGAAAGCTCTCGACAGATCCTCCGGCTGCCCGGGAGAAGGGCCTCTGCGGGCGGTGAGTTCTGCTTTTTGGAGACTGCCGGTCCGCAGAAAACCCTTACAATTCTTGCGCCTGGTAAAAGCGTAAGGCCTGCTTTTACCAGGATAAGAGTTGAAAAAAGTTTTTCAAAAATTTCCACTGATTTATCATTTAAAAATACTTTAAAGAAAGGTAAGTTTATTTTTAGCCCTGTTAAAAACTTTAATTATTTTTTTCAAAAAATAAAATTTTTGTTTAAAATACTTAATTTATTGTAATTTAAAGTCATTTTAAAAATGTGATTTTTTTTTAAATTTATTTAAAGTTTTACTATGTTTTGGGGGTGATCTCTATTCATATATTTGACATGTCTGTATGAAGGGAGATTCCCTTCTCTGATTGGCTCCCCATGGCCCACGTGATCCCAGGGACGCTGCGAACCGCCTGCGCCTCTGGGATACGTGGGCCCTGCGCACCGGCAGTTTGGAGAGGCCCAGCAGCGGAACTCTGCGCCTCCCGGGAGCCCTCCGGTCTTGGCGCAGATTTTTCCAGATCGCAGCCCTCCGCCCGCGGGAGGCCTGCGATCGGAATATCTGGGCCAATGGGTAGCTGATCCACAGCCACCAGTTTTCCACCCGTGCCCAAAGTGAAAATTACCTCATAAACTCTGGGATCATTTAAGATGCATTTACATGGAGGACCATAGGTTTCCTTAATCTGTACTAATCTTTGTAATTAAATGATATTCACACTCAGGCTTTTCACCATACTTTATAAACCACAAGCTGGCCAAATGAGGCGTACTCAACATTCCATCATCACCTAGGATGGGGAATCTGTTTCTAGAAACTATATTAGGGAATCTCTAGAGATGGTCATTGCACGTGTTTCACTGCAGTGTGTTAGAAACATTTAAAAAATATTTAACTATGTTAAAACATTTGTTCGATGCCTAATATGATTCAATAATACACCCATGATTTCAAATGCCAAACAGTCTGATTTTTAGATCTGAATACTTTGAGATTTTGTCTCTTTAAGAGCTCTAAGACCATGCTATTTAGAATGTATTTCTATAAAACGCAAGTGTTTTGAACATATCATCTTCATTCCAGCTGTGCAGAATGAGAGAGACAGAATAAGTATGAGGCGGTCAAGCTATGAGGACAGCAGTGTGCCTTCAATTAATGCACTCATCCAAGCAGAGGTTCTTTCTCGTCAGGTACAGTAATTTTAACTTATGTTACTATGCTTTTAACAAATAAACTACCATGTAGAATGAAAGTTTGATGGTACTTGTGGCCAAAGCTTCTATTTACTAACTGAAGAGTAAACACATGAGGCCTACTTTCTCCTTGCTGTTCCATTGCTTCAACAATATGGGGTCACAAGCATAATTTTTTACAAGTAAAGCCAACCCTTTAACAGAACAATGATTTGGGTAAGAGCCATACTGAATGGTTGATCTGATAATCTAGAAAAATCAGTTGTTGTTGATTCTAATCAAACCCAATGGTAATAGCTTTTGATGCATTCCGCTCTCTCCGTGAGTAAAATATGAACTAATCTGTTGTTTTCTATTTCGCTTATTTTGTTCATCGGTTTGTTCTTTAATGTTTTCCATTTTAACATTAACGTCTTTGTTTGCTTGTCTCTCTTTCTTTCTCTGGGATAATGGCAAGTCAATATGACGTCAATGGAAAGGAAAATTGGGAGAGGTGTATCACAGGCGGCCGATCCGATATCGTCCGTTTTACACTATCACCAAAACTTACAATTACCCCCTCAATTTCTATTTTTTCTGTGTTTTCATTTCTTGTCTCTTTCTTTCTGTGTTTCGATTTTGTTTTTACTATTCTCTTTTCTCCCAGTATATTTTTCTATTTGTATTCTCCAAGTTCCGTCTGTACCTTCACGTTGTAATTTGTAATTTTCTCCCTCTATATATTATATATATATATATAATAACATTTAATGTGGCCTCTGTTTTAATTAAGGCTACAGAAAATACATTTCTGAAAAATAAATGGTATCAAAGAGAACAATATTTTAGAAACCTCTGTAGTAACATTTATTATAGGAACTACCTAAATGTAGCTATTATAGATCCTGCAGTTGAATTAGCCATCTATTAACTTGTGCTGCCGCCAGCATTAAAACAGATGAATGCAAATTTTCCAAATATTCTACAAGATAATCTGCACATCTCTGTGGAGAAGAGGAATCTGCCTCTTTAAAAGTGTTCAGACCAGAGCCAAAAGCTGATTGAAACTTGATAGAGGCATAAACATGGAATGGTGGGCTTGACACACTGCACCAGTACTCACTCATCCATTGCATTTACCAAATGTCACTATAATTTTCTCAATCATGGTTGTTCCATTGTTCAAGGCCAACACCCCATAGCTGGTCTGCACCATCCACTGTTTTAGTTAAATTCAGAAACAGTGGCTCTCATAGTCCTTAATTGGTTCTACCTCATAATGTTCAAAGTGGCTGAAGTTGCTTGCCATATGAGTGACACATCTTTATTGTATAATAATTTATACTTTTAACATACTTGGAATTGAGTAGGTTGACTGCAAATACAAAGCAGGACATGTTGGTCCATTAACAAATAGAATTGACAATTTTAGCAAAATCTATCATGGGTTATATTCCAGTGTACATGTATCCATCCAAGATAGCTATTGGCATCCGATCAGTCATGCAGATAATACTTTAAACGATTTCCTGAGGTCACTAGCATGTGATTCATTTTAAGACTTTTTGCATGTAACATAGCCTTAGATAACTGATTGTTTAGCCACCACATTATCTTCTGAAGATGAAGTTCTGCCTGAGTAGTTTGAATACTTATAGGGCTGGATTTTGATACTGGGGCGGGTTGGGGTCGTGTCATCCGCATTTCATGTTATCCACCCGACTGCAATTGGATGTGGGAGATTGATGCAATTTTCACCTAATTGGGCAATTGAGTTCCAGCATGTGGGAACCCATGAAGCAATTAGTGGTTTCAGTCTGAAAGTCGCCTCTGATGATGTTATCATTGATGCTGCATTGAAGGTCAGAGACTGCCTGGCCTTTGCTGTGAGAGGACCTGGATGCAAATATCTGGGGGGAAGAGAGAGAGAGAGAGAGAAAGAAAGAATTTTCTTTGCTCCACCACTCCCAGATGCCAGCCAGCCACTCACTGATACTCAGCGCAGCCACTGATATTCAGCTATCCACATGTGCTCCCGCCAGGTTTCACAATCGTGTTTCAGAACAGGCGTGCTTCACGTAGAACAAGGGTTAAAATCACAAAGGCCTTTCAAAATGGCATTATAGAGCCAATTTAGTGCTTGTTAAGGGCCTTAACAGCCTATCCCGCCTCTTAAAGGCGGGACGCAGGCGGGACCAGCAGACACGATTTCATCAAAATTGCGTGGAGGCGGGATGGAGGCGGACTTGTGCCCGCCCGCCACTTTTCGCAATTTTAACCCCCCACGCGCCTCCAAACCCGCCTCCACGGGTCAATGAAAATCCAGCCTATAAAATTTCCTGCAGCACATCATGTGTTTTTCAAATAGATAACTTGTAGCAGCAGTCATGTCAAATTTGAAAATGAAAAAAAAGAAAAGGACTGACCTCTCAATCCCAAATGTTGTAGCCTCTAATTGTGCCACACAGTTTTAATGTATTGGTTTTAATGTACTACACTGATCCTGTTTTATTTTGCATCAGTCACAATATTTTCAGCCAAAAAAGATTTCCTGATACGTGCCAGGAAAAATGAACAAAACAATTTTAACATATGTTGAGATGAGCCAATTTGTTGATATTAGCTTATTTCTGGTCTTTCAAATAATCAGGATCGAGCGCAAACCAATATGGTGGGTATATTGCATTTAATCGGAGTTTAAGACAGAATCTAACACACTAGTTATACAGCAAAAATATACGACCATGACAAGCAGCTGGTACCGGTCCCGATCAGACAGTTGGCTGGTGTGAGCGAATAGCTCTTTGGCTTATGGCCTTTCTCCCTCTCTTCTAGAACCGCCAAGAGTGTTAAACTGGGGTCAGCATGGGTCCACCCTCGGAAGAGTGTTAGACCATTGATCACTCTTGGAAGCTCTCCACTTCACCATCTGTGCTAAGGGCTTTTCGGGTCTTGCTTTTATTCTCTTTTTAGGGGTGGACCTGATGTAGAATATGGACAGGACCATTTAACCTGTAAGGGTTCTTCTTAAACCAAGGTGCCCAATGGTATGTCGAGTTCTTTGTCTTAACTTTCAGATGAAAACCCTCCCCTAAGGGGTCTCATACTTTTCCCTCACATGTCTTTTATCTTTATACATTCTGAAGGCCCATCCGTCTGAATTCCTCTTATCTCCCCTTCTTATCCTCCCAAGTTTGGAATCAGACATGCCATTCTCGGCCTTCAGATGTTTGTAGCTGCTTGTTATCAGTTATTTATGTTCAAGCTGTTCATGCAGCTTTAGCTATGCAAAACTAACTATTTAATTCCATTATCAGACTATTGTACTTTGGAATGAATAATTAACTTCCCAAAGATATCTTCTATTCTTTTTTCATACACTGGTTAAATTACGCATTTTAAAGCAGCTTTGTTAAACAAAGTCAAAATCCTAACTTATCATTATAATATGGTTATTAGCAGTAATGGAAGAAACATAGGCATTGGGCCATAGTTGGTCACATTAAAGATACATAAAACAAAGTCGAAATCCTAACTTGCAAACAGCAGATAGCTAGCCTGGGAAGCAAGGTCATATGTGACTTGCCATGGTGCAGAATGTTATAACATCCGCAGGGTACCAAAAACATAAGCAAATTCTAAGCATCTCTGCAGCTATTTTAATACGAGTCTGAAGAGACACTTTTGTCTCAAGTTCTAATACAATCATCTAAACACAGTATTATTTGCGTCACAATTTCATTCGCATAACCATATACATTTTAGGGGGGGAAATTCGGTCGCGCCTCCTTTGGGGCGCAAACTTCACTGGGGCACTACTTTTAGCGCCCCAAAATAGTTAGCGCCCCTGCGCCGTAAATTGAGTGGTAGCGCCTCAAGCAGGAGGCAGGGCGCTACTGGAAGCACTCCCCCTACCATTCAATATCGCGGCGCTACGTGCAGCAGTGCCACGGTATTGCAGGCCTCCTTCCATTCCCATCCTGCTGGACCACCGGGGAGCGGGGTGCCGGGCTGACCGATCGCAGCCGGCACCCTGCATGAATAAGCGGGAGGGGGCAGGTGCTGGCAGGCGGCCCCAAAGAAAATGGCCGTCCGGCACCTGTCCTTTAATTTGCGCCACTACAGCCGCAAAAATGCCACCCTGACCCTGTCGGACATATCGAAGTTTGCGGCTGGGGCGCGAGTGGGGCGCTGCACTCAGCAATGATGTAATCGCCAGAGGTGCAGTGCCGCGGGGCGCTACCGGCTACCGCCGCCGCTAACCTCCCACTGAATTTCGCGGGAGGCGTTAGCAGCGCCACGCCCAAGCGCTCGGGGCGCTAACGGGAGGCGCAAAGCAACCCAATTTTTCCCCCTTGGTCCCCTAATTTTAACATATGATAGGAATGTTCTCAGTGTGCTAGTTACTAGAAGAAAATGATTGACTTGATACTTTCAATCATACTATCTGACTGCCACTATGATTGACAGTAGCTCTGCATTTACCAACAGTATTGTATAAATGAGTAACATTTATAAAAACAGATGTTTTCCCTTCAAGACAAACCTATTAGCTGACACTGCTCTTTTGCCGGGCTCGATATGAACAAAACATTTACAGGCAGTGGAAATGGAAATAACTGGAACGGCACATGGCACAGCTTCACTTGACATTCAGAACCAGCAGCAATAGGTTGATAACTGAATTTTCTGACAATTTTCTGTAGACAATCAAAACCAGCAATGATTTGAATCGGTACACCTTAAAATTATACTATTGTTGTCGGCTTGTTTTTGCTCACCGAACTGACAGTGTTCTGTTCTGATATGGTGAACAAATATGCATCATCATCTCTAGAGCTGTATACAGTAGGTTCTGTTTCAATAACTTGCTGCTGTTTTGATCGTCTATATTTCTGTAGATGTGTACCTGTGCCACCACGTTTCATCAAGGTTTTCCCAGAGACCTATGATTGGAGGTCTAACAGCTCTGGGAGAAAAGCTTTTGTTTCTCACATGTGTGACTTTTTTTGCCCTTTGCTGCCTTAATGTTGAGGGCAGCTGTTGTCACTTGTCCTCTGATATTCAATTCTTGTGTTCACAACTGGATCAAGACTGTGATGAGGTCTGAAGCCAATTGGTTCTGGCAGAACTGGAAACTGAGCATCAGTGAGTAGGCTATTCATGAGTAGGTGTTTCTTAATAGCACTTTGGATGATGCTTTCCATCACTTGGTTGATGAATGGGAGGAGGTTGACAGGGCAATAATTAGCCAGGTCAGATTTGTCCTGCTTTGTGGATAGGATGTACCCAGGCAATTTTCCATATTGTTGGGCAGTTGTCAGTGTCATAGCTGCTCTGGAATAGCTTGGCTAGGAGGCTGGCTAGTCTGGTGCACAGGTGTTCAGCACTACAGCCATAACCTTCACTGTGTTCAATGCTCTCAGCCACTTCCTAATGTCACGTGGAGTGAACCAAATTAGTTGGACACTGGCGTCTATGATGGTGGGGACCTTGGGAGGAGCCGAGTGGGATTGTCCACTTGCCACTTTTAGCTGAAGGTGCTTACAAACACTTCAGCTTTGTTTCTTGTGCTGGGCTTCGCCATTATGGAGGATGGGGATGAAAATGACAATGCTTCCAACTGGTATTAATCAATCAAAGGAATGCTGAAATTCAACTGAACAATAAAAAGAAAAAAAATACAAACTAAAACAGTATCATTAAAAATCTAGCATACTGTATTCACTGTTCACTTTGCAGTGTCCTCTACATTTGGGAGACCAAAAGTGTACAAGGTAACTAATTTGCCAAAGTCCCCCTCCTACGCCCACACTGACCTCTCTGTTTTTGGCTCCAACCAAGGTCAATACAAATTTCAGGAACAGTGCAGCCAATAAATCTTTAGACTCAACAGCCATCAACAAGATGTTTTATAAATACATTAAGAGCAAGAGGATAACTAAAGTAAGAGTAGGGCCTGTTAGGGACCATAAAGGTAGAAGACATGGGTATGGTTCTTAATGAATACTTTGCATCTGTTTTCACAAAAGAGAGGGACGATACAGACATTGCAATCAGGGAGGAGGAGTGTGAAATATTGGATGAAATAAACATAGTGAAAGAGGAAGTATTAAGGGGTTTAGCATCTTTGAAAGTGGATAAATCCCCAGGCCCGGATGAAATGTATCCCAGACTGTTAAGAGAAGTAAGAGAGGAAATAGCAGAGGCTCTGACCATCATTTTCCAATCCTCTCTGGCTACAGGTGTGGTGCCGGAGGACTGGAGGACTGCTAATGTGGTACTGTTGTTTAAAAAGGGAGAAAGGGATAGACCGAGTAATTACAGGTCAGTCAGCCTAACCTCTGTGGTGGGAAAATTATTGGAAAAAATTCTGAGGGACAGGATAAATCTTTATTTAGAAAGTCACGGATTAATCAGGGACAGTCAGCATGGATTTGTGAAGGGAAGGTCATGTCTGACTAACTTGATTGAATTTTTTGAGGAGGTAACAAGGAGGGTCGATGACGGTAGTGTGTTTGATGTAGTCTATATGGATTTTAGTAAGGCTTTTGATAAGGTCCCACATGGCAGACTGGTGACGAAAGTAAAAGCCCATGGGATCCAAGGCAAAGTGGCAAGTTGGATCCAAAATTGGCTCAGAGGCAGAAAACAAAGGGTAATGGTCGAAGGGTGTTTTTGTGCATGGATGGCTGTTTCCAGTGGGGTTCCGCAGGGCTCAGTACTGGGTCCTTTGCTTTTTGTGGTATATATCAATGATTTGGACTTGAATGTAGGAAGTATGATTAAGAAGTTTGCAGATGATACAAAAATTGGCCGTGTGGTTGATAATGAAGAAGAAAGCTGTAGACTGCAGGAAGATATCAATGGACTGGTCTGGTGGGCAGAACAGTGGCAAATGGAATTCAATCTGGAGAAGTGTGAGGTAATGCATTTGGGGAGGGCTAACAAGGCAAGGGAATACACAATAAATGGTAGGACACTGAGAAATGCAGAGGATCAGAGGGACCTTGGAGTGCATGTCCACAGATCCCTGAAGGTAACAGGACTGATAGATAAGGTGCTTAAGAAGGCATACGGGATACTTGCCTTTATTAGCCAAGGCATAGAATATAAGAGCAGGAAGGTTATGCTTGTACTGTATAAAACACTAGTTAAGCCGCAGCGAGAATACTGCGTGCAGTTATGGTCACCACATTACAGGAAAGATGTGATTGCACTAGAGAGGGTGCAGAGGAGATTTACGAGGATGTTGCCTGGGCTGGAGAATTTTAGCTATGAGGAAAGATTAGATAGGCTGGGGTTGTTTTCTTTGGAACAGAGGAGGCTGAGGGGAGATCTAATTGAGATGTATAAAATTATGAGGGGCCTAGATAGAGTGGATAGGAAGGACCTATTTCCCTTAGCAGAGGGGTCAATAACCAGGGGGCATAGATATAAGTAATTGGTAGAAGGTTTAGAGGGGATTTGAGATACATTTTTTCACCCAGAGGGTGGTGGGGGTCTGGAACTCACTGCCTGAAAGGGTGGTAGAGGCAGAAATCCTCATCACATTTAAAAAGTACATGGATATGCACTTGAAGTGCTGTAACCTACAAGGCTACGGACCAAGTGCTGGAAAGTGGGATTAGGCTGGATAGCTCTTTGTCGGCCGGCATGGACAAGATGGGTCGAATGGCCTCCTTCTCTGCTGTAAATTTCTATGATTCTAGGGGCGCGATCTAGCCAGCCCTGGGAAGGTGGATTTGGAGGCGGGACTGCCGGGAAAATGGCAGAATCTGGGGGTGGGTGCCCATCCCGCCCCCAACCCGCCTCCGTGCCATCTTCCCAGGAGGCGTGTAGCTGACCCGCACCGGGTCACGTCTCCTGGAGGCGGGAAGGGGATTACAGCCACTTAACTGCCTGTTAACAGGTAGTTAACAGGCAGTTAAGAGGATTATCCCCATTTTACCCACACAAGTGCGGGCTTCCCGAAGGCTGCGAACCCCGCCAGAGTCACCGAGGCGAGCAGTGGGTCTGCGGGGGTCGGAGGGGTGCAAAAGTGCACTGTGAAGGTAAGTAATGGGTGCAAGTGTGGAGAGGTGAGTATGTGAGGTGAGTGGAAAGTGATAAAAAATGTTCACTTACCTTTGTTTCTTCCTGCAGGCTTCAACAGTTGGGGATGCGGTGAGTCTCACATCTCACCGGTAGAGACGACAGATGGCTGCTGCATTCTCCGATGCAACAACCACCTAATTTCTGCTCACAAAAGAGGTTTGATGAGTCTTGAATATAAGGACTCATCAAACAACATAGAATGTCAGTGTTTGACAGCTTCACAGAGCTGTCAATTGCTGACATTTCTTCTTTCAAGAAATCTTGACAGATGGCACTGACTTCCCCTAATTGGTCTGCTGAGCCCGCCGGGCGGGCTTAACAAGGTCAATCAGGGGACAATCCCGCTGGTTGGCCAGAAGCTGATGGAGGCGGGATTGAAAGCCGGCAAGCAGCAGTCCCGCCTCCAAAAGCTTCCCTTTGACAAAATCCAGCCCTAAGTCTCCATTCAGAATCCTGTCTAGCAATGTGCACAGAAGCCTATGGTGGGTGGAATTTTTGTCTGTACCAAATGTGGCCTCTGATGTCAGAGGGAGCGGGGCCAAGGGGAAGCAATTCCAATGACAGGAATTTCCTTGGCCCCAGCTCCCTACTGCTGAGCGATCTGGACGCTTGGTTGAACCTGGCTCAACAGCGAAAGTGAAACCCACCTGGGGGTCTGGTCTTGGGTCCTGGACTCCATCAAAATTCCAGCTCCATGATTGACATCCACCCCTTAAAAGGGAATCGATTGAGCTGAATTTAAAGAGGTTTCTTAACCAGTGGCACCAGTTGCAGAACAAGTAGATTTCCCATGCTTCCTCATCTGGGACCAAAAATTGGGAGGAGGCCTGTTTGTAATTAACAACCAATAATGAAGTTGCAAGAACACACAACTTGGAAATATTTTATTTCTGAGAATGTGATTTTATTTGCAGATTCTTGGTTATGGAGAAAACAGGCATTCTCTTTTTTCCACCCTCTGTATTTTCACCCCCTGTATTACTTTGAAACCTTGGAATCTGCACATTCCATAATTTGGACTAAGTTTTCTTCTGGAAAGTCAATCATTTGGATATTTCTATTAATTCCATTTAAAACTTCACATTCAAGCAACCTGAAGTAAGGAATGATGGCTGTTGCTTGGGATTGACTATTGACAAGGTAACCAGAAAGTTTTCACATGAAATAACACAAATTAATTCCAATGCATTAGGGATAACTTTTGTTCATCCAAAAGAAAATGAATAAATTGAGTTCCGAATTTTAAATGACCATTTACTGTCTATGGTTTTGTTCCAGATCTCCTCTCCTGTTTCAGTTATAAACGGTGACATCAGGTCTAAAAAGATTGCAGTGATAAGTGACGTATGTGAGTCCATGAAACAGCAGCTTTTGGTCCTGGTAGAGTGGGCCAAGTATATCCCATCTTTCTGTGAGCTACCACTGGATGACCAGGTTTGTAACATTTTTGTTTAATTCAGTTGTACAGAGACTTTTTAGTAAGATATAAAAAATGCCACAGCTGAACAATGTTACACTGGTGGTAATGGATTTCTGCACCACTTTATAGAATACGAACCTAACTTTCATCACCCAAAGACTCATATTTGGCAGAGCAGCATCAATACACTACTTCACTTAAAAGTCAAGCCCACCCAATCCAGATTGGCTGATTAGGTTTAATTTATGAAAAGTGGCAGAACTCTCTTTTCTATGACAAATGCAGAGTTGAACTGACAAAATAAGTGGTGTGGAATGAAGTTTTATCTCAGACTTTGAGCTGGGTTCAGTCCAGGCCAGACTTATATGGAAAACAGAAATGAGAGATGTTTTTCACCCCCAATAATATATGTTTTAAACTATAAAATTAGTTATATGGCCTAGTAGTGTGGCCCATTGATGTAACAATTACCTGCACAATGGCACAGCAAGCCATGGATTCACCAATCTGATTTCCCAAAACAGCATATTTTCTCACACCTACAAGCCAGTGGTTGCAGAGTAGCATTGGTAGAGGCCTAGGAAGAGAAGGTTCCCCACGAGCTTTCTCGGTCAGGAAATGGCATGTGTAGTGTGAAGCAAGCTGAAGGTGGAGGAAATAACCAAAAGGAAAGTTTGAAAAAATTAAAATGCAGCCTCAGGTAATACTAAATCTGTCAATTGTGCTATTAATATAAAACTCACTGCGAACGCAAAACTAGCCTCATTGACATTCTTCCTTAGAGTTAATGTTTAACCATGTTGTTGTTGTACACAACATTGCTACCAGTTTAACATTAAATTTTATACAATTGTGAGAAACATTAACATTGGACAAATAAAGTATTAATCACTCATTTTTAAGCATATGATTTGTTGAACACCTCAGCATTTCCGTTCTAAAGAACTAGTTAACGCCAGTTTTATGAAACTTATTTTACCTCTTCAGAAAGAGCACCTGGCCAGAGGGATCCTCTAGTCTCACTTCCAACAATTTCAGTAATAAGTTGGACTTTGTCCTATACTTTCAGGGCTGTACTCTAGAAATACCTGAAGTTAGGCCACTGCACAGGATTTTCTACATTTCTGTCTTTTTAAAATTTCTCTCTGTCTTATTAGTGTTCATATCTACAATAAACTAAAACACAGTCAAAGGGATCATGGTCTTCCCTGTCACTTCCTACTTCGATCTTTAACTGATGGGTAGTCCCATTCCCACAACAATGAACAGACAGAGATTTATTTTGTTTTTCCGACTCAGCAAGTTTGGTCAAATATGTTGTGCAGTAATTCATATCAATCCAGCTGGCCCGAACCCACCAAACCCAGTGCCAGATCTAAACCAGTGACCGTGCTTAGCCAAAAATGAAGTTGATGCAACTCCAAAAGATGGGTTTGAATTATTCAGTGAAAGGGGAAATCAGTCTTCTACAAAAAAAATCTGAATAGAGATGATTAAGGCATAATTGCAACCATGTTAGGTGCACTTGAATGTGCAGCTTGTATTATGCCCAGTTTCTACATGGGATACCATTGCTGCACTGTTAAACATACTAACTGACACTGTATGAAAGGAGTATATTAAAACAGGTGCTGAAAAAAATTGGAAAATGAAAAGCCATGCTGAGTGAACACAATGATTTTGTCATTGCATAAGTATATTCCTGTATCAGCTCATGCACCAATCAGGAGAACCATTGAAACTATAGATCAAACTGAGTCAGTCTTTTGGGTGGAGAGAACACTGGGAAGAAGCTCAAATCGGAACAGACTGTTGCAACAGATGCTCTATCTGTTCCCAAGGAGCCAAAGTGGCGGAGTTTCAGCACAGGCTGTTCTAAGAGCTAATCCTGCAGTGATAGAGACTTTTAGTGCACTTTTAACAGAAAGTTAAATTGAGTGTATTAGAGGAAATGGTTAACAAAGTCTGTGTGAATCCGTACCATGCCACCACACTATTCTTTCATTGGAATAGATCTTGTTTGCAGCAAGTTTCACTGTCATAGAAACATAGGAGCAAGGTTAGGCCATTCAGCCCCTTGAGACTGTTCTGACATTCAATTAGATCATGACTGATCTGTACCTCAACTCCATTTGCCCGGCATTGCTCCATATTCCTTGATACATTTACCTGGCAAATGTTTGTCACTCTCAGCCTTAAAAATCTCAATTGACCCCACATTCACAACCTTTTAGGGGAGGAAGTTCTAGATTTCCACTACTATTTGTGTGAAAAAGTGTTTTTTGATTTCACTCCTAAATGGCCTAGCTCTAATTTTAAGACGCCTAGCTTAAGTTTCTGGTGAGTCAAAGACTATAAAATAACTTAAAGAGAAATTAATCCTAGATTTTACATGTATTCAAGGAGGCTAATGAGATATTCAGTAGCAAGGTTCACTTATTTTTATAATAATCAACAATGCTGTTTATTAGGAATACAGGGTGTTTAATAGTCATGTGTATTATTTGAGTAGGTTGCATTATTGCGAGCCCATGCTGGGGAGCACTTATTGCTTGGAGCTGCAAAGCGTTCCATGATGTACAAAGATGTTCTGCTCTTGGGTAAAATAATTATCTTTATTTACTTTGCTTCAATTGTTCATTTTTTTTTAAATTCCTTTGTTAAACTAAAAAAAATGTCTGATCAAAATGTTAGGGAAAATCCCTAAAATCTGTGCTGTTTTCTTTTTTCTTTAAAGGAAATGATTATATCATCCCACGCAATTGCCCGGAGCTGGAAATAAACCGTGTAGCAACTAGAATTCTAGATGAACTGGTTCAGACATTTCAGGAGCTTCAGATAGATGACAATGAATATGCCTGCTTAAAAGCAATTGTTTTCTTTGATCCAGGTAGGCAACAGACACATGAAACAAAATTAATTGTGTCAACATTAAAGTCTTTTATATGGAATGGCAATAAAGTTTTTAAAAACTCGGCAATTTGGACATGATATTCAGCTGATTTCATAAACTGAGAGAGTGGCAGCTGAGTGCTCCCCAAGATAACATTGCAGCCTTGAACGCACTCCCATGTAGCCACTCTCTTTTATTGTACTGTGCAGTTCACAGAGTGTTTTTTTTTCCATTTTGGGTCTTTTGTCAGTGTAGTGTGATGGCATGTACTGATGGTCATTGTGTTCCATGTCATGGATGCACAGTGATATTTACACTGACAAATTAATGACTGTAATACAGTCGATGGATGCAATGTCATAAAATGATAATCCATAGTGGATTATTGGGAAGTAACAGTCAGTAAATATTATATTCATGTAATCAACAAATATGAAACAGTGAAATTATTACTATGAACTTGGCAATTCCCCTTAACTGGGTTTATAAAACAGAATCCAAAAAATCATAAACCTTTCCATATGGCCTATTGGGTAAAGGCAGTGCCCAATATAATACTGAGCTATAGAAACCATAATTGAAAACTTCAACCCACTGGCTGGGAAATGGCATATTGGGATCTCAGCTGAGTGTGTGGCTGTTCCCGCCAAAGGTACAGCGGGATTCTGTCAGAGACCGGCTGCAGATTTTCAGGCCATAATCAATCATTTATTTTTTTTAAATAATTATTGAGCATTCTTCCTATTATTTGTTGGCGGCACTGACTATAAGAGGCAGATGAAAGGATAACCAGGACACTGGCTGAGATCCTGATGACATATGTGATATATAACAATAACAGGCTCTTATATGTGAAACAATTTCCCAGGAAACATGTCACATATTGTAAGATATATTATAACGCAACAGAAGAATCCAAACAAATGTTTAACATTTAAAATAATGGGATTCCTTTGGGCTGCTTGGAGAGATTAGATGTGACAAAGTATTTAAATTGGCTAGATTCTAGTTCATAGCTGAACAATTAACAGATCAGTATTTACAATGCTGAGTATAGAAGCATGAATGCCAAGCTATACACATCAAAGATCTGTTCCTCATCACTGTAAAACTAAGAATGTTTGCACCAATGATAATTTTCCATAGCATCCTGAAGCTGACTTTTTCACACAAGTAGATGGTTACAGTCATCAGCTGTTTAATGTAACATTTTCACGGTCAATGTTTATGGCCAATGTGCTACTTGCAAATAGTACCAAACATATTTTGCTTTAAAAGATAACTTTCGAAAAACTTTAATGCTCTAAAACTATTTTCCCCTCTTTCCATCTGGACCACCCACCATTCCCAACTGACTGGGGCGGCAGAAGATTTCTGCCAAAATCAATGTGTAACTGACTGCTGGGAAGTGCATTAGAGGAACATGGGTTGACAAGTTCTCCAATTTCCATTTAATCTTTACTTCTTGAACTTTCTAGATGGCTCAGCAAGTGTATCCAGTGAATAACTGAGCCATACACACCAGGAAAGTTACAGGTTCCATCCCGGGTCTTTGTGGGAGGGATGCTCTAATTTCCCTCAGTCAGATTACGTTCCTGATCACTATCCAGTGACCTCTGCTGGAGTGGCTTGTGTGGACTTCCAATGAGGACAGACTCGGGTTTGGCTTTGATACCTGCCTGTGGCTGAATAGCCTGCCAACACTCAATGGCATGGTTCATACATGAATAATGAACATTGAGTGAGGTACCAGAGAGCGACTGGCATCTATGGAACCATAACCCAGCATAGAGTCAGGACCTTGAGAAGAAGGCAGGAAAGAAAACTGGGAAGAAAAGAGAAAAAAAAACATTGCTGTCTGCAGGGATAAAAGTCACGTCACTCTAATGCCACAAATATTCAGCACAAATCTCCAACTAAACCAAGACTTAGGCTGGAAATTTCCTCAGATCTGCTCTCACTCTTCCACTGTGACTTCACCACAAGTGCAGCAGAAACCCCGTTTATGCGTATAAACTGGCCAAGTTACAGTGGCGGAGAAGGAGCAACTCCGAGGAAATTTCCAGCCTTAGGTTCTTCATTATATTTTTTAGAAATTAAAATAGAAAGTTTCTGAACTCTGAAGGAGATAGAAGGAGATAGATAGATTTCTAGACACAAAAGGCATCAAGGGGTATGGGGAGAGAGCAGGAATATGGTATTGAGATAGAGGATCAGCCATGATCATATTGAATGGCGGAGCAGGCTCAAAGGGCCGAATGGCCTACTCCTGCTCCTATTTTTCTATGTTTCTATGTTTCTAACTTAATTTAGAATATATGCTTTTAATCAATTGTGATATTTGTCTATGTTCTAAATGCATATCAACTTACTTTAGATTTAAGATCTTGATGGGAAAACGTCAGTCAGGGAAATTAAATATAATCTAGCTGCAAAAGGTCTCTTCAGATGGTTTTTGACCTTTGTAGGGATTCATACTGTTTGCCTGCAGTGATGTTCCTCACTTTAGCATTCTTTATGCATTCCCAACCACATGCAGTCTGACCCAGGTTCCACAGACAGCACATAATACAGAGACAATAGACTCATAATCATATTGTGCTAATGCAATTATCTTGAAACAAATAAAATGTATTTTAATAAATGTCAACATTGAGGAGGATGCATTAAGTTTATAAATCAAAATTATCTCTCCTTTTTATTAGTGAATTCAAGGCAAGGATATAGTGTGGGATAATGCAGCTTTAAAATGATGAACTAACTTCTATCCATAGATGCCAAAGGACTCAGTAACCCAGCCAAAATCAAACGCATGCGGTTCCAGGTACAAGTCAGCTTGGAGGACTATATTAATGACAGACAGTATGACTCTCGGGGTCGATTTGGAGAGCTGCTGCTACTGTTACCCACGCTACAGAGTATCACATGGCAAATGATAGAGCAAATCCAGTTCGTCAAACTCTTTGGAATGGCTAAAATTGACAACCTGCTTCAAGAAATGCTTCTGGGAGGTGAGGAACAATTTTTAACAAAATCTATCACTGAGATTGACCCAGTGCAGTGTGGTATAAAACCCATGTTAAAGATAAGGACAAGATCTGAATTTGACACACCCCTTTAAATGATGGTTTTAACAGGAGCTGTTCACTGTCGTGGTCCCTCCTTCAGCTGGAGGCCATAGACCACACCGCCCCCTCTTTCAATGCCAGCCCATTATCAGCTAGCGGTAGGGTTGGTTATAGTGTCACACTTTTGTCTGATTGCCCCTCCCCCCTCCTATTTGAAAGTGCCGTATCCTGTCATGGTGAGCCACCCAGCAACTCACCAAATTTGTTCCCAACAATGAAAGGCTTTCCTAAATTTTATACCATGCTAAATTTTATACTAGGTCAGAGGTGCTCTGTAGCCTGTGCAGCTTCTAATATACTTGGAGTGTAATGTAGTGCAGTAGCAGGAACTTTCATTATATTATTAAATTATCCATGGCCAGTGTGAGAGCATTACTTCGATAACTGAAGCTTCGCAATAGCATAGACCTGTTAGCATCACAAGGCTGTTTCAGATCCTCTTCTCAATCTGTGGAATTCAGTGCGTGCTGTAAAGTTTTAAAAGAATGTTTAAAATTAAAGAGACAAGCAAATGTGAAAACGTAAATTTGCAACCATTTCTGAACAGTGTTATATTACAAATTATTTTTTTAAACACCGTTTCCAATGGTTGATTCCCACAAAAGCACCTAAGGACAATTCTATTCATGTGTGCCCAGCATAGAGCATCTACTCCTGGGAAAGGCGGTAGTTTGTTTGGTTAACAAACCTTCTGGCAAATCCCTGCACAGGAAGGATGTCTTCCTGAGTCAGAATTAACAGAAAAAAAGGAACAAAGGGACACAAGGTGCAGTCAGATTTTGAACAGAGATCTGTGTGGCACAACAATTGGCCTGAAACTGGAAGCTAAAAAATGCAGGTCAGTTTTTGCAATTCAAAGTAATCTGAAAGAAAGGTAATGCTAAAAACAAATGTCAGATCATGATGGGGACAAAGCCCATGATTTATTATTATTTCCCTGGTTTTTTTTGAGGAGAGAAGTGAGATTGGGCTAAATAAATGGAATTTTCATTGACTGTTACTCTATATATTCACTTGCCGTCTGTGAAATAAAGCAGCTAAATGATTCATATCTGCTCTCATCTTACCAAGTGTTTCGTGGTCCAGCTTCAAAAGTTAATTGGAGAAGTGTTCATAAGGGCACGTGTGAAAGACACAATATCCAGTTCGGATCACATGGGGGTCCCACTGTTATACCTCCGGATTATGATATAATACAGTTAGATATTGGGCAGTACAGGTATCCCCCCTAAACTTAAGAGCCTCAGACAACTAACAGGGGTGATTAGCACTGCTGTACCTGCGTGAATATTTATGGCAGATCCTAAACTGTAACAAGGATCCTTTATTGTATTTCCACTTTAAGCTTTTTTCTCCAATACACACATAGTTATGTAACTGATGTCTTCCAGTTCAGTATTTAATACAACGATAGAACCCAAGGGGATGAATTTCCACTCCTGATCACCCACCATAATGTCGGCGGAAGAACCATCACATTCCCAGAAAACCAGCATAAACACCGTTTATGCCGTTTTCCCGGAATTTCTGCAGCTCTTTCGTTGAAATTCTGCAGATAATCGGGAGAAGTCTAACAGAAGTTCACCTTCTTAGCCTCTTTTTTCAGATTCTCAAGTATCCTTTGTGTTTCAGGTACTGCAAATGAGACGCCACATACACACCATTCACTACATCCTCATCTGGTCCAGGAGCATCTGGCAAGTAATGTGATAGTGGCCAGCACAATGCCTGCTCCAGTACACAATGGGCAGATCTGTAAGTATTACGTAATGTCAACCAAAAGCTGAAGTTACTGCTGATGTCACTGTAGAATAGCTTTTCTTTCATACAGTACAAGAACTTTCATTATATGTTTTAATGTCAGATTTTGTCTACTTTGTTTTGGATTTGTCATAAACCATTTTCCAACAGAAAGGGTAGATTGACAACTTGCGCCTATGCCTCTGTTAATATTGCTCTATAAGTAACCACTACAAGATGCATCGGAGCAGCCTAGATTGATCAGACTTCTAATTGTTCTCTCTCACAATAATGAAAAGCACCCAACCTCTGCCTAACACTTCTAAAATGAGAAGTCGCACAACACCAGGTTATAGTCCAACAGTTTTATTTGAAATTACGAGCTTTCGGAGCGCTGCTCCTTCGTCAGGTAAAGTGAGGGAATACAAATCAGTTACAAAGCATATATAGACAGAGAACAATGTGTCTGCAGAGATACAATCCGTCAGGGAGGCATTACATCAAAGACACAGCAGAATACAGCTAAGACAATGAGGTGGGGTCACAGGGGGTCCAACGTGTCAAATGCTGCAGTCTGCAGTTAAGCTTTTTACTTTTTTTTAAAACTCGAAATCACATCTGTGAACAAGACAACGACGACTCTAGTCTGGACTCTAGTCACGTCCTGTAGCGTGACATGAAACCGAGATCCCGGTTGAGGCCGTCCTCATGGGTGCGGAACTTGGCTATCAGTTTCTGCTCGATGATTTTGCGTTGTCGTGTGTCTCGAAGGCCGCCTTGGAGAACGCTAACCCGCAGATCCGAGGCTGAATGTCCTTGACTGCTGAAGTGTTCCCCGACTGGGAGGTAACAATCCTGCCTGGCGATTGTTGCGCGGTGTCCGTTCATACGTTGTCTCAGTGTCTGCATGGTCTCGCCGATGTACCATCCTGCGGTGCATTCTTTCCTGCAACGTATGAGATAGACAACGTTGGCCGAGTCACATGAGTATGTACCATGTACCTGGTGGGTAGTGTCCTCACGTGTGATGATGGTATCTGTGTTGATGATCTGGCATGTCTTGCAGAGGTTGCCATGGCAGGGTTGTGTGGTGTCGTGGTCGCTGTTCTCCTGACAGCTGGGTAATTTGCTGCGAACGATGGTACTTTTGAGGTTAGGCGGCTGCTTGAAGGCGAGTAGTGGAGGCGTGGGGATGACCTTAGCAAGGTGTTCGTCTTCATCGATGACATGTTGAAGGCTGCGAAGAACATGGCGTAATTTCTCCGCTCCGGGGAAGTACTGGACGACGTAGGGTACTCTGTTGGTTGTGTCCCGTGTTCGCCTTCTGAGGAGGTCTATGCGATTTTTCGCTGTGGCCCGTCGGAACTGTCGATCGACGAGTCGAACGTCATATCCCGTTCTTACGAGGGCGTCTTTCAGTGTCCGTAGGTGTCCATCGCGTTCCTCCTCGTCTGAGCAGATCCTGTGTATTCGCAGGGCTTGTCCATAGGGGATGGCTTCTTTAACGTGGTTAGGGTGGAAGCTGGAGAAGTGGAGCATCGTGAGATTGTCCGTGGGCTTGCGGTAGAGTGAAGTGCTGAGGTGTCCGTCTTTGATGGAGATTCGTGTGTCCAAGAATGAAACCGATTCTGAGGAGTAGTCCATGGTGAGTTTGATGGTGGGATGGAACCTGTTGATGTTATTGTGTAGTCCTTTCAGTGATCCTTCGCCGTGGGTCCAAAGGAAGAAAATGTCGTTGATGTATCTGGTGTACAGCATTGGTTGGAGGTCCTGTGCAGCGAAGAAGTCTTGCTCGAATTTGTGCATGAAGATTATCAGTTACAAAGCATATATAGACAGAGAACAATGTCAGGGAGGCATTACATCAAAGACACAGCAGAGTACAGCTTTACCTGACGAAGGAGCAGCGCTCCGAAAGCTCGTAATTTCAAATAAAACTGTTGGACTATAACCTGGTGTTGTGCGACTTCTCATTTTTGTCCACCCCAGTCCAACACCGGCATCTCCGCATCATAACACTTCTAACAATAGCCCAGCTAAGACTGTAATTGCCACTATACCACGAATTATGCCCTGATCTGCAGCTAGGCCGAGACCATGGGACTCCTGGCATAGGACTCTTACCTTGCTGGCGTGTTAAGAGGTATAGAGGCCTAATTTCAGGCCCTTGCTGCACACTTGCACTGGAGGTACAGTGGGAGTGTGCCGTAAGGGGCCACTGATTTTCAGCTCCGATGTGTTTAACAGGGTTCATAGTATTGTATTCTTTATAATTACGGTGAATTCAAATGTTTTCAGTATGTTACTTTTATTGCTTGTTTTTTTTTGAAGAATTAACAATTTTCTTTTGTTTCCTTTTTATATATATATATAACACAGCCACGCCTGAAACTCCATTACCTTCTCCGCCTGGGGGTTCTGCATCAGAGCCATACAAACTGGTAGCAGGCTCTGTAGTTACAGTATCAAAACCACCAACATCCGTTCCTCAACAAACCATTCCAAAACAAGAGGCTATTTAACATCTTACCCACACATACGGGAAGCATCTAAGAGCAAACGTAATAAATAAATAACTAATAGATTTTCCACACCCAGAGGACTACATTACGAGAACACTGTTTTAATAAGAAGAATATTGTTCCATTTTAATAGACGACACAGATGAATCCAAAGCTAAGCAAAAGGTTAATGTTAAGATATGTGTTTAACCGACTGTCATAGTAATACTGTATCCATAAGTATCCAAGAGACTGCTGTTCAGTGTGGAAAAGTTGGTTCAATTCATTTAATAATGAGTGGGATTTAGTAAATATAACAGCAATCATTTCCTGCATCTTAAGGGTTGGTTTTAACTCTGCCTGCTCGACGGGTAGGGCATGGGCGGGGGGTTATGATGGTGGAGTTTAAGATGGCAGAGGGGTCACGGCAAATTCTGGATGCTCCCCGCCCACACCTTAACTCACCTGAAAACAGACCCTGGAGAGCAGCCCACCAAAGGCAGGCAGGGGCCTACTTTACATTCAAAGGTCGCGACCCGATAATGTCATTGGCATCGCAACACCAATTTAACTTAAAAATTCAAGAGGGCCACATGGGGCCAAACCCAACTGTAGGGCCAGGCAGGAGTCAGCGGAGTGGCCAGGGTAAGTTTTTAAATTGAACTTTTCTGAGAATTCCTTTTGGGCCCCCAAGCCATAAAAGCAGTCCTTGTGCCTTCCCCTACCGGCCTTACCTCTCCTTCCCAGCGTCAGTATCTCCTGTGAAACCTCCCCCCAACACTAACTTCATACCAGGGATCATTCCCTTGGGTCCCTGGTGTCCTCGGGCTCCCGTCCCCATTTCTGCTCCCGGCTGCCGGCTCTGACGTCACTCCCGCCGGTCTCGGGCAGGAGACAGCGCTGCAGTGTACGAATGAGGTCCGGGTTGTTAAAATGGCCTGAGTCTCATCCTGAACTCACCATGGGGGCCTCCCTTCCGCCCCACATCGCATCCACCCCAAACGGGTCCCAGGTTAAAATTGACCCTTTAGTTTTTCAAGTGAACTTATACAAATAAAGTGTCTGTTCTTGTCATATCTAAAACTTTCTGAGTATCTGGCTTGTAGTCAGACGGCGCAACTAGATGTGAACTAGATTTTGACATGAACTCAGGGTGAATTTGCAATGTTTTGAGTCTGAGTACTGCTTCTTATCTTCAATGGAGAACCAGCTCACCTATCTTACTGAACTTTTAGCAAGTCTAATATTTATGATTTTGTAGTATTTGGGATTTTTCTATAAATTCAGTTCCTTTCTCCTTTCCCTTCATTTATTATTAGTGTATGTTCCTGTTCCATATTTTTAGATTCTCTTTTATACCATTTCAATAGTTAAAATTTGAGTAGATGTATATATCAGAGATAAGAAATTTTATACACATTACTATATAAAATGTTTGATGGACTTAAAAGATTTGAAGAGGAATCTTTCATTGCTGCAAATACAGTAGTGGTAACATTTGCTGATCTCGTAATTCCATCAAAAAGGTCTAAAAGTAAACTACAGTTGTTCTTCAGTGTACAGTGCACATCTGTACAAACAGATACAGGGATGTGTACAATACCTTGTGTGTCAAATGGGAGCCTCACATCTCTTTTATACTAACTGTACTTACTTGAACTGCCACGTAAGTGGATCCTACACCAAGATAGCATGTCCTGTTTTCAAATACCAGCCTCTCCCACATAGCAACCACAATGTATCACCTCATTTATAGTAGAGAGGTACAGAAATCACACATGATCCATATAGAGCCAGGACTACTGGACCGTCAACCTATGTCTCCTACATTACAACAGTGGCTACGCTTCAAAAGTACTTTTTGACTGTAAAGCAGTTTGGGACGTCCTGAGATCATGAAAGGCGCTATGTAACTGCAAGTCTTTGTTCTTTTTAATGTACTTTTGGGGTGAATTTCCGTGGGGGTTCTCCCACTCGTCCGCCATAGCTTTGGCAAAGAATCGTGGTAACCCCGGAAAAACAGTGTAAACAGTATTTTGGGCAGGCTTACCTCCTGGGGCAGGCTGTTCCAAAATCTGTTTCAGAGCACAGGGGAAGTTTGTGTTGCTGTAGCTACACTATGTACTGCAGTGCAAACTAGTAATATGTGGGTTTCACATATCTATCATCATGTCACTAATTGCATTAATGCACACATCCATTTACAAACGATGATAAATGCAAGTCTTTGAACAAGGACAATAATACACCTTTTGAAAAACATGAAAAGAGCTATCTTGTTATAGCCCCGCCTCCACCAGGCTTGCCATTTTGGATCCACACCAGCTTGAGGAAACAGTAGCTGAATATTTGTCCCTTTCATCCTTCCTGCTACCCTGCATTACTCTGTGTGATAGAGTGACACTGCTGTGCTTGTCTATCTGCTCCAACATGACTTCAGAGGACTACAAAACCCATTCAATTCAGGGAGCACTATCTCAGGAATATTTTATTTAAAAGAGAGACCCTCTGATAAAATGATAATTCAGGTTTTTTTTTTAATGTAAGCAGATTTGCTCCTTTCAGTAATCTACATTTTTTTAAGTGAGAAACTTTTCTTTCAAAATATTAGTCATGAGCTAATGAAAATGTGGCCAAAATGTAACTTTTGTTTAATTCTTTGCGTTATCAGTTACCAGAATTATAAATATGCCCAAATATTGTCATTCTACTTGCTGAAACTTAGACAGCAGAAATTATTTTTGACATGACATTACAGTTATATTGTGCTGTTAATTCCTTACAGTCTACAAACAGAATATTTGTGTTCTAGCATATTTATTACATGCCATTTTATTTAAACCAAGGTGATTCTTTTTTTCTTTCTTTGTATAAAAAATGTCTCCAATGCACATGAAATACCTTCCTTAATGTAAACTACTTCTGGGGTAATGTTTGGCCTAGTTAATAAACAGGGGACTTGTAGCACTGTAGCAAAATCCTTATTGCATTGTAAAGAGCATATTTAAAAGGCACAACTTATAATATAATAATGAATACAGTGTTTGATTGAGCATGTTACAATATATTGATTCTTGCATTACTTTAAGACCTATATCTCAAACAATGTATAGGCTGAATGTTTATGAAGTAATCCAATTAGTTTTATCCATCAAGTACTGTACTGAATGTTTTTCCAGAAATCTCACTACAATGCAAGCTGCCCATTGATGCTCCAGTGTGGATTGAGCACATAGTCTGTGAAATATCATTATTCCACCCCTATAACAGCTGAACAACCTAAAAGATAATGGCTTGATTTTATACTTGGTGTGGCACAGGCACAGTCACAGTGCCAACTCTGTAAATATTGATTGGTTACAGGAGTGTCCTGAAGCTAATGGCGAAAGGCAATATTGCACACTTGAGGTCAATTGTGTAATCAGAGTCTGAAAATCTACAATCAATATTTACATTGTCATGCCTCTGACATTTTATTCTAAAACCATAGCAAAGAAAAAGGTTGATAGAGGCTCAGACCAAAAAGCTAGCAGGTGCCTTATACCCTGACTCCTCCATGACAATCACTAGCAGTATTCTGCTCCAAAAATAATTTGTGCTGATATTCACAGAGTAGCTGGCTTTGCGTAATCATGTGCCACTCAACAATATCTTGAGAAATCTTTTAACTCACTGTGCTTTGGTGCATTGAGGAGAAATAGTCTCTCACTGAAGACTGTTGCGTGATAATGCCGGTTGGTTAACACACGACGGTTCAGCCAATCAGGATGAAGAATTCATGCTAAGGATAACATTTAAATCGAAACTATCCAATCAGAAAGCATAATTTTCTACACAATTGCTGCCAGTTTAAGTTATCTCAGGTGCAGGTGGATTTCTCAAATCTCCAAATAATCTTTCTGGTTGGCAGCAGTTCCTCTGTACCACAGCAAAAATATAAGGTTTGAATATGTATGTTTATTTACAAAATACAGCATTCTTTGTCTTCTGATGTGTTTCTGTATTTTAAATTTGGTAAAATGTTGCTTTTAAACCATTTTCTCTGATGACAATGATATGCATATTTTACAAACCACAGCTCAGTTGTCAAGGGGTTAATGTCCCACCAAATATAGTGACAAAGCACACATTGACATACAGTTTGGTCTTTATCTGCTTGTAGCAAAAGTGCCTATGCTAAACCATTAATAGATTTGTAACTACAGATTTTGCACTTCATATATTGAACTATTTTAGTGCTTACAGCATCTGGGTGTGGTTCTAGTGCCCACAACTGCCAGAAGCTCTAAAATGAGAAAGTTAAAAAGAAAATAGTTCTTCAGCTACCTGCAGCCAGGTAGCATTTATTTGTACATATAATGAATAAAGACAATAGTTCTAATTAATTTATTGTAATATGGATGTAATTTTTCATGAAACTATGTCATTATTTTTATAAATCATGTCACTGATTAATGACAATTAAGACAATAAGATAGTTCTTTAGCACAATCGTACATTTTACATTTTAGTCCTTGCAGTTTTCACTGTGTGTAAGGTATTTCTTTATTGATATTTCATTGCAAATGAAAGCAGTGCCTGTAAGTCTCTGATGAATACTGCCTCATTGCTGAATACTGTAATTATTAATGTATTGTTGCCATTCCTTTAACCCATGTAAAAACAGAAATAATAAATAAGGTCTTTTCTATGTTTTTCGCTGTTTCTGACTATTTGTACCATTTGCCTTAAAACACAATTCAGCAATTGCACTAAACTAAATATAGAAAATGATGGAAATACAAGGCAGGACAAGTCTATGGCACCACGGGTGGCTCAGCTGCACAGGGGGGGAGGAAAAAGAGTGGAAACATAGAAGATAGGAGCAGGAGTAGGCCATTCGGCCCCTCGAGCCTGCTTCGCCATTTAATGAGATGGAAGAGCAATAGTGGTAGGGGATTCGATAGTTAGGGGAGCAGACAGGCGTTTCTGCGGTCGTAGACGTGATTCCAGGATTGGTATGTTGCCTCCCTGGTGCCAGGGTCAAGGATATCACTGAGTGGCTGCAGGACACTCTGAGGGGGGAGGGTGAATAGCCAGAGGTCGTTGTCCATATCGGTACCAACGACATAGGCAGAAAGAGGGATGAGGTCCTGCAGGCAGAGTTTAGGGAGCTAGGCGAGAGATTAAAAAGCAGGACCTCAAAGGTAGTAATCTCCGGATTACTCCCGGTGCCATGTGCTAGTGAGTATAGGAATAGGAAGATAGACCAGATGAATGCGTGGCTGGAGAGATGGTGCAGGAGGGAGGGCTTTAGATTCCTGAGGCATTGGGACCGTTTCTGAGGAAGGTGGGACCTGCACAAGCCGGACGGGTTACACCTCAACAGAGCCGGGACCAATATTCTCGCGGGGAGGTTTGTAGTGCTGTTGGGGAGAGTTTAAACCAGCTTGGCAGGGGGATGGGCACCAGCATATAGGAGTAGAAAAGAGGAATAAGGTGCATAAAAGAGTTGGATAGTACTAGAGAAGAAAGTAGTACTAGAGGCAGAAGTAGTACCATATTAGATAGGAGCAGACTAAGAAAGACTACGAAAAATTCAAAAATGGGTTTAGAATGCATGTATGTAAATGCACAAAATGTGGTGAATAAGGTTGGTGAGCTACAAGCACAATTAGCTGTGTGGCAATATGATGTGGCAATAACGGAAACGTGGCTTAAAAACGGTGAGGACTGGGCACTTAATATTCAAGGGTACAAGGTGTTCAGAAAAGATAGGGAAGGAAAAAAGGGAGCTGGGGTGGCAGTAAGTGTCCTGATTAAGGAAGACATTGTAGTGTTGGAAAGGAAGGGTGTTCTTGAGGGGACAAGGACAGAATCCATTTGGTTAAAGTTGAGGAGCAAAAAGGGTATGATCATGTTATTGGGGGTATTCTATAGGCCTCCAAATAGTGAGAGGGAGGTAGAGGAGCAAATCTGCAGAGAAATCGCAGAGATATGCAAGAGCTATAGAGTGGTGATATTGGGGGACTTTAATTACCCAAATATCGATTGGGATAATGCTAGGGTAAAGGGAAAGGAGGGGGAGGAATTTCTGAAATGTGTTCAGGAGAATTTCCTTGACCAGTATGTTCTTGGTCCAACTAGGAAGGAGGCATTGCTGGATCTGGTGCTGGGGAATGAGGTGGGCCAGGTCAACCAAGTGTCTGTGGGAGAACACTTGGGTATGAGTGATCATTGTATCATAAGATTTAGATTAGCAATAGAGAGGAGCAAGGAACAATCTAGAGTGGAACTTCTAAACTGGAATAGGGCTAACTTCAATGGGATGCGAAAGGATCTAGCCAGGGTAAAATGGAACCAAAGACTGACAGGAAAATCTGTAACAGAACAATGGGTGATCTTTAAGGAGGAGATGTTCCAAGTACAGGCTAGGTACATTCCAACAAGAGGGAAGGGTAAGGGAACCAAAGCAAGGGCTCCTTGGATGACGAGGGAGATAGGGAAGATGATGAAACAAAAAAAGAGGGTGCATGATGCATGTCAGGTGAATTCTTCAAGGGAGAACCAGACCAAATACAATAAGTTGAGAGGGGATGTGAAGATGAAAATAAGATTGGCAAAGAGAGAATGAGAGTAGAATGGCGGTTAACATAAAAGGGAACCCAAAAATCTTCTACCGGCATGTAAACAGTAAGAGGCGGGGTGAGGCCTATTAGAGACAAAGAAGGTGATATATGCTTAGAGGCGGAGGGCAGACTAGAATACTCAATGAGTATTTGTATCAGTGTTTACTAAGGAGGTGGATGCTGACAAAATATCGGTAGAAGTGGAAAAGGTAGAAGCAATGGAAGGGGTGAAAATTGATAGACAGGATGTACTGAAAGGCTGGGTATGCTTAGAGTGGACAAGCCACCTGGTCCAAAGGGCTTGCATCCCAGGTTGCTAAGGGAATTGGGGAGGAGATAGCGGAAGGATTTGCCATAATTTTCTAATCTTCCCTAGATGCGGGGGAGGTGCCTGAGGATTGGAAAGTGGCAAATGTGACACCATTGTTCAAGAAAGGGTGTAAGGACAATCCTAGTAACTACAGGCCAGTCAGTTTAACATCAGTGATGGGTAAAGTTTTAGAAACAATAATCAAGGAGAAAATTAATGGGCACTTGAAGAGGTTTAAGCTAATTAAGGAGAGCCAACACGGATTTGTAAAAGGCAGATCGTGTTTGACTAATCTAATTGAATTTTTTGATGAAGTAACAGAGAGGATTGATGAAGGGAATGCAATGGATGTTGTCTACATGGATTTTAGGAAGGTGTTTGACAAAGTACCACATAGAAGGCTGGTTAACAAAATTGAGGCTCATGGAATTGGTGGGTCAGTGGCAGCTTGGATAAGGAATTGGCTTAAGGACAGAAAACAGCGAGTTGTGGTAAATGGCTGTTTTTCAGACTGGAGGATGGTAGACAGTGGTGTTCCCCAAGGGTCAGTGCTGGGGTGACTGCTTTTTTTGATATATATAAATGACCTGGATATTGGAATACAAAGTAGAATTTCAAAATTTGCCGATGACACCAAACTTGGGGGTATGGCAAACAGTGAGGATGATACCAATTGACTGCAACAGGACATAGAAAGGCTAGCAGAATGGGCAGACAAGTGGCAGATGGAATTTAATGAGGTGATGCATTTTGGCAGAAGGAACAGGGAGAGGTAATATGCACTTAATGGCACAGTTTTAAAGAGTGTGCAGGGACAGAGGGACCTGTGAGTTAATGTGCATAGGTCCCTGAAGGTGGCAGGACATATTGAGACAGTGGTTAGCAAAGCATATGGGATCTTGGGTTTCATAAATAGAGGTATTGAGTACAAAAGTAGAGAAGTTATGCTGAACTGTTATAAAGCACTGGTTAGGCCACAACTGGAGTATTGCGTACAGTTCTGGTCACCACACTTTAGGAAGGATGTGAAGGCCCTTGAGAGGGTGCAGAGGAGATTTACCAGAATGGTTCCAGAGATGGGGGATCTTAGCTACAAGGACAGGTTGGAGAAGCTGGATTTGTTTTCATTAGAGCAAAGGAGGTTGAGGGTGATAGAAGTGTACAAGATTATGATGGGTTTGGATAGGCTAGACGGGGAAAGGCTGTTCCCACTAGTTGATGGTACACGGACTAGGGGACACAGATTTAAGGTTTTGGGCAAGAGATACAGGGGGGATGTGAGGAAAAACTTTTTTACGCAGTGAGTGGTGAGGGCCTGGAACTCACTGCCGACGGAAGTGGTGGAAGCGGACACACTCAATGTTTTCAAGGGGAGACTGGATAGGCACTTGAGGGAAATAAGCTTCCAGGGCTACAGGGATAGGGCGGGGGAATGGGACTGACTGGATTGCTCTACAGAGAGCTGGCACGGACTCGATGAGGCCGGATGGCCTCCTTCTGTGTCGTTATGACTCTATGACTCTATGACAGGTTCTTTTCTTCAATTGAGCTGTTGTCCGGAAGTGGAAACAATTTCCTGCCAAGTTGTTCAACTCCCAAAGTCAAACAATCATTTCTACATTTTAGATAACTCTCTTCAGAGAAATTTGAGAATAGTAAATATGTTAGTGGCTTATTTGGTAGTATCTGAAGGTTAGTATCTATGGACTCTAAGGGAATCAAGGGCTATGGGGATCGGGCAAGAAAGTGGAGTTGAGGTCGAAGATCAGCCATGATATTATTGAATGGCGGAGCAGGCTCGAGGAGCTGAATGGCCTACTCCTGCTCCTATTTCTTATGTTCTTATGATCTTACGTTATTTTGCATTTGGTTGCAATTTGTTTTGGCTATATGTTTTGTAGCTGTTATTTTTCTTGTGATCTTTGTTTTTGTATTATGCAATTTCAGGCTACCATATTCTTCTCCGAGAAAAAATGCTAATAGTTCAGTGGATACATGTTCTGTGCAGTGTGATGCCAAGCCAGAAAGATCCCACAATCAATTCCTGATCTACACTGAGTAAGCTAATCTTAGCCAGGGTGGTGTTGCAATTTACCTCAGGAGCCTGATCAGTAGGGAGAAGTTGGGAGTCAGCCAAGGTGTCTCATCGTGATGCTGTACAATAAGCCCTGCTGACGGTTGCGTGAGTGGGCATCAGATGAGGCCAGGATATGGTGCGCTTGTGATGTCCCTATGGATGAATAGAGAGCTGACTTCACTTTCCAGGCTTACGGATGAAGAATGGCCACTTAGATGGGCTACCAAAGGGATCTCAATGTCTGCAGGACTGAAACACTGCCTGATTTACTACATTCAATAGAGGAAGTGACAAAAGATGGAAAGAAAAGCCTTTAAGAAACGGCTGTAAAAATCAGCTACCTAATATGGGGATTTTAACTCTGATCTGTAATTTGAAGCCAGGACAGTAAGACCCATTGTTTCGACATAATATTTTATTTTGTCCAATACAGAATCATTCTCATTTTTGGCATATATCCAGACTATGCTTTGAAATATCCTACACTGATAACTAGCCCAGTTGCCTTATCTATTGTACTTGCAGGAAAAGGCAATGACCCAACTGCCATGCTTACACTGCATAACTGTTATAATAAACGCCACATAGGCAGAGTTGATGGAGTTCTGTTTATGACATGATTAGCCAATTAAGTTTGTTTTCACAATGCTGTCAGTAACTGTGGCTATCTGGAATACCCTGAAAAGTGCCTACTGTGAGTTGCTGATATCATCAGTTCACCATCTTGCAAATGGTTTATGCCCCATTCATTTGAATAAAAAAGGATAATCGTATTTAAAATAGAGTTAGCAGCTGTTTTTAAGAATCAGTTTCAACTTAGGGTCTATGCAGTGAAAGCCCAGCACTGTTTAACCTATTCTGACAATGTATTCCAACCAGTAAAAAGCATTGCTGTGCTAATACACTCATCAGTCGCCACATAAAATTAATAATTAACTTGCAAAAGATCCACTACTTTTTCTGTAAGTAGGAAACTTTTTTTATTCTCCCTGAGAAAAAACAAATGCTGTTTTATTTTTGTATAACTAGACTTTGTCTTCTTTTATGAATTTGATAGAATGGACTAAACTGGTAGAATTGGCCCTGTAGAGAGGAGAAAGAACAATTGATTGTATAAAAACATAACTAGTTGATCCTCCATAGCAGACAAAAGTAAAACAAATTTAAGTCTTTATTTTTCTCCCACTCTAATTCTTTGTCTTGCATTCTCAGTTTTTCAATCATTCTGTCTCCCTTTTTCCCTATCTCTATTTCTCATACACACTTCTCTCTCTCTATCTCTGTGCCACACTCTTTTTCTCACTCTCACTCTAACTGAATCTTTCATTGTCACTTTTATATGTTTCTCACTCTTTATGCCTTTCAAACACTTTGGGCTGGATTTTCATTGACCCGTGGAGGCGGGTTTGGAGGCATGGGGGGGGTTAAAATTGCGAAAACTGGCGGGCGGGCACAAGTCCGCCTCCATCCCGCCTCCACGCAATTTTCATTAAATCGTGTCTGCTGGTCCCGACTCCATCCCGCCTCTAAGAGGCGGGATAGGCTGTTAAGGCCCTTAACAAGCACTAAATTGCCTCTATAATGCCATTTTGAAAGGCCTTTGTGATTTTAACCCTTGTTTTACGTGACGCACGCCTGTTCTGAACCACGATTGTGAAACCTGGCGGGAGCACATTTGGATAGCTGACTATTGGCTGACTATTGGCTGGCTGGCTGGCTGGCTGACTATTGGCTGGCTGGCTGGCTGACTATTGGCTGGCTGGCTGGCTGGCTATGGGGATGCATATATGGATGGCTATGTGGATGGATGTATATATGGATGGAGAGGAGACATATCTGGGAGTGGTGGTGTAAAAATATCTGGGAGCAGACTTAGGACTGCTGCTGTTCATTTTGCAGGTCCTCTCACAGCAAAGGCCAGGCAGTCTTTGAAGACCTTCAATGCAGCAGCAATGATGACATCATCAAAGGCAACTTTCAGACTGAAAACACTAATTGGTTCATGGGTTCCCACATGCTGGAACTCAATTGCCCAATTAGGTGAAAATTGCATCAATCTCCCACATCCAATTGCAGTCGGGTGGATAACACGAAAAGTGGATGACACGACCCCAACCCGCCCCAGTATCAAAATCCAGCCCTTTCTCTTTGTATGGCTTACATTCTTTCTTTGAGCTGTGGCTCAGTGGTAGCACTCTCGCCTTGAAGTCAGAGGTTTGTGGGTTCAATCCCACTCCAGAGACTTGAGCACAAAATCTTGGCTGATACTTCAATGAGATGCTGAGGGAGCGCTGCCCTGCCAGAGGTGGCGTCTTTCAGTTGAGACGTTAAACCAAAGCCCCATCTGCCCTCGCAGGTAGATCCCACGGCACTATTTTGACAAAGATCAGGGATGTTCCCTCAACCAACATCACTAAAACAAATTATCTGGTCATTATCACATTGCTGTTTGTGGGAGCTTGCTGTGTGTAAATTAACTGCCTTGTTTCTTACTTTACAACAGTGACTTCACTTCAAAAAGTACTTAATTGGATATAAAGCGCTTTGGGATGTCCTGAGGTTGTGAAAGGCACTCTATAAATGCAAGGCTTTCTTTTTTTTTTAATGCCTGTTACTCTCACACACTTTCACTTTCAGTATATCTCTCTCTTTTTCTGTTTGTCTTAGTTATATTTTTAGGCTAGATACTTCCTTGGGTTAAGTCACTGGCAACTCCTTAAGCAAACGTAGGATCCACCAATGAACCACAATATGCTTTTACCTGCCCGATATCTAAATCAATGTAAAAAATAAAATACTGCAGATGCATAAGATCAGTTCAGTGCAGAGAAGTCAAGTGTACGTTTCAGGTGTGAACTCTTAGAAGAGAAAAATAAGAGGCACACAGACATATTAATGCTATTAGGAAAAAGGGAGTGTATATATATATAAAGAATAAACTGACATAGTGTTGAAACATCAGGGGAATGATATTACAGATCATCTCAGTCAAGTAATAGACAGGAACATTAAGACCTTTAAAAAGAAAGACTTGCATTTATATAGCACCTTTCACGACCACCGGACATCCCAAAGCACTTTATAGCCAATGAAGTACTTTTTGACGTGTAGTCACTGTTGTAATGTAGGAAACTGTTGTAATTTAAGAAACAAAAGATATGTGAATAGCTAAGGAAGTGAGCGAAAATGGAAGAGATGGCAAACATAAAAATCCTGGGGTGTCTGGTGTGAAATTAAAACAGGTTTAAAAATGAGGATATAGCTAAAGTCTGATGCCTGGGATCAATTTTCAGACTAGAGGGTTGCATGGTCCCTAGGAGAAAGATGAGATATTGTTCCTGAAGCTTACATTGTTGTACTGAAAATAATTTCACTAGAATTCAAGTGTTGCTGGAGATGGACTCTGCTCACCATACTCGGATGTTATTCTATCTCAAATCAAATTAATTTCTCTACCAGCTCCTGCACCAATAATGGTCTAAAATATGCTTCAAAATTTCATTCTTTCAGTTATATCTATATAATTAAAAGTCTTGCATTTAATACATTACAAATTAAATCCGTGAGTAGCACATTGAAGTAGAAATAAAACAAATGTCATGCTCAAATAAGCAACTTAAGCATGGCAATTTGCTAAAATATAGATCAACAAAGATCCCAGAGAAGGGTTGTAATTTCAACTAAAAGTGGTTCCCGACGCAATTTTTATTTGTGACCCAGCTGACTAAAGCCATATAAATGGCATTTCTGTAAAACAAAACAAAAAACTCACAAAACATTGTAATCAGGAAAGAAAACACTACACCTACCCATAAAATCACCCAATATATGTTAGAAATCCTTCTGGATAATTTTCTCCACATAGGCCTTTCCATGAGTTATGCTGCATTTCCCAGGTCATTGAGTGAAGAAGCTATCAACCAAGTAGCAGATTCCCAGAATGTACCAGTATCACTCTGTGAATGTCACTTTAATAGACTACAACTCCCAGAATTCCACTTAATGCTGCCTCTTTTTCTTCAGTATAATACAGTACTGGGAGGCTTGAGTGGAGCTCATATGCCCTGCAAAAGGCTAGTTTTGCTTTAAAGACACATCTCAATTTTCTGACCAGACAATTTTTTGTTATCCCGAGATTTGAGCATATAATCTAGGCTGGCATTTCAGTGCAGTACTGAGGGAGTGCTGCACTGTCAGAGGTGCCGTCTTTCAGATGAGACATTAAACCAAAGCCCTGTGTGCTCTCTCAAGTGGTTGTAAAAGATCCCATGGCACTATTCAGAGAAGAGGAGGGGGTATTCTCCCTGGCCAATATGCATCCCTGAACCAACACCTAAAAAAGGATCGGAGGGGGGTGCGAGGAACATCGGGGCCGATGGCAGCAACATCAGGACTGGTGGCAGGAACATTAGCGGGTGCAAGGATCATCAGCAGCAGGTGCGAGGAACATTGGGGAGGCCAGGTGGCAGCCGGAGGAGCAAGGGGGTGGGTCTGCATACGATTGGGGAGCCGGGAGGAGCACAGGGAAGGGCGGAGGAGTGGGAGAGTGAGGCTTCGTGGAGAAATCGGAGGCTTGGAGGGGCGGGGAGGTGATCGGAGGCCTCGTGGTGGGAGAGGGTGTTGGCCTGGGGGGTGATTGGAGGCCTCATGGGAGGGTCTCCAATTGCAGGGGGTGGGTTAGGCAGGGACCCTGGATCCAGGAGGTAGGTGTAAAGGCACTTACCTCCTGGATGCAGCAGTCCTCGCCTTGCTGTAACTGCCGGGTTATACGAGGTGTGTAAAACCCGACCAGCTACAGTTAAAAACAAAATGGAGGTTAACGAAGAGGCTTTCAGCCTCATTATAAAATTTAAATTGACCTTCCGCCTCCTGGCAACAGGTTGGCTGCCTACCCTCATGGCCTCTCCTCCCCCAACACGCACCCCCCCCCCCCCCCGATCACGGCCTTCCTCCCCTCTCCCGATCGCGGCCTCTCTCCCCCCTTCCATTTGTGGCCTCTTTTACCTCTTCCGATCGCGGCCTCTCTTCCCCTCCCCCCCCCCCCCCTCCCAATCGCAGCTTTTCTCACCCCTCCCAATTGCGGCCTCTCTTCCCCTCCCCCCCCCCCTCCCAATCGCAACTTTTCTCACCCCTCCCAATTTTGGCCTCTCTTTCCCGACACTGATAGCTGGGGACCAATCCAAGGGTCCCTGGCTGTGACCTCCTGCCGCTGGTGTTCCCTGAAAGGATTCGCAAAATTTCATGAGTTCCCCCCCCCCCCCCCCCGAAGATTTTTGTTGTTGGACTTATTAATAAAGAAACCCTGGTCAGACTGAGTTTTAAAATCCAGGGCATAAAATGGCCGCGGTCGGACCTCGTGACCGAGAGCCTGGCAGTTTCATTTCAGACGCTGGGAAGCCATCAGCTCGTGTATTCCGATGTCTGCAACAGGACAGGACCTTTCCTTATGCATTACAATCAGGTCTATGCATAAGGCTTTCAAGGTGTTTGCTCAAGTAATCGGCGGGGACATTGAGACGGGGCTGGGCCCATCAACGGAACTGTTCTGGACAATCATCCAACCTGTCGATCAATAGGGTGGCAGTTGAAGAACTGGTATCACACCATTACCGGCCATCTAACATGATGGGCCGAGACCAGTACCTTTCGTTAAAATTCATCATGCCCAGATCAGACAATAGAAATTAGCTGATCGGTAGGAAGATTAGGGCGACCGGAGGGGGTATAACTGGGAAGACCCAGCCATTTTTCTCTCTCTCTGCCTGGACCCTCGGTTCGCTCTGTCTGCCAGCAGCCCAGAAAGAAGACTACCAGAAACGCCACGTGTCGACGGCAGAAACAGAGCACAGGGCCAGGTTTTTCCATCCATTTCACCGGTGAGCATTATCTTTCTTCTGGCTGTCGCAAGACAATTTTAGTTAGGCATAAGGGTGGGGATTAATGGGGATATTGCTAAAACTGTAATTTTAGGATTTTCCCTCGATGTGTCCGTTCTCTTCCCATGCTAAGTGCAAAACCGTCTTCATATGATACTGTTTCTCTGTAGTTTTACTTCTGTAAATAAACATTGGTTTTCCTCGCACCAATCCACGGGTCTGTTCGTTTGTCCTTATCGCCGCTCGATAAGTCCTGGGCTCAGAACTAATAATAAGCGGTAGCGATTCGCAACCGCACAGCGGGCAGGCAAGTCCAGGAAAACATAACTGGCTGACCTACAAATAAGCCCGAGACAAAAAAACCCTTACATCCCTCCCAGCCACCAGCCAGACTGTCCATTTGACTGGCTACTGGGCGGAAAACAGAGATAAAAATCTAAATGAGGTCCTGTTGTTAAGTACAGCAGGAACTCGGCTCCCCCGGCCTTGCCGAGTTCTTCAGACATATTTGGCCTCCCCGCACCCTCCCAGTAAATATCTGAGCCTGTATGTCTGATACTCTGCCTCTTTTGCACTTTCTCTTGCCCTTTGTATGCCTCGCTTCCTCTTTTCTATGCCTTTCTCTCATCTGACACCGAGATCGGGCGGCAGACTGCAAACTTCTGATAGCTGCAGAAATTATTTAATCCCTCAGAAACTTGGGAGCTGGTGTGTGTCTGGAATGAAAGGAGCAGGTGGCTGAAGCCTGGGGCTGGGTTCTGGAGGGAATTGGGGCTGGGGCCTGGGGACACAACTCTAATTGCATTATTAATAATAATTGTTGTTGTGTTCTGTCTGTTTAAAAATATTACCTCTAATAATATGATTGATAGGATTAGTGTTACCATTTATTGTTGTTGTTGGGGACTATTTGCATTATTATTACAGAATCGCATTAATTATTGTTGGTGTTTGGGACACAAGGTGGGTTTGTATAATCAGGGGGTTGAGATCTATAGGGAATACAATGCTAGAAGCAAAAAAACCAGCAGAGAATGAGGTTAGAAATCATGAGGCAGTGACGTTGGGGGTAGAGTTGAGAAACAGCTCAGAATTGAAAGCAGGAAGTAATGGCCCTGATTTTACAGTTCGTTGACCTCGAAGAAAGCTGCCCACAAAGTTTTAGCAACTCTGTAGCATCGATTTCAGCTTATCAACGTTAATTTGATTCTGACGCCAAGATAGGGAATCTCCAGCATCCAGCAACAATGGTGTCATCAAGCTGGCTAAGTAGCCAATCACATTGAAGAATTCTCACAGACAACAAACCAGGAAGTAAAATGCACTGATTATCCTTCACTTTTAATAAATTTTACAGAGAGCGAAATAAAGATTGGGGCATACACATGGGATTAAGGTAAAAGCTGAAATATCATAAACAAACTTTAAAAAGTATATATTATATTAAAAACCATGGATTTTTTATCATAATGGAAAAATTTGACATTTCAAGGCCAGAACTGTTGTTCAGCAGTAGTTATAACTCAGTACGCCATTAACAACCTAACCTAGTTACACCTCATTCAACAGGGCTTAACTTTTTCGGGGGGTTTTAATAGCAATATTACAACGTAAAAGCTGAAGTTCTCGTCAGTTTAGTGATTTCAATTGATTGCCTGCTGCGGAGAGTTCAACAGAACGCCCTGTGGAGGAGCAGGGAATGACTAACAGCAACTTCTTATTCATTCCTGGGATGTGGGCGTCGCAAGGCCAGCATTTATTGTCCATCCCTAGTTGCCCTTGAGAAGGTGGTGGTGAGCCATTGGAGGGTGTCGTCGGTGTGAAGACGGGTCTTCTTCTCCACAAGGACTGTGCGGTGGTCACTTCTACCAATGCTCTCATGGACAGATGCATCTGCGACAGGTAGATTGGTGAGGATGAGGTCAAATAGGTTTTTCCCTCGTGTTGGTTCTCTCACCACCTGTCGCAGGTTCAGTCTGGCAGCTATGTCCTTCAGGACTCTGCCAGCTCGGTCAGTAGTGGTGCTACCGAGCCACTCTTGGTGATGAACATTGAAGTCCCCCACCCAGAGTACATTCTGTGCCCTTGTTACTCTCAGTGCTTCTTCCAACTCTCAGTGCTTCTTCCAAGTGGTGTTCAACATGGAGGAGTACTGATTCATCAGCTGAGGGAGCGCTGTAGGTGGTAATCAGCAGGAGGTTTCCTTGCCTATGCTTGACCTGAAGCCATGAAATTTCATGGGGTCCGGAGTCAATGTTGAGGACTCCCAGGGCCACTCGTTCCCGACTGTATACCACAGTGCCGCCACCCCTGGTGGGTCTGTCCTGCTGGTGGGACAGGACATACCCAGGGATGGTGATGGAGGAGTCTGGGACATTGGCTGAAAGGTATTATTCGGTGAGTATGACTATGTCAGGCTGTTGCTTGACTAGTCGATGTGACAGCTCTCCCAATTTTGACATAAGTCCCCAGATGTTCGTGAGGAGGACTTTGCAGGGTCGACTGGGCTGGGTGTGCCGTTGTCGTGTCCAAAGTCGGTGCCGAGGTCGATGCCCGGTGGTTCATCCGGTTTTATTCTTATTGTTTTCTGTAGCGGTTTGTTACAACTGAGTGGCTTGCTAGGCCATTTCAGAGGGCAGGTAAGAGTCAACCACATTGCTGTGGGTCTGGAGTCACATATAGGCCAGACCAGGTAAGGACACTAATGAACCAGAAGGGTTTTTACGACAATCCAATAGTTTCATGGTCACCATTACTGATACTAGCTTTTTATTCCAGATTTATTTAATTAACTGAATTTAAATTCTCCAGCTGCTGTTTAACTGTGCATGTGCGGACGCCAGAAGTTGCTGTCAGTTTCACAGGGTAATGACGGCGAACGCTGACAGTTTCGCCATCATTACAACTGCAAATTCCAGGCCAATAAGATTGGGCCAAGGCTAGGAGGCTGTGAGGCTAGGTATATGGCCAAGTGGCGAAGAAAGAAAGAGAATAAGAGAAGAAAAAGAGAGAAAGAAAGATAGTTAATTAGTTAGTTATTTGTGCATCCCGACCTTCTTTCTTCATCAGTAGAGATTTCAGAAATAAAGTAAGCGTTAAAAACCTGACTTTACATATTTCTGATACTTCCATGGGTAAATAAAGTTGGGTTGCATAAATTCTCAACTTTATTTAGTTACTGGAAAAGCAAAGAATGAGATTTTGCCAGGCATAAAAGACAGGCTTCCTGATTGCCACAGGCTGAAAATGCAGGCCGCTTAACTGAGGTGGAACATCCTCAAAACCTGGGAGATATTAGTAGGAAAGCCCAGATAAACACTGCAGGAACTGAAAACCTAGTAAAACCCCAGCTCATAGCTTCAGCGAAAAGGACAGATTTGTGCAAAGTTGTTATGGTGATTTCGAAGGTAAAATAGGTGCGCTATGACTGCATTCGATGATATCTGTAAGAATTTTTCGTTTTTTAAGTGTTATATGTTATAACTTTAATTTGTAGGTGTATATACTCAGTGACCTGAACAGCAGTACACCAAACATTTTGAGCAATTTGATTGGTTGGTGGTTGTTCATTGGTAGCTTTTCCTACCTTGCTAATGACTGGAACTGGTTTTTGATTGGCTCAAATATCTGGTTGACTAAATGCAAACCAATCAACATTTTTAACTTAATAAATACCAGTTATTTGAGCAAATCACAATTTTTCTTTTGCCCTACGGATACATTGAGCCTTTGAGAGGTGCAACACTATGTACCTGTGCTAGGTGCAAGATTTTAAATTATATACGGTTAAATAAACCAATGGGAGAAGAAAATCAGGACTGCTTATGTACTGTGAACATTTTTGATGACACTACAAGGTGCTGATGTAACAGTCATTCTTATTCTTTTGCTACAGTTAGTAACACCGGAAAATCTGTAAATGGAAGCCTATAATTGTGCTAACAGCACAGAGTACTGGCTTTAAAATATTCTTATGGCAAGTAATTATTAGTTTGTTAAAGTTTCTGTGGAGCTTTGCCTGTTTTGAGTGTTGTAATTACACAACAATATGCATTTGAATGACTGGTCGTGTAAGCATGCTATTGGAAGTCTATTTGTATTCCACATTTATGAAAAATCATCCTGGAGGTAGTCCTCTAGTATTTATAGATTTATGGTGATTAAAGCATTAATCAGTAAGTAGATCATTTTATAACATGAAACACCCTAGAAACTCAGTGGGATAAATTTTGTTCCATCTGCATTGACTCATTATATGGCACACAGTGCAGATTTATGTGTTTTTATATGGCGTGATACAGATTTCTCATTTACTTTACCTGCATTCCCTGGTGCCAAAATGTGTGACCCAATCTTGGTTAGTGAACCAAAACTGCAAAGTCAATCAAAGGAAATCATACAAGCAGCATAATAAATAGTGCAATGAACGGTACACCTAGAGAACATGATGAAAAAACAAAAGCCTGACAGCAGCACTGAATCGGGGGTGGGGTGAAATTGGTCTTCAGTGAAAGTGCAAAACAGGCGATAGAGAATCGGCAGCCCACTTTACACTGCGTAAAATTTTATTTTCCATTGAAGCCAATTCTCTATTGCCCCTTTCACACATTTTTTGGAACTTGTCCAAAACAACTCTTCACATCCATTTTCTGTATTTTTGCTGTGATGTGTGAAGTTAACGTATTTTCTCATAATTTAAAGTACTTTTAACATACCTTACCATTTACCAGGATAATAAATTGCTTATTGTTTTTGCTGTTATAAAGAGGTATCAGTTGCATTAAAGAGATTGGAAGAGCACTTCCTACCAACACTCTTTAATTCTCACTCAAAGAGTAGGATGAGGTAGGTAGTGTAACTTCAACAGATGATTAGCAAAACTCTCAGAGAAACGGTATAAAATGGCCACTCACATTGTTTTTCCAGGATTTTTGCTGAAGTTATAGTGGGAGATTTGGAGAACCCCATGGAAATTCTGCCCGAATAAGTATGATGAGGAATCAGAGGCATGGAAGGATGCTACAGTAGGGTGGCCATGAACTGCTGTTGCTCTGGAAACAGGAGTCCACTTATTTATTCATTTTTGTTAAATTATAAATATCACATGGTAAAAAATATCACCTGCAGATTGTGACTTTTTGATGGAATAATGAAGTGGTGTAGAGGTTAGTGCCAAATATGCAGGCCTGTATTCTTTGCATAGCACTAATGCCTCTCATGTCTGATAGGGTCAGTCAGAGAGCAAACATAGGGTAGTGTAGTGGTTATGAGTCCACATTCCACTATAGCAAGTCAGGAAATTGAATTTAATAAATCTAACACTGTGTGGGCTAGTATCTGAGGGGAAACGACCATTAAAGTTGTCATTTTATTGTAAAAATCCAACTGGTGGGGTAATGTTCTTCAGGGACACCTATCTGGTTTGGCCTACAGGAGACTCCAGTCCCACATTACGTAGTTGACTGCTAATGTTCTCAGGGCAGCTAGGGAGGGGTTACATTGCCCACATCTCAAGAACAATTGTTTTTAAAACCTTAGATGCAGTGGGTGGAGCAAATTCTCCATTTATCTCAGCATTTTGGGCTAAAATATGTTATTACCAAAGTGAAAAGGAGCCGACTATAACTAAAATGGTGCAATTAATGAAAGCTTTTTCTGGATATCAAAAGATAACTGAAAAAGCCATATTTGATTGTGAAGGCGTATAATCATTTTAGTTTACTGTATCAAATAAAAAAGGTTGGGTTGAGGGCAATTACTGTTGTAAACTCCACCCACACACAAATAACCATAAAATCTCTGATAAAGTGAAGGGAGAAGTCACATTGCTGAGGCAGATATTTTATGTGCCAGCGTGTACTGACCCTTCAAGGCAAAGTTTATAAATTGAACAGTAATCTCCATAATAAGTTGAATCATAGCATCTTACAACATGGAAGGAGGCCATTTGGCCCATTGTGCCTGTGCCAGATTATTACCTCAAATTAAATCAAAATATTCTACAACTCTGCTTTTAAAAGCAGTAGCTGTAGTACTGTGCACTTATTGACACTCTGAAAATAGTTCCAGAATTATTTTGCTTTGTTTCATAATCTTGTCCCAGAATCTCAGGCTGGAGATTGAGCAGAGCTGCCTTGATTGTATTGCAAGCTCTCAGCAAACCAGCTCCATGAGCGAATGGTATTTTTTGTGCAGAATCCCCCACAATCACTACTCTTACTACCTGTCCTGTTTCCCCCATGGGTCTTGCTTCTCAATGCTTTGCAGTCACTCACGGTTACCCACGTCTGTGTCACCCTTTTTGCCACAAACCCAGCTCTGGTGTTTCCTGCCCTGTCTGCCATCACTCCAGAATCTGATGCTACCGCACCTATTTATATATTTAACCCAAGAGGTATTCTCTTTCAGTTGTTGTTTATTTAATTATTTCTATTTATTCACTGAGTGGCTCATGATCTTTATCAGCATTGCGTAACTGGACCCTACCAGTTGTGGTGTGTTGAATGATATATTTTAAAATAAATAGTCAGGCAATAATGGTTGCTTAATTTTATATCGTTAGAATTTCTTTGAGTGAATCATAGGCTGACAATTTACATATGATCTCACCAACATTTAGAAGTGCTAGCAGGTAAATCAGCTGCCTTTTTTCATAGCATTTCAGAGTGGCGTATTATACTTTCTGGCCGACACTGCTCCTCGCTTGTAGGTTCTTGGTATGTTTTGGTGGGTAGGTAAGACAAACAATTCAGTAATGGATTGTTGGGGATATTACTATGAAAAAGGCAATGGCTAATATACCTACTGGCACTTCATAGTGGTGGCAGCACCATGTGCAAATTCCTAGTCTACAATTCACCTGGTCTCACTCTATCCTAATGATCAAATCTGAGTGTTAGGGTTCTATTCATTCGCACAGGTTACCCATTCACCACTCTGAAATGCTATGAAAAAAAAGAAGGCAGCTTATGTACCTGCCAGCACTTCTAAGTGGTGGTGACACTGTATGTAAATTACCAGCCTATGATTTTCTCAAAGAAATTCTAATGATATAAAATTAAGCAGCCATTATTGCTAAGGGATTGCCTGACTATTTATTATAAAATATATTATTCAACAAATCAGAACTGGCAGGGTCCAGTAAAGCAGTGCTGATAAAGGTCATGTGCCACTCAGTGGTACATTTACTCTTCTTCTTAGGCAGTCCCTCGGAACCGAGGATGACTTGCTTCCACATTAAAAATGAGTTCTCAGGTGACTGATGAGTCCAATGCGGGACCTACAGTCTCTGTCACAGGTGGGGCAGACGGTGGTTGAAGGGACGGGTGGGTGGGGTGCTTGGGTTGACATACGCTGCTTGTACTTAGCTTCCGCTTGCTCCCAGCGAAGAGACTCAAGGTGTTCGGCGCCTTCCCGGATGCTTCTCCTCCACTTTGTGTGGTCTTAGGCCAGGGATTCCCAGATGTCGGTGGGGATGTTGCACTTTTTCAAGGAGGCTTTGAGGGTGTCCTTGAAGCTTTTCCTCTGCTCACCTGGGGCTCTCTTGCCGTGTCAGAGCTCTGAGTAGAGCGCTTGTTTTGGGAGTCTCGTATCGGGCATGCGGACGATGTGGCCCGTCCATCGGAGCTGATCAAGCGTGGTCAAAGCTTCGATGCTGGGGATGTTGGCCTGAGCGAGAACACTGACGTTGGTGCGCCTATTCTGCCAATGGATTTGCAGGATCTTGCGGAGGCAGCATTGGTGGTACCTCTCCAGTGCTTTGAGGTGCCTGCTGTACATGGTCCATGTCTCTGAGGCATACAGGAGGGCGGGTAATTACTGCCAGTAGAATAAAACTGTTGGACTATAACCTGGTGTTGTGCGACCTCTCAATTTTGTCCACCCCAGTCCAACACCGGCATCTCCGCATCATGACCACTATCGACACCACAAACTGCCGGCTCAAAGTGGAGAGAATCGCCAAGAAGATCGCGCATATCGACACCGACATCAAGTATCTACAGAGATGCAAGAAAGCAGACAAGATCCCGAAAGGACTACAGATCACGAACCCACTCAAGTCGACATACAACACAGACTACGCTGAGAGACTCTGCCGTCGTACCTCTCGCACACTCCTCAACCATCTCGTACACCAGCTCTACAGCAAACGCCACAACCTCGAAACCAAGATAGAGTCCATGCTCTCAGCCTGTGCTCAGGACACAGCAGACCAGTTACGAGACACCGCCAAACAGACGAGGCAACGGAACTACGCTGCCTACATGCGCATCAAGAACAGGAAGCTTGAGAAACTCGGCATCACCACCAGCAGCAACCAAGCCTCCCCCGGTACCACGGCTGCAACCACAGGGAAGTCCATCGTCAACTTGTCCGACCATACCCTTCAACCAGACGAAATCGAAGTTCTCGCCCTAGGGCTCAAGTTCTGCCCAACCACCAAAATGGACCCCATCGGTCTCGCGGCAGACACGGAGGAATTCATCAGGAGAATGAGGCTCCGGGAATACTTCCACAAATCCCAAGATGTCAGCAAAAAACCCAATGAGACAATCAATGATCCAGAACAGCAGACAGAGGGACTCGCAGTGCAGCAACTGAAGAAAAAAGAGTCAAACTGGACCCCTCCGGAGGGTCGCTGCCCCAAGCTTGACATGTATGCTCAAGCGGTCAGGAGATGCATCAACGCCAGATTCATCAGCCGCACTCACAAGACATTCCAGAATGTCACCCGAGCACAACGCAACGCCATCCACGCTCTCAAGACCAACCGCAACATCGTCATCAAACCAGCGGACAAAGGAGGAGCCATCGTCATACAGAACAGAACGGACTATTGTAAAGAAGCATACCGACAACTGGACAACCAGGAACACTACAGACAGCTACCCGCAGATCCGACCAAAGAACACACCCGCCAACTCAATAGACTGATCAAGACCTTCGATCCAGACCTTCAAAACATCCTACGCGCTCTCATCCCACGTACTCCCCGCGTAGGAGACTTCTACTGCCTCCCAAAGATACACAAAGCCAACACACCCGGACGTCCTATCGTATCAGGCAATGGAACCCTGTGTGAGAACCTCTCTGGATACGTCGAGGGCATTCTGAAACCCATCGTACAGGGAACCCCCAGCTTCTGTCGCGACACTACAGACTTCTTACAGAAACTCAGCACCCACGGACCAGTTGAACCAGGAACACTCCTCGCCACGATGGACGTATCGGCACTCTACACCAGTATCCCCCACGATGACGGCATCGCTGCGACAGCCTCAGTACTCAACACCAACAACAGCCAATCTCCAGACGCCATCCTACAACTCATCCGCTTCATCCTTGACCACAATGTCTTCACCTTCGACAACCATTTTTTTACCCAAACACACGGAACAGCCATGGGGACCAAATTCGCACCCCAATACGCCAACATCTTCATGCACAAGTTCGAGCAAGACTTCTTCGCTGCACAGGACCTCCAGCCAACGCTGTACACCAGATACATCGACGACATTTTCTTCCTTTGGACCCATGGCGAAGGATCACTGAAAAGTCTACACGATAACATAAACAAGTTCCATCCCACCATCAAACTCACCATGGACTACTCCTCAGAATCGGTTTCATTCCTGGACACACGAATCTCCATCAAAGACGGACACCTCAGCACTTCACTCTACCGCAAGCCCACGGACAACCTCACGATGCTCCACTTCTCCAGCTTCCACCCTAACCACGTTAAAGAAGCCATCCCCTATGGACAAGCCCTGCGAATACACAGGATCTGCTCAGACGAGGAGGAACGCGATGGACACCTACGGACGCTGAAAAACGCCCTCGTAAGAACGGGATATGACGCTCGACTCATCGATCGACAGTTCCGACGGGCCACAGCGAAAAATCGCATAGACCTCCTCAGAAGGCAAATACGGGACACAACCAACAGGGTACCCTACGTCGTCCAGTAATTCCCCGGAGCGGAGAAACTACGCCATGTTCTTCGCAGCCTTCAACATGTCATCGATGACGACAAACACCTCGCTAAGGCCATCCCCACGCCTCCACTACTTGCCTTCAAACAGCCGCCTAACCTCAGAAGTACCATCGTTCGCAGCAAATTACCCAGCTTTCAGGATAACAGCGACCACGACACCACACAACCCTGCCACGGCAAACTCTGCAAGACATGCCAGATCATCAATACAGATACCACCATCACACGTGAGGACACTACCCACCAGGTACATGGTACATACTCATGTGACTCAGCCAACGTTGTCTACCTCATACGTTGCAGGAAAGAATGCACCGCGGCATGGTACATCGGCGAGACCATGCAGACATTGAGACAACGTATGAACGAGCACCACGCAACAATCACCAGGCAGGATTGTTACCTCCCAGTCGGGGAACACTTCAGCAGTCAAGGACATTCAGCCTCGGATCTGCGGGTAAGCGTTCTCCAAGGCAACCTTAGGAACACACGACAACGCAAAATCATCGAGCAGAAACTGATAGCCAAGTTCCGCACTCATGAAGACGGTCTCAACCGGGATCTTGGGTTTATGTCACGATACATGACGTGATCCGGACTCGAGTCGTCGTTGGCTTGTTCACAGATGTGATTCCCAGTAAAAAAGTAAAAATTTTACAGCTTATCGTTTTACATACAGACGGCAGCTTTTGACACGTTAGACCCCCTGCGACTCCACCTTATTGTCTCAGTTGTATCTTGCTATGTCTTTGATGTGGTACCTTCCTGGCTGACCTGATTAACTTTATCACACCTCGGCAGATAGTCAGGATGATTTAATTTAGTTGTCTGCAATTGTAAGGTACACATGCATTGTTCTCTATCTATATATGCTTTGTCGAGTCTGTATTTCTTTACTTCACCTGAGGAAGGGGCGATCGATAGCTCCGAAAGCTTGTGATTTCAAATAAAACTGTTGGACTATAACCTGGTGTTGTGCGACCTCTCAATTTTGCAGTTATGAGGACAGGGCAGTGACCCTGGCTAAAAATTGCCTCCTTTATTACCATGAAGTTTCCAAGGTAGGATGACCAATGTGTGTTGGGGAGATCTGCTATTTACATAGGTTTAGGTAGCAAATTTAAAATTGTACATACTCCTTACAATTGTGGATCCTCCAGCTCCACCTCCAGGGAGTTCAGAGGCATACCTTCCCAGAACATTTTGGCAACAACATTTTTTTTGCTTGATAGTAATTGAGCATTTATACCTACAAATTAAATTCAATAAAACATTACAATATCAATGTTTTAGCAGTGGGGTAAATAGGTGGCTGGAAATAGATATCTGCTGCACTTAAGTTTCTTACATGGGAATGACACCTGTGCACGTGGAATTTGTTTACATAGGGGCCATTACATTGGGTCTCCAAACATGAGAAGCAAGCTTGGTGAATGGGGATTGTGAAGTATGGAGCGTGGGGAAAGTGGGACCCAGGGACAAGGATGTTCAGCGGGCCAGCCAGGTGAAGAGTGGATGGGGGGTGGGGGCGGGACTTGTTAGAGCCTCTTAATAATTTATTGAAATTTTTTCTAAATTCTTTTTTTCAGCTGCTTATTATGTTATAAATTTAATATTTTGGGGCATATGGTGAGGTGACCACCTAAAGGACCTGGATAAAAAAATAAAATCAATGATTTGATTGGTTGCTTTTGTGGAGGTTGCTGGCTGTCCATTGACTGTATTTTAGTGAAGGAAAATTAATGACAGTAAGAGAAAATAATTTTACACATAGTCAGTGGGCTTTTTTACTACAGAACGAGAGGCTTGAGCCAATCAGCATGATTCATGCTCCATGGGCATGTGAAATATTCTCCAACCCCAAATTTTCCCACACCCTATGGATGTGTGCCAGAAGCAAGAAGTTATTAATTGTAGGTTGGTAGATTTATTAGGGCTCACCAAATGTTTGTGCATCAGACCACTGTTTCATTTATGAGCTTGCTTTTAGATTGACTAATGGTGCCTATGGATAATAAATAACCTATTACCAGTAATCAAACTATAATAATCATTCTTCCAAAAATAGTTTTACAAAAGGGACTTTAAGGTTACTCGCAGGTCTTCAGAAACAGGCCCCCCCCCGATAGTAGCATTTTAGAAACTTTCCAGTACAACTCACAATGTATTATTACTGTGGCTGCTGTACTGAAACTGAATAAAGCTCATCTTACACTGCCACACCTAAAACGTGTACATGGCAGAGAGGGTGGGCCTTTACAGAAATAGTGATGACATTGGAAAGGAAACAACTCTAAGCAGTGAATTTGCAAATTATTTTAAGAGTACATGATACAAACTTTATAACTTTTATATTTTCTTTCTCCTCTGACAAGTATTCTGAAGTATTGTAGAGAAATCTATCATTACTCTTCCTTCATGCAGTACATTCTGGGAATAATAACATCACTGTAGCTATCCAGATATATTACAAAACTTTCTGGTAAAAAAATAATTTAAAAAATGATGTTAGGAACTACACTTCAAGCCTGTCTGAGAGAGTTTGAAGATGAACTGACTTGTACCTCTGTAAAGCTGAAGATGGAGCCTTTTCATATTGTGACTTAGCATGGAGATATTTTTCACTGTCCTTTTACTCATCCCCATCTACCAGGGTATTTCAACTTTCCGGCCAATGCTGTAACAGGTCGTCCATTAACCAGGGCACTGAACCAACATCAATTAGATATAATGCTCAGAAGCTCTGGATAGGTCCTTGTTGGTTACATTTCGTTGGCGGTATCTGACAGGTACATACAAAAATTACTGGCAATCACCAAGCAGTAATTTTAAATTATTACCAAATTGAAAGTGTTTTTGTTGATAATGTTTTAAAAGGTTCTTGAGTATAAATATGCCTACAGGAGGTTGTCATAAACAACAACTATGCCAAAGTCCTGCTGAGAAAGATCACAATTAGAAATGGATACACCCTTGTTGATGACTAGGTCTATTAAGAATTCAGAGGTAGTTGGCATATCAGGATTATCAGAAACTCAACGATCATAACTGTATGATAGCAAAATACTGCGGATGCTGGAAATCCGAAATAACAACAGAAAACGCTGGAAAAACTCAGCAGGCCAGGCAGCATCCGTGGAGAGAGAAAGAGAGTTAACGTTTCAGGTCGATGACCTTTCATCAGATCATAACTGTATAATGTAATGTGATCTCACGTTCCATTTGGAACATTAGCTGACAATTGTCAAAAGGTATATCTACAGAGGCCATAACATAGTTTAGGACACAACCCATCATCACAGTTAAACTTGTGAGGTTATAATCTGAAGCCTGGATCAGGGTCCCAAGGGGTATCCATATGTATTTCACTCCCCACACACACAGCTACTCCATTACCACTGTCCACCACAAGTCGTAAAAGAGATGTTTCCCTTGTCTTAATGGTTTGGCAGCAACTGGGGTAACTTGATTTTCCACTGCTTGGTGAGATTTAATGAGATTAATGCAGTCAACATGTTCCACCTGCTGGAGGAACATAAACCTAAAAACTGTCATGTTCTTCAGCTACTTCACCCTCACCAACCAAATGTGGTTCCAGGATAAGTCCCTGTTGGAGATCAGTGGGAACGCCCTGGATACAAGGTACAGGATTGCTTTGTATTGTGTTACTGCAGTTTTGGCACAGATTTTGTTTTTCTAGTGTTTACCTGGTGGCTAACTTACAAAATACATTGAAAGCATACTTTCCATTTTTAATACTTAAATAATATTACGGGGGAGTTTATTCACACTATTTTGTTACTTTTCAGATGTTTCTGGATTTGGTCATTTTAAATTATAATTCAGAAAGAGAAAGGGACAGAATGGTCTGTAAACACCTCCTTCAGGATAATCACCTCCATTGTTATCGTCCAACAATCTCCTCCAATAGCTTTAGTGATAATCATATTTATGTAGGAGCACTACCAAATATAACAATATATTGATTTAAAAAAAATTGTAATAATTGAATGGATGTTGCACATACTTTCACCAGTGCAAAGCAAACTTTAGCCACAATGCCTTATATTACACACAAAAGTGCAACCTCCCTTCACCCTACCATTGGAGGACTGCCTTCAACTGCCTAGGCCCCACGCTCTGGAAATCCCTCCCTAAAATGCCTGTCTCTTCACCTTCTTCTCCTCCTGTAATACCCTCTTTAAAAGCCACCTCGTTGACCAATCAACCCAACTAATACCTCCTTTTTTGGCTCAGTGTCCATTTTTTCGTTTACACTTATGTGAAGTTTTTTGGACATTTTTCTATGTAAAAGGTGCTATATAAACGCAAGTTGTTGATTGTTGTTGTAATGTAATGTACTGTCTAGCAAAGTTCTAGGTTTGATTTATAAAAACAGAAGTGTGCAATGACACAATTAGTGACACCACCGATTGTGTCTGCTTCTACAACTAGTAAACATTATATGAACGGCCCTTGACCGTGTCTATTCTATTTCCCGCACTTCTGCTCTCACCCCTTCCCCTCCCTCCCGGAACCACGATAGGGTTCCCCTTGTCCTCATCTTTCACCCCACCAGCCTCCACATTCAACGGATCATCCTCCGCCATTTCTGCCACCTCCAGCATGATCCCACCACCAAACACATCTTCCCCTCACCTCCCCTTTCAGCATTCCGAAGGGACCGTTCCCTCCGCGACACCCTGGTTCACTCCTCTATCACCCCCAACACCCCTTCTCCTTCCCACAGCACCTTCCCGTGCAAGCGCAGGAGATGCAACATATGCCCTTATACCTCCCCCCTTCCCACTGTCCAGGGCCCCAAACACTCCTTCCAGGTGAAACAGTGATTTACTTGTACTTCTTGCAATTTAGTATACTGTATTCGCTGCTCACGATGTGGTCTCCTCTACATTGGGGAGACCAAATGCAGATTGGGTGACCGCTTTGCGGAACACCGCCGTTCAGTCCGTAAGGGTGACCCCGAGCTTCCGGTCGCCTGTCACTTTAATTCTCCGCTCCACTCCCACTCAGACCTCACCGTCCTTGGCCTCTTACAATGCAGCTCAACGTAAGCTCGAGGAACAACACCTCATCTTTTGATTAGGCACTTTACAGCCTTCTGGACTCAACATAGAGTTCAACAATTTCAGACCATAACCTGTGCCCCTATCCTTTTTTTTCCCATTTATTTTTTTTTCTCTCTCCCACATGGCAGCTGTCTTTCATTCTGCCATTGCCATTTACACTTCATCTAGAGCCATCTTTTGTTTCTTAACTTGTCCTATTACCATCTCCTTTAACTTGCACCATCTCTTAATCTCTCCTGCCTTCCATCCTATCACAGACCTTCCCTTTTGTTCTTTCCTCCCCTCCCCCCTTTCCCTGCCCCTGCACTTGCTTAAAAACCTGTTCCATCTCCAACTTTCTCCAGTTCTGGCGAAGGGTCATTAACCTGAAACGTTAACTCTGTTTCTCTCTCCACAGATGCTGCCTGACCTGTTGAGTATTTCCAGCATTTTCTATTTTTATTTCAGATTTCCAGCGTCCGCAGTATTTTGCTTTTGTAAACATTATATGAAGTTCAAGTAAAAACTGAAATAAAAACAGGAAAACCGCATGACAAAAGTTCACAATGCAGTGGATGTAAAATATTCTTATATGTATGATGTATATATAACAGCATGAACTTTATACAATGGCCAACATGGACCAATTGTTGCAGAAACTTAGCTGACCAATATGCTCTCCATTGTGGCAACAATAATTGTTTAATGAGAGTCCATATAACATTTTTTTCTTTCCCTTCCTTAAATCTCCTAATATCATGCACAACTCCCAGTCAAGAATGCCAGCAGATGACACCCTCACAGACTTCTGGCAATGCTACTCAAAAATTGGTCACTGGTGTGTGACAATAGTTTGGTGCAACTCTCCCTCCAATCTTCCCTCCCTCTATGGGGATGCCCTCAGCCTCTGCTTGATACTTTCCCACACAATGCAACTGTGAATGAAGACATGGACCTGCCACGCCCTGGCACAGTGCCTTGAGGCTCCAGTGTGCAGCATAATCTGTATTATTTCTTAAGTATACAGTTTGAGTCTAAATGTTTAGGCAGCTACACAAAAACTGGAAACAGCAGGACTATAATCGTTAATAAAACTAAATATCATTTAATGTCCAATATTATTCCATTTGTGTGCTGCCATTTAATATTGTCAATGCTATACTTGCATTTATTATAATGTCAGTGACTCGATTGTCTGATCCTGAAATGAAAAGAAGAATTTCCATAATTATAAACACACATCGTACAGCAGAGGGGGAAGTGAAGACAGACAAATGGACTGGTGCCTAAATAACATAACACTGCGTATCAATTTCTAAAGTATTTCCTCCAGTCGGATAGGTATTCACGTCTCTAACCGGAACAGACACGATGGGCCGGATGGCCTCCTTCTATGCTGTATGATTTCAGTAATACCAGTGCTGTCAGAATAGAGATCCTAGACAAATTGGTTTCAATTTACAGTTCTGTAGTTCATTGGCCATGTAAGTACTTTTAAATAGTATAGACAGTTTATGGACCAGCCACATAAATACTGTGGCAACAAGAGCTGGTCAGAGGCTAGGTATTCTGCGGCGAGTGTCTCACTTCCTGACTCCCCAAAGCCTTTCTACCATCTACAAGGCACAAGTAAGGAGTGTGATGGAATACTCTCCACTTGCCTGGATGAGTGCAGGTCCCACAACACTCAAGAAGCTCAACACCATCCAGGACAAAGCAGCCCACTTGATTGGCACCCCATCTACCACCTTAAACATTCACTCCCTCCACCACCGGTGGACCGTGGCTGCAGTGTGTACCATCTACAAGATGCACTGCAGCAACTCGCCAAGGCTTCTTCGGCAGCACCTCCCAAACCCGCGACCTCTTCCACCTAGAAGGACAAGAGCAGCAGGCGCATGGGAACACCACCACCTCCAAGTTCCCCTCCAAGTCATACACCATCCTGACTTAGAAGTATATCGCGGATCCTTCATCGTCGCTGGGTCAAAATCCTGGAACTCCCTAACAGCACTGTGCGAGTGCCTTCACCACACGGACTGCAGCGGTTCAAGAAGATGGCTCACCACTACCTTCTCAAGGGCAATTAGGGATGGGCAATAAATGCTGGCCTTGCCAGCGATGCCCACATCCCATAAACGAATAAAAAAAATGATCACAGCCTTATCAATATATATAAAATCAGGAAGATGGTTCATACTTCAGTTCTGAATTCAGTGTATTTTTCCAACCAGTTGATTGAAGATCTGAAGTCAGAAGTCTGTACCTGATACTGTTACAGTGCTGCAGTTAAAATGTGTTTCTATTTATACTGACATCCCTAGTGAGTCAGAGTTAGAAAGTTAAACTAGTTACATGAAAAATTATTAAACAGGATACTTTTGGAGCTGTGAGTGTAATATTTGTGAGGAACAGTAAGAAAAGAAAGCAGAAATTCGAGACAGAATCGTATATTTATCTCAGACTTTGCAACACGTGTGGTTTACTAGTACACAAGTAATGTATAGTTAAGTACTGAAAGAGTAATAATTGCATAGAAGGTACAAAAATAAATTTTAAGAATAATAGGCAAAAACCGATAAAATGCTGCAATACTATTTTGAAAGAAAAACGAAGAGCTCACATTTATATAGCACCTTATGGCATCCTCGGAATATCCCAAAGCACTTCACAGGCCATGAGTTACTTATGAATTCTGTTAGTTATGTAAGCAAATACAGCAGTCAATTTGCACTAAGCAAGATCCCACAAACAGCAAATTAGATGAATGGCAAGTTAATCTGTTTTTGGTGGTGTTCGTTGAGGGAGAAATATTGGTTAAGACACCAGGAAAACTGCCTGTTCTTCTTCAAAATAGTGCCACGGGACCTTTTAAACCTATCTAAACAGGCAGGCAGGGCCTCATTTTAACAGCTCATCCAAAAGACAGCAACTGAAGAAAATGTCATACCTCCTTTTGTCCTGCACCAAAGTGTCAGCCGAGATTATGATGATACTGAAATGGGGCTTGAACCCACAACTATCTGAGTAAAACAACCATCTGAGTAAAACTGATAAACTGAAGATAAGGATTTAGAAGATGCATAAAAAGGTTAAGGTGCATAAGTGAAGTAGCATATTTCCTCAGTTAATTACAGCAGCATGTAGCAGCACTAATGGCCCAGAAATTAAAGAGGGAGCCTTCGTGCGAGGGTAAGGCTTCCCCGCGATATCTCACTGCGCGCCGGCTTTTTCATTCCGAGCTCGCACGAACTTGATCTTCTAGACAGCAGCTGGGCAGTGCTTGCGTATCCCACAGGCGCAGTTAATTCGTGCGAGCTGTGGGATCACGTGATTCAGTTAGAGCCAATGGCAGCACACCATCTTTCATTCATAGTTTTCACATCAAGTGCTGTGAAAGCTATGAATCTATACCCCCCAAAAGAACAGCTAAACCTCAATTAAATTTTTTTTAAAAACCATCACATTAATAAAATAAGTATAGTTAAATAAATTAACCACTTTAAACAAAAAATTAAATTTTTGAAAAAATTTTAAATCTTTTAAAAAGTTATAAAAATAAACTTACCTTTCTTTAAAGTCTCTAAAAAAGATATACCTGTTGAAAAAAATTCAAAATAATACTTAATTAACTACTTACCTTGTTAAAAGAGGGTCTTACGCCTCCTTTCTTTATGTGCAAAATCTTCCATGCTTACCTGCGCGTTCAAAGCACTAAGTGCACTGTGTGCGCGCAGCCTGTAGCGCGCACGCGGTTCACCTAGGAACCGCCCCCTTTTGAAATCACCAAGTGCCGGTTTTCAGCGCATGCGCAGTGCATGCAGAAAACCGGCAATTGGAGACAGAATACGCGAGAGTACACAGTGCGTACTCTCGCGTAGAGGCACTAATTTTTGGGCCATTATGTCTCTTGAAACTCTAACCAACAGCTGGCACCTCTGACCTTTGATGACTCCACCCTTAATCCTTCCCATCTACCAACATTCTCAACCTCATTATCACATCCGTCCTCAAATAGAACTCCCACATCTCCTCCAACGCTAAAGGTGTGTCAAAGAAGCTTGGTTTCTTCTTTTATCTTCCAAATGTTATCTTCCCCGAACTCTTACCTCTCTATAATGCCAAATCTGCTCCCAACGTGAATACTGCACCTACCGCAAGGCTCTTGCACTCGATAGGAGAGTCCTCTCAACCAGTCGCCTACAATCTCTCTCTCTACTTTATCAATTCTATTATGCTCAGTGCTTGTCTGAACTTTCCCCTCTTCCCCATACTCTTCCTCCTCCTCCTAAAACCCAACTGTATTGAAATCAAAACGCCAGTGTTTCCTTGACAGGGGCATGGGACAGGCTGGTGCTTGGGGTCGGGGCCCTATGTCGGAACACCGTGTGGTGGGGAAGTCTGCACCCTTGGTGTCAAGATGCTCTTTTCTTATTCCAGTTTCATGGACTGCTGGCGCCTACTACGCTTTGCCAGTTTTTTTGCGATTCCATTTTTACTTGCCTTACCCTATTTACATGTCAGCAAGTTTTCAATATATCTGGGGCTTCTGCTTGTGAAGTCTCCCTCACTATAATACATTGAGGTTTGGCAGCTATGATGTTTATAGAGGCTCCCATCTTGGAGTCATTTCATTAATATTACATAGAATTATACAGAATTTACAGCACCGAAACACACCATTCAGCCCAACTGGTCTGTGCTGGTGTTTATGCTCCACATGTGCCTCCTCCCACCCTACTTCATCTCACCCTATCAGCATAACCTCCTATTCCTTTCTCCCTCATGTACTTATCTAGCTTCCTTTTAAAGGCATCTATGCTATTCACCTCAACTACTCCATATGGCAGCAAGTTCCACATTCCAACCATTCTTTACTCAGAGAGTGGTTGGGGTGTGGAATGGACTGCCTGCTGTGATAGTGGAGTCGGACACTTTAGGAACTTTCAAGCGGTTATTGGATAAGCACATGGAGCACACCAGAGTGATAGGGAGTGTGATAGCTTGATCTTGGTCTCGGACAATGCTCGGCACAACATCGAGGGCCGAAGGGCCTGTACTGTGCTGTAATGTTCTATGTTCTATGTTCTATGTTAGTGAATATCTTATATTTATGGCCCCTAGTTTGGACTCCCCCACAAATGGAAACATCTTCTCTATGTCTCCTCATCAAACACCTTCATAATTCTGAAGACCTCCACCAGGTCACTCCTCAGGCTTCTTTCCAGAGAAAAGAGCTCAGCCTGTTCATTCTTTCCTGATTGATTGTAACCTCTCAGTTCCACTTAACTGTATTGTAGCACTTAACGCACACTGGGCTAATCTGCACAACCCTGCAAGTATGAATGGGAAAATTTAGCTTACCAGCCTGATGGTCACCTTACTGGTCTGCACTTTCCTGTCAACCTCACTTGTGAAAATATTTGTCATATACTCTCTACCTTAAAGCTACAAGCTGCAAGAGAAAATATATCTATGCTATAGATGGAATACAATTTAGAGGTCTCATTCATTACGTGTGACACTTTGGTTTAGGTGGGTGGGACTGCACTCACCTGGTTCCATTCTTATCTATCTAATCGTAGCCAGAGAATCACCTGCAACGGCTTCTCTTCCCACTCCCACATCATTACCTCTGGTGTCCCCCAAGGATCTATCCTTGGCCCCCTCCTATTTCTCATCTACATGCTGCCCCTCGGCGACATCATCCGAAAACACTGCGTCAGTTTCCACGTGTACGCTGATGACACCCAGCTCTACCTCACTTCTCTTGACCCCTCCACGGTCTCTAAGTTGTCAGACAGCTTGTTCGACATCCAGTACTGGATGAGCAGACATTTCCTCCAACTAGATATTGGGAAGACCGAAGCCATTGTCTTTGGGCCCCGAAACAAACTCCGTTCCCTAGCCACCGACTCCATCCTCTCCCAAGCATCTGTCTGAGGCTGAACCAGACCGTTTGCAACCTTGGTGTCACATTTGACCTTGAAATGAGCTTCCGACCACATATCCATGCCATAACTAAGCCCGCCTATTTCCACATCTGTAACATCGCCCAACTCCGCCCCTGCCTCAGCTCATCTGCTGCTGAAACCCTCATCCATGCCTTTGTTACCTCTAGACTTGACTATTCCAACGCACTCCTGACTGGCCTCCCACATTCTACCCTACGTAAACTTGACGTCATCCAAAACTCGGCTGCCCGTGTCCTAACTCGCACCAAGTTCCATTCACCCATCACCCCTGTGCTCGCTGACCTACATTGGCTACCGGTTAAGCAATGCCTCAATTTTAAAATTCTCATCCTTGTTTTCAAATCGCTCCATGGCCTTGCCCCTCCCTATCTCTGTAATCTCCTCCAGCCCCACAACCCCCACCACCACCAAGATATCTGCGCTCCTCTAATTCTGGCCTCTTGAGCATCCCTGATTTTAATCGCTCAACCATTGGTGGCCCTGCCTTCAGCTGCCTAGGCCCTAAGCCTCCCCGCCTCTCTACCCTCCTTTAGGTTGCTCCTTAAAATCTACCTCTTTGACCAAGCTTTTGGTCATCTGCCCTAATTTCTCCTTATGTGGCTCGTGTCAAATTTTGTTTTACAACATTCCTGTGAAGCGCCTTGGGACGTTTTACTACATTAAAGGCGCTACATAAATACAAGTTGTTGCTGGTGTTTAGAATGTAACCCTTGGATGCAATTCAATCTAAACGTAAACACAGCTTCTCCTGTTTAACTGGGTTTGCAAACTTTTTCACTCTTTCTAATGATAAATCTCACGCCTAATATTTTCAGGTAGACAGTCAGTGACAGCCCTGACTGGACCTTTGTATTTTACGTCCTCATGCCTCATTATTAGGTTTTCATGTTGAGGGGTTGACGCCCACTCACTTGAGCTACTGGTAACTGAATGATTTCACAGTCCTGGCTGGTAATGTTGCACAGCTCCTGCCCTAGTGTGTGCTGCTCTGGATGATCTGTTGGCGGCGCTGGTGTCCGCGGAGCTGCGGCTGGAGGTGAAGCGGTGCAGTGCAGCCCCCTTTTCCCGTCTCTCAGTGTTCTTGCCCCCCCGAGTCTGTGGACAGTTTCCCACCTTCACCCCGGCACCGCGGACCGGGCAGGTAAGTGATGCGCTTCCACTTTACTTGTTTGTAGCCATTTCCCCTTTCCGCAGGCACGGGAACAGCCCTGGAAATGCCGACGGTCTCTCCAACTACGTAGGTCACCTTTGTTACGTTGTTGCATTCATCTGCTACTAATGTTGCATCTGTTCTCATCCCAGAATCAGATTGCAGGACTGAATGGTGTCATTCCGATGACAGTTCCTGTTTTATTGTTGTACGCACTGTGCTGCCAGGCTTCCTGCTCTGCAGCACCAGTGATGCAATATGTCTAAGAGTCCAAACTCACTTCCCGGTTGTGGCCTGATTATTGTATTCGATATATTCAGTCATTGGCAAACGGCTGACCCTTATCAGACAAGGTATGTCTCACAACCTGCCTTATTGGTGCTTCGCTCCCCTAACATAATGGCCTAATCTTTCCACAGGCCAGTCAGTACCGTCAGGGATATCGGAGGCCTAAAGATACAAACTCTCAGATTTATACCCAAAACAGACTCTCATTTGTATGTGCGCCAGGTGCTGTCCATACGGTAGATTCATCAAGTTTTGCTCTCTTTGAATGTACTTCCTATCCTTCTTCGAAATAAGCACAGTTGTATAACTATTTGCATTTCTATAGAATTTCCTCACTTGCAGGAAGAAGTCTCAAAGAGCTTTCCATAATGTTAAAACAATAGACACCAACCAGGAGAAAAGAGAAAAATAAAGAGGGTTAGCTTAGGGGACCAAAGATGATAGAACAGAGGGTTTAGAGGAGGTTTTTGAAAGTAGGTGGCAAGATGGATGGAAGCAGGAAGTTCCAGAGGACAGAGTATGGTGGCTGAATGGCCACACACAATGGAAGGAAATACGGTGTTTGAGGAGCAGAGGGCCTGTGTGAAAACATGAAGCAGGAGGTGATCACTAAGGTGGGGCAAGACTGTGGAGTAATTTGAAGTGAGTAGGAGAATTTTCAAGTCAACTCATTTCGGGCTACTGGAGCTTGGGGAGGACAGGAGCGTGAAACGGTGCAAGATATGGAACTTTGGATGATTTGAAGCTTGTGGATTGAGGCAGGGAGGCTGCCAAAGAAATTATTCAAGAATTTTTTGATTCAAGTGTATTCAAGAAGTTGGGTTTGGAGGTGATACAGGCATGGTCTGGAGTTTAGGCAGCAGAGAAGGCGAGGTGGAGGTGGAAGAAAGTGATCTTGGTAATAGAGCAGTTGTGGGGAGGAAGCTAAGCTCAGGGTCAACCAGTAGCCAATGTTCCATACCTCCCGACTCTGCCTGAGGTTCATGGGGCCTCAAGAGCACACTCTCAGCGCCATCTTTAGTTTGGAATGAGGATGTGATAGTAAATCCCTCACATCTGTCACTGTACTTTCATTGTCAATAAAACAAGGCCAGGCTGCAGTCGGACCAGAGTGTGCAACTATGGTTTCATTTAGTCCGCTTTTTTTAATGGGGTCCTGATGAGAAATCAAGATTGTATTTCTGCTTTAGATTATATTTTTTTTGCTAGACTTTTGATGGTAGGATTGAAATAATAGAAATTTATAGAGGATGTTTTCTGTACATTTGAAAATAATGGACCTATTGAATGGATAATTACTAGTCCTAGCCCCTTTAGGGCTACCCCGGATCAGGCGTATTTCTCAGACGTTCACTTACAACTAAAGTTTGAGGTAGCCGAATCCTAAAGACGCTTAATTGGGTCTAAAGGTCTGGACTATCTCTCCCTAAAGGAAAGGAACAACCTGAAAATGTTACCGTCCTCCAGATAGCACTTTTAATAAGTTTAGCTAGACTGTAACGTTCCGGATATTATGAGGGTCTGGAAAACTCCCCCAGAATTCTGCAACTCCTCACCAAAGAGTGTACAGAGATTGAGTTCGCGAGTTTTTGATACAGAAGTCTTGTGTGAGACAATTCTAAAAATATATAGATTTATTAAAGAACCGACATGCAGTTTACAGTTGGTGAGTCAATCGCAACATTAACAGTTCCAAAAAGAGAAAACTTACAATCCTATTATCAGAGAACCTTACTTTCAAATCTTAACTTTGCTACAGTTTTACAGTTCTTAAAGTTCTATTCAGGATATCCACCAAAATCAAATACCTTTGATCCCGAAGTACAAAGAGTTGGACACTTACAGAGCCACCTCTGAAGCCGAGAATCGCTTTGCCCGATTAAAGCGAGTCTGTTATCCCATTTGAGAGTTCAATATTTATACCCTTTTCCAGTGGTATTTCCTTTAAGGTTTTCTGCTGATGTAAGCTAATTATCTCTAGTCATTTTTCTGCTGACCTCTGCCAGACTCATCTCATCTCGAGGTGTTCTAAGTTTGCCATATAAAAAACGGTGTGACAGCAGGTGTTTCTTACTTTGTCATCTTTACGAGGGCAGATGTTCCTTACTTTATGTGCTTCTTTACGAAGTGTAAATTAGAACACCTTATCCAGGGTGAACCATTGTTTCGTTCCAAAAAGTTCAGCCTGTCGGAGCCCTTAACCTTCTGTTTCAATAAGGTTATTTATTCAGGGTCAACAACTATCTTATCTCAATAGCCAGAATGCTTTCATAGCTATTTCATAGTTAGATTTCTAAATTTCCAAACCCAGTTTGTCATGTTTTAATAAGGCCAGAATTCTTTCATAAGATGGTGTATTTTTCTGAATAGGTTATATGGCTTATTCCTTCACACTATGCTATTATACACATTTTACATCCTTTCAAAAACTGTCAAATTACAAACCTTAAAAGGTGATAACTTCACATGAATTAGAAGATGAAAATTGAGTTGTTCATATAATGTCTTAAGGCAAGTGTTGCATTTATGTCTTGCACTTTTGGATCATACTTTGGTCGCATGATTGTGGTAGCAAAATCTAGACGGATCTATTTTTTGTCTCAGCAAAGATTGAAATAAGAATCCTGGAGTACCCACAGTACTACAAGTTCATCGACCTGAAATGTTAACTCTGTTTCTCTCTCCACAGATGCTGCCTGACCTGCTGAGTATCCCCAGCATTTTCTGTTTTTATTTCAGATTTCCAGCATCCGCAGTATTTTGCTTTTGTATTAGGTTCTGAAAGACACTGTCGATTCACTTAAAAAAAAAAGTTCTTTCATTAGAAAATTTTGTTTTAAGAAATAAAATACTAGCAACAGATATAGAAATATGTAGATATTTGATCACAAACAAATCATCCTCTCTCAGACCCAATTTTGAAAACCTGGGTTGTAAATTGTGCTCGTGCTGATATATTGGGCCAGAAATTCGGCTCTCCGGCTTCCTGCGCGTGCAAGCATCGCGCGCGTACTTACCTACCGCGCCTGCCGTTGTGCTTCGGGCCCACGAGGACTTCGGGTCCTGGGCCTCCTGCAGCTGCCGGGGCGCAGTTAGTTCGAAGCGTCCCCTGGGATCACGTGGGCCATGGAGAGCCAATCCTAACAGGGCATTTTCATTCATAGATTTGACAGGAAGACCTGTCAAATCTATGAATAGAGATCGGCCCCAAAACCGCACTTAAACTTCAAATACATTTTTTTTTTAAATCACATTTTTAAAATAACTAAGTTATATAATTTTTGTTTAAAGTAGTTAATTTTTAATTTTTGAAAAAATTAATTATACTTTTTAACGGTGCTAAAAATAAACTTACCTTTCTTTAAAGTATGTAAAAAAGATAAACCTGTTGAAAAAATGTTTAAATTGTAATTAATTAACCACTTACCTTGTTAAAAACAGGCCTTGCGCCTCCTTTTTAAAAGTGCAGCTTCTCCATACTTACCCTCACGGAGAAACCTGAAAAAAAAAACGAAGTTCGCTGCGTGCGCGCTGCCTCTACCGCACACGCGTTCGACTTCTGAACCCCTTCCTTCAGGAGAACGGAAGTTCCGGTTTCCCACATGCGCAGTGCATGCGTGAAACCGGCACTTCAGGTGGCCTTACGGGTGAGTACACAGCGCGTACTCACCCGACAAGAGCTGAATTTCTGGCCCAACTAGTTGTGTTAACGACATTCAAACCTATATGTTTATGCCATCTGAAGTATGTTTTGCTCAATCCTATATGAGTTGTGCGTTTTCAGTCTTTTAAAAGGAGCAGATTTAATTTATTATTTTCTTCAATGACTATTTATTAGTACTGGGTTTGTGTTGGTGAACTAGGGGATTTTTTGTTAATTCACTTAGTATACAGATCTTTCTAGGTTTTGTTGAATGAGCTATGCTGAGTCCAGCAAAATTTGTCAAATCAGTTCAGCCAATTTCATTAATACTGATTGCTGTCTCCCACTGCCTTATAATGCTGACAAATAGCAGCATCTGAAAAAAAATTACAAATCAAATCTGCTCCTTTTGAAAGAATGAGCAAACAAAATATTTAGTAGTTAACAAAGACAGTTGTTCACATATTGCCCCTAAGTCTTCCTGTCCTGGTAATGCCATTGCTATGCGTGTGGAGCACAGATACACAAGAAATAATTTTGCGGTCAGTGGCAAAGTGACGGTGCTTGCTGCTGACCTCAAAGAAAGCTGCACACAAACTTTTCACGGTCTCTGTGGCATGGATTTCCCTTTTCCCAATGTTAATTTCATTCTGGCGACATCTATAGGGGATCTCTGACATCAAGCAATATTGATGTCATCAAGCAGGCTAGGCAGCCAGTCACATTGAAGGATTCTCACAGACAGCAAACCAGGAAGTAACAAGCAGGTTTTATCATTCACTTTTTCTAATTTTACAGAAAGCGAACTAAAGATTGGGACATACACGTGGGATTAAGGTAGAAGCTGAAATCGCATAAACAAACTGTAAAAAATAAAAAATAATTTTTATTAAAAAAATTATAGAATTTTTATTATGGAATGGAAAAATTTGACATTCCACAAATATAAAATTAGTTTTTCAGGGCCAGAGAGGGTGTTTAGCAGTACACTGTTAAAAACTCAGTTACACCTCATTCAATAAAGCTTAACTTTTTCAAGGTTTTTTACAGTGAGAATAGAGCGTAAAAAGTGGAAGTTCACATCAAATCAAGTGATTTCTAATTGATTCCATCTGCAAGGACTTCAACAGTGCACCCAGTGGAGGAATGGGGAATCACTGACAGCAACTTCAGGATTTCCGTGTTTAACTGTGCATGTGCAGACTCCAGAAGTTGCTGTCAGTTTTACAGAGTAATGACAGCGTGTGCTGACAGTTTTGCCATCATTATAACTGCAAATTCCAGGCCAATGATACTAATGGTATTGGATTAAGGCCAGTTGAGTTCAATTTCAACTTTGTTCCTACTGGGCACAGATCTACAACACAAAGCTACCCATAATTTGGCACAAATTGTCAGTGAATTGACTCACTTGGGTGTCTGGCATTGGGAAATGGAAAGGTGCAGTTGATGGTGCTCTAACTCTGGTTGGAATCAAGGCACATTGTTGAAGAATAGAAAATACATTATTGTGGCTCTAAACTCGGTCATATCTGCTATCTACTAGATGGGCACTAACACACACAAAAAGAGATGTAGATATAACTTTAATTTTGTGGTGCTGGGAAAGGGAGGGGAAGCAGATTTTACAATACCTGCTGGAATTATTCCTCTATATTGAGGTATTGTGTAATGATTATCTTGCATTGTAGCCTGTAAGAGCTGACTTGAAATCAAACCCCATTCTGGTAAAATGATTGGGATATGATTATACCAGGTTCATAATAAGAGAAGCACAATAGTGTAATAGCAGCTAGAATTGTCACCAATTATGTTTATGATTAAAAAAAAATTATTAAAATTAAATATTGTATGCCATACAGATAAGGAGGCCCCAAGTTTAATTTCTGGTGTGTGTTGAGTTAGCTGATATTGGCTTGGATGGTAGAAGGGGCACTGAAATTGGCTTCTGTGCACGTGGCATTAGGAGGATTGTGCTCCCAATTATTGTCCAAGAGATCCTTGTTTGTAAATGCAAGTGTGGGCACTGGGTCAGAACAGGATCGGGCTACTGTTGATGCTCCCTGCGGTCCAGTAGCCTGCTGATCCTCACTGTCTTGGTTCAAACATGAAAAGCAGCCACTTGGACAAGGTATTGTAGAGTGACCGGTGTCTGTAAACTTTACTTCAGGAAAAGTTATCTTTAGAAGAGGAATCAAAAAAAAATTTCCAATGGAAATTGCATTTCCGTAGTTCTTGGCAGCCAATATGTTGGTTGAGGAAACTGAGATTTCAGAGCAGGCTGTTCCAGTAACTGAACTTGCTTCAGCTCATTGCATTTGCCAGTTGAAAAGAAAACGTTAATTCTACAAGGCTTTAAGCTTCTTTTACAAACACTAGCCAGTGGCTTCCAGCTGAATATTTTTTAGTGGTCAGACCAAAAACTTCGTGGGCAGCCCAGAGTTTTGGTAGCACAAAATTCAAACCACATGATCAAAACAGTTATTTATTTTGGCCTTTTGTACAATATTAACTACAAGAAATGTTCGTCTGATTTATTTATTTCAAATAGACTTATTTCAAGTCACTGTGTCTAGCTAGGGTCACCTAACTCCAATAAATACCATTTTAGGCAGCCAGTTGCATATTTAAAAAAAAAAGGCTAGACTGGAGCCAGATATGTAGCATCGGAGGTCATTGTGAGTCAGGGTGCCTGTGGTAACTGGGGGAGAATTGTTACACGTTAGGTGAAAATCTTAGACGCAGTAAGTTGAGTCCTGTTGCAGCCACTTAACAAAATAAAGCCAATTTAATTCATGCTTTGCAAGTATACCAGTGAAAATCAGTTCTAGAGGTTCTTGATAGAAATGTAAATAATTACGTGAAGTGTAATTATTATTCCACAAAATGTTAGGTGAGGAGTTTTACTTTTATCAATAAATACATTGTGATGTTTCACTGTACAATGAGGTATATCAAAAATAAACAACTGTAGTGACTGTCTACTCTTTCCCTTTAGCATTTTATAATGGAGGCAGAATCTCACAAGTCACCGATGGCAGAAGATAATGTCCCCTGCAATGGCGATGCCCCTTCAAAGGCAGCAGAGCTTCAATTACAAGCCTCCCCCAAAGCACAGACATATGTGTGCACATTGAGTCCACATCTGATTGCTAAGGCACAAGAAGAACTTCAAGAGAAACCTGAATGGAGACTCCGGGATGTGCAGGCCCTGAGAGACATGATTTTAAAGGAAGCACCGAATCTAAAAACCCGTTTGGACGATGCCTTTTTACTGCGTTTTCTCAGAGCTCGCAAGTTTGATTATGACAGGGCGTTGAAGCTTTTAGTGAATTACCATGCAAGCCAAAGGACTTGGCCTGAGGTGTTTACAAATTTGAGGCCATCTGCAATAAAACATGTGCTAGACTCTGGATTTCTTACTGTTCTGCCTTATCCTGATCCACTCGGTCGATGTATCTTGGTAATTCGACCAGGTAAATTAACAGAACTGAGTGAGGACTTATTTGCAAAACATGAAGCAGCGTGTTAATGTTCTATTGAAGACCATATCATTATTCAATCTTAAATTTAAATAAAAAATCCAGGGTGTGCGATGGCAGGATTTCAATCAAGCTAATTGGATTGAATAGATAGCGCGATTCCAGTCCTATAAATAAGGAGAGGATCTTTGTGCTGAACCAGAATAGCACTTCGTGACATTACTACCAGCTGATGAAACTTCTATATAATTAAATTTATAGGATTATTAGTTACAGATCAGCAGCGTGCCTCCGGCATTCATTGGTAGCAGAATCTTCAGTAGTACAATACTACTGCTGACAATTAGCGGATATAATTCTACATCCTCTTCTGTTTACTCTTTACTTGAAAACAATAATTAAAAGCAGCGATGCACTCCGCTACCTTCATTGTGGGTGGGCTATGTGCTTCTTCCTATTTGCAGTTTGACTCACTTTCCAAGGCAGTGATTTACAAGGACAGATGTAATAGGATCACTGTTCCATCTGTTACTTTTACTGACCTGGAGGCATCACAGACGCTTGTAGGGCAATTGAGAGTGCGCTGCCTTAACCACTTTAGATTTAAAATAACTAAATGTTTTATTGAAGCAGTTCCCTTGGGAGCAATGAAGACAAGTTTTTTTTAATTAAAATACTGTACAAAGAAATTTGATCCCTTTACTTTCTTGTTTTCTCTATTTATGGTCTGCTGTCTAAATGTTTAGTTTAATCCTCTTTGCTGTAAATTATATATTTCTATATCTGTCCTTTTTAGCTCAAATTCTTCCTCTGTGTTTCTTTTTGCATTTTCCATTGTACAGAGTCCCCAATATCTGACTGAAGGGAATAACAAAGTATTTTGTCTATACCTGGGATTAAACTGGGGCCTATCAGTAATCCCTACACATCAGTGAGGGTTCTTCTCAGAACACCATTTTTTTAAGTGATTACTCAATTGGTTGAAAGCAAGGGAAGTGTGATCCTTTTGAACTGAGGAGAGGTCCTGGAGACAACGTGATGTGTGACAGCTGGCCAGAGTAAAATAGCATGTGAAGAGCTCTGTATAAACTTCATACCTACACTTTATATACATTGCTTAAGATCTTCAAAGAAGTTCTGTAACACTATTTAAGAACTGATTATTTGCTCCTGGGGTTTTTCTCTCAGGTGTTAAAATGTCAAAGAACACAACCTGGGAAAAAAAAATCACCATTATCTGAATTCAAATGAATAGTTAGCAATCATAGTACTGTAGATATATAAATGTACTGCATAACTGCATGGAAAATTAGAGATCTAATTGTGCCAATTTTTTTAAGAAATGTTTCTATATTGTCTTTCCATGTGGAGTATGGAGGAAACATTCATGGTCTTGGTTTCTTAAATTATATGTTGGCCAATCAAAGGGATACTGTATTCTTAAGTGTAAGTTACTGTGCTTTACAGTGACAGTTAAACACAGATGACTACTAAATGCCTCTTTTACATTGTTCTAGGAAAATGGAAGATTGCTGATTATCCCATCACAGAAAACATTCGTGCCATTTATATAACATTAGAGAAGCTTGTTCAGTCAGAAGAGAATCAGGTGAATGGAATTGTCATCCTTGCAGACTACAGTGGAGTTACCTTGTCCCAAGCTGCACAGCTCGGTCCATTCATGGCCAAAAAGGTCATTGGAATTCTTCAGGTAAATATAGAATAGATCAATTGTTTTCAGGGCTTTAATGTTTTTTCCAGCATTAGGCAGAGCTGCCACGGACCTTGATGTGCCTCATCCATGGATTTTCATATTATTTCTCTCTCTTTCTGTCAATATGACATATAAAATGTAACCTTTCTTAAGAAATGGAGTCATAAGAACATAAGACGTAGGAGCAGGAGTCGGCCATTTGGCCCCTCGAGCCTGCTCCGCCATTCAATAAGATCATGACTGATCTGATCTTGGCCTCAACTCCACTTTCCTGCCCACTCCCCATGACTCCCCTATAGTTCAAAAATCTGTCTATCTCTACCTTAAATATATTCAATGACCCAGCCTCCACAGCTCTCTGGGGTAGAGAATTCCAAAGATTCACGACCCTCTGAGAGAAGAAATTCCTCCTCATCTCCGTTTTAAATGGGCGACCCCTTATTCTGAAACTGAGCTCCCTAGTTCTAGGTTCCCCCACGAGGGGAAACATCCTCTCTGCATCTACCCTGTCAAGCCCCTTCAGAATCTTATGTTTCAATAAGATCACCTCTCATTCTTCTAAACTCCAATGAGTATAGGCCCAACCTGCTCAACCTTTCTTCGTAAGACAACCCCCTCATCTCGGGAATCAACCTAGTGAACCTTCTCTGAACTGCCTCCAATGCAAGTATATCCCTTCTTAAATAAGGAGACCAAAATTGTACGCAATACTCCAGTTGTGGTCTCACCAACGCCCTGTGCAGTTGTAACAAGACTTCCCTACTTTTATACTCCATCTCCCTTGCAATAAAGGCCAACATTCCATTTGCCTTCCTAATTACTTGCTGTACCTGCATGCTAACTTTTTGTGTTTAATGTACAAGGGCCCCAGATCCCTCTGTACCGCAGCATTTTGTAGTCTCTCCATTTAAATAATTTGCTTTTTTATTCTTCCTACCAAAGTGGATAACCTCACATTTTCCCACATTATACTCCATCTGCCAAATTTTTGCCCACTCACTTAACCTATCTATATCCCTTTGCAGATTCTTTGTGTCCTCTTCACAACTTGCTTTCCCACCTATCTTTGTATCATCAGCAAATTTGGCTACATTACAATCGGTCCCTTCATCCAAGTCATTAATATAGATTTTAAATAGTTGAGGCCCCAGCACTGATCCCTGTGGCACCCCACTAGTTGCAGTTTTCCAACCTGAAAATGGCCCCTTTATCCCGACTCTCTGTTTTCTGTTAGTTAGCCAATCCTCTATCCATGCTAATATATTACCCCCAACCCCGTGAGCTCTTATCTTGTGCAGTAACCTTTTATGTGGCACCTTCTCGAATGTCTTATGGAAATCCAAATACACTACATCTACTGGTTCCCCTTTATCCACCCTGCTTGTTACATCCTCAAAGAACTCTAGCAAATTTGTCAAACATGATTTCCCTTTCATACAATCAAGCAGAGTCAGCATGGTTTTATTATGATTTTCTAAATGTCCTGCTACTACTTCCTTAATAATGGACTCCAGCATTTTCCCCAGTGACAGATGTTAGGCTAACTGGTCTATAGTTTCCTGCTTTCTGTCTCCCTCCTTTCTTGAATAGGGGCGTTACATTTGCGGTTTTCCAATCCGCTGGGACCTCTCCAGAATCCAGGGAAGATTACAACCAATGCATCCACTATCTCTGCAGCCACTTCTTTTAAGACCCTAGGATGCAGGCCATCAGGTCCAGGGGACTTGTCCATCTTTAGTCCCATTAGTTTGCCATTAGTCATGAGGATGCAATATCCATCACTGCAATTCAATAGCAATTTGGGTCTTGCATATATTTTGACTACATTCTGTCCCTAATTTAAAAAATGTTTTTTATATCAAAACAGAGAGCCAAATATTCTGAACTAGTGCAACATTCAGTGAGATTTGGGAAGAAAGTACAGGTCTGGAACAGACCATTGCAGTCAGGCCAGTCCTAAAATTTAAAAAATACCACACTGTACTCTATCTCATATACCCTTCCCATTACTCTGTTCAGCTCTCTTAAATTTGCTGGTACTATTCACTTCCATTGTCTCCCAGGATAGACTTGTTCCATGATTAAATCTACGCTAACCATTTGCCTTCTGTCTTCTGAGCTTCAGTCTGTCCCCCTGATTACAGTTTGTGGTTATAGCGAACAATTTATTAGGATTCAATTTATTTATACCCTATAGAATAAAGTATCGCCTCTGAGCTACCTTTTCTCCAGTGTAAACATTCACGGTTTCCTTAATCTCTCCTTGTATCTCAAGTGCCCACTCTCCCATCAGTTTAATTACCCTCCTATGAGCCTTTCCACAGCCAAGGCAGAAGATTTTCCTGTTCTTGCACTTCGGCATATTAGGTCACCTGGGCGCAGTAAACATTGGAAAATTGGGTGGGGAGGCTTGCACACTCCTAAGGAGCTTGTTGGATTTTCCATCTATTAACTTAAATAGATAGAAAATCAGCAGGCTTCTGTAGAGATTAGGCCAATCAGTAGCTTAACTCTAGTCTTTCAAATAATCAGGATCGACTACAAACCACTATATTGTGTTTAATCAGAGTTTAAGACGGAATATAACATGCTAGTTATACAGCAAAAGCATACGACCGTGACAAGCAGCTGGTACCGGTCCCGATCGGATGGATGGCTGGCGTGCGTGAACAGTTCTCTGGCTTGCGGCCTCTCTTCCTCTCATCTAGAAGCTCCGAGTTGGTGAGCATGGGATCACTCTCGAAAGAGCGTTCGACCAGCCCAACTTCTGCTTGGCTCTTCCCTCCACCGTCTGCGTGGGCAAGCACTCGTTACTTTTATTCTCTTTTTTTAGGGGTGGGCCTGAGGCCAAATTATTGACAAGACCATTTAACCTATAGAGGTTCCCCTAAAACCTCAGTACCCAATGTGGCATTGAGATCTTTGTCTTGACTTCGAGATGAAGATGCTCCCTCCAGGAGGGGTCTTCACAATCAATACACATGCTTTATTGTTTATACATTTTGAAGGCATACCCATCGGAATTTCTCTTATCTTCCTTGTCCCTATCCTCCCTAGTTTGGAGTCAGACATGCCATTCTCAGCCATCAGATGTTCGTAACTGCTTGTTATCAGTTATTTATGTTCATGCTGTTCATGCAGCTTTAGCTATGCAAAACGAACTATTTCATTATCAGACTATTGTACCATGGATTGTATCATTAAATTCCCAAAGATATCTTCTATTCTGTTCTCCTACACTGGTTAACTTACACATTTTAAAGCAGTTTTGTTAAACAAAGTCAAAATCCTAACTTAGCATTATAATTTGGTTATTAGTAATAGAAGAAATATAGGTGTTGGGCCTTGGTTGGTTAAATTAAAGATACATAAAACAACCTTCCTAGCACATAAACAGCAGACAGCTAGCCTGGAAACAAGGTCATATGTGACCACCACAGTGCAAAATGTTACAACATCCACAGGGAACCAAAACACAAGCAGATTCTAAGCATCTATCCAGTTATTCTAATACTAGTCTGAAGAGACTTTTTGTCTTCAGTTCTAATACAATCATGTAAACACAGCATTATTCACGTCACAATTTTATCTGCATAACCATATACATTTTGGACACCCTGATTTCTAACACTCCCTTATGGGCATCTGATCCCTCTCATCTGATTTTGCTCTATTTATTGCACCAAGGGTATATAAAATGTTCGGGTGCAAGAATTGGAAGATCTGGTTGAAGAGGTCCTCACTAGTATGGTGACCAGAACTGTACACAATCTAGATGAGACCAAAGCAGTGCTATACTGTTACTGCTGGGATTTATGTTGTATCCCATTCATCATACACCCTAAGGTCTTGTTTGTCTTTTTTTTTTTACTGCTGTTGTAAAATGTAGTGATGATTTCAACAACAATTCACCAGTAGCTGTAAACCCCATGTGTTGTCCTGTAATCTAGAACCATTCATTTTATATTACCACTGCTTGTTCTCCTTCCTCAGTTTCACAGCCACACAACCTTGCATTTGTCCACATTAAACAACATCTGTCACTTTTTAACCCAATCCCCCCAGTGTATCCAAATTCCTTTATATGTGACTGACAAATAAGATTTGTCACACACATCCTCTATCCCACCCCCCATGCTGACTCCCACATAGCAGTCCGCATTTCTCTAAGTGCTTCATCATTCTCTCCTTCAGGATGCTCTCTAATGTTTTACTCACATCAGGCCCACTGACATGTAGTTCCAAGGCTCATCTTTACACCTCAATTTATAAATTAGGCTTGTATCCCTCCTTCTCCAATCCTTGTGCACTAAATTCCTCCTTCTATTTATCACTGCCAATGATCTAACAGTACACTTATACTTGAAGAAAGTTCCCTTCTCCACCTTGACCCCTGTATTGCTTCAGTTGTTACGCACATCTGCTCCTTCTTCCTCTGCTATACTTCTTTCCCAGTGGATGGTTACTTTGTACACTGAATAGTATATTTTTGAAAATATTCCATTTATCTTCTGAACTGTTTATTCCACTCTAGTTCTCTCCTCGCTGCCACAAAATATATCCTCTCCTAAAGTGTTAAGTCTTTCTTGTACTCCTCCTTTCTCTGCCATAAATCAAACCTTAAATTCAACCCTGATGTGATCATTGATTCCAAGCTGCTCTCTAACATTAACCTCCTTTATCATTCTCTGGTTGTTACACAGTATTAGGTCTAGTGTCTTTCCTCACCTGTGTGGATTCTTTAACCATTTGAGGCAGAGTAGCCCAGTATCATTTCCAGAAACATATTTAACTGCTTCTGCTCTCCTTTTATAGACCTCACATTTTATCCTTGGTGAATTTAGGCCAACAACAAGAATTATGTTTAATCTTTGACACCTTTCCCTTATTCTAAAGTTCCAGATCTAACCTTCCACCTTGACTTGGTAGCCTATAATCGATCCCAGTAGTTACTTTTTCCTTTTAATGCCACTTGCCTTGCTCCACAATGTTGCACTTTGTCTGCATCTGATATAGATTTCTGCATCTCAGACGTGTCCTCATTCTCAAAAGCTACATCCTCCCAGTTTATTTTTTCTGTTTACAGAGAGCAATTTACATCACTCTAAATTCACCCCCTCCCCAATCTAAGTCCTATTTTATCAAGTTCCATGAGACGTATGTTATCATGGTTTCCTGCCCTCGAGTGTCAGCTTGGCTCAGTTGGTAGTACTTTTGCCTCTGAATCAAAGTTGTGGATTCAAGCCCCACTACAGACTTGAGCGCACAATCTAGGCTAAAACTTTAATGTTGAATGGAGGGAGTTCTGCATTGGTGGAAGCGCCATCTTTCAGTTGAAATATTAAATCAAGGATCTGTCTGCCTGACCAGGTAGACATAAAGGTTCCCTTGACACCAAACAAAGAAGAGCAGGGAGTTCTCTTAACCATCATTTGTAAGATCCCAGAGGGACCCTGGTTCCAAATGATTCAAGGTTGACCCATATTGGGGACAGTGATTTAACTTTATTCAGCACATGCAAGACTTAATACATTACTGTATTTGAGCAGCAGTTTACAGAGAATAATGAAGACTTATATTACCCCGTTATCCTCTGGGTAAAAGTGCAACTTGTGAGTAAGCTACATCCTGTGTCTTGTCTTTTGTCCCTTTGTCTCCCGGGTGTCTTCTTGATTCTTCCTGAAATCTTCTACTCTTTCTGAAATCTTCTACATTTAATTCTTACACACGATTATAAATCAATTACTGATGATTATAAGATATTAATGATTATAAGACATTAAACAAGTATTCTAAAAACCAACTAATCCATGATAATCTTACACTAATCCTTCAACTAACATCACTAAAAACAGATTATCAGGTCATTCATTCATTTGCTATTTATTGGACCTTCCTGTGTGCAAATTAACTGCCATGTTTGACTACATAACAACAGTGACTGCACTTTAAAAGTTATGCATTGATTGTAAAGTGCTTTGGACTTAGTGAGGCTCTATATAAATACAAGTTCTCCCAAACATAAACCTCTAGATTCCCGATTTTATTCTTAAGACTTCTAGTACTTGTGTCCCCCTATTCCCTAACCTAAGCTGGTTTTCATTCAGGCATTACTCTCCCATGTGTTCATATTCTGCCCACTTTCTTGTTCGAACACTGTCTGCAATCAAACTGCTGTCTATCAACCCTACTTCTCTTCTATAACATCTAGCCTCTGTATTCTTTCTAGTTACAACATTCATTTTCCATTGTTTATAGTCTGATATATTTGCCCCTCCACCCCATGTACCTTCTCTGCAAAAACATTCAGTCCATTTCAGTTGAAGCCTAACCAATCTGAAGAGATTCCCCTCATCACAGAATTCATCCCAGTATTCTCAGAAACTTTCCTTTCTGCACTCTCTCTCAAGCCCTGCATTGGCCTATCTGATCCCTGTCTGTCGATCTGGCTCAGCATAAACCACTGAAAGTAATCCTGAAATTACTATCTTTGAGCTCTTGTTCTTTAATCTAGTACATACCTCCTCAAAGTCCATCCTACTATTTACTATGTCATTGGTTCCTACATGAACCATGTGTTTCAACTGGTTCTCCTTCCTAGTTTTTTAACCATTGTATTATGCCCTTCACACTGACACCTAAGAGCCAACACATTGTTTGTGACTCACAGCTATAGCTGCAACCTGAATGTCTATTTCCCACAATTACTACTTGCCTATTGCTCACTTTTGTTCCATTGGGTAACCCTTTACTCCATGGTGCTGTGGTGCTGCTCCTGATTACCCTCCCCATGTCGGTATTTGTACATATTATATCTACTGGACAAGTTAGGACACTCACGGGTTTATTATACTGGTGATTCGTATCCTCTCCTCATACTTTTCCTGCATCTGGTCACCCAGTCCCTTTTCTCTGCTTCATTATCTCAACTTGGTCCACAACCTGTGGAGTGGCCACCTTCTGTTACTTAAATTCCAACCCTATGTTGCAGAATGTAATCAGCTGGTTCTCGATCTCTGCATTCCTCTACCCAAGCAACAAAACCATCTGATACTTCATGTATCGGTACTCTTCAGGGTTACCCCTGTAGCTCCAGGGTAGCCCACATAATGCATATTGCACACATCATGAGCTTACCCTCTCATGTTGCCATTCCTGTACTCGTAGCTGCAGTCCGACTCACTTGCTATTTTTTACATCATGCTCTTGATAACCTCTGGCTCATTTTACTAGCTTAACGCAGGTTTTTAAATTGATGCGTTATAATATACAAATTTAAACATACCCTGTTAAATATAATTAACTGACAAACCTTCATCTGTTATTGGTCTGAAGTAACTGCTGCTCATTGGTCCCTGGTAATTGCATAACTAACCAATAACATCACAATCACAAATTGGCATTAATTTCAACTGCTTTTCCTCTGGTGACACAAAACCTTAAAATGTCTAAGTAGGGTCATAAGTATAGAACATAAATTAGTGCCTAAGATGTCTTTCTATTCATTATAAATTAATAGATATGTAGCACAGCAAGTGAGCAATGGAAAGCAGGAAATCTAGCTAGACAATACATATACTTACGTGTGTGTGTGTATGTGTATGTATATACAGTATATATATATATGTGTGTGTGTGTGTGTGTGTGTGTGTGTGTGTGTGTGTATATATATATATTGTCTGTGAACTCCATGAAAGGTCAGCTGGTACTATATAATATTTTTGGGATATAAACAGAAAATGCTGGAAATACTCAGCAGGTCAGGCAGCATCTGTGGAGAGAGAAACAAAGTTAACACTTCTGACGAAAGGTCATCGACCTGAACTAATATTTTTGGGGTTGCATGTGTGGTACCCTTTATCCAATCATTCCTATCAAGCAGACGGTGTTGAATGTGATATATGACTCACTACTGCAGAAAATGTACCATTTCTATTAACAAGTGTATATCATGTCTGCTTTATGCAAATACAATACTAGCAAATTTCATAAATTCATTCTCTTCACAGGATGGATTTCCAATGAGAATAAAAACAGTCAATGTCATCAATGAGCCCATTATCTTTAAGGGTATTTTTGCCATCATTAAACCTTTTCTAAAAGAGAAGATGACAGAAAGGGTATGTACTTTAGATTATTTTCTTGGTTCAGTTGTTGAATTTAATACACCCCCTCAATATATGAATGTAGAATTGTATGTGTAGACCTGTTGAATGCTGTGTACGTCTTTCATTAAGAGGCTTCTAGTTGTACTATGACCTTTTAGAAATTCATTACACTTTAGCTCCAAACCTTCCATACTACATTTTAAACTGTTATCAAATATTCAGTGTAGTACATTATTGTGCCTTTTATATACTGTATTTTAAAACATATTTCTGGTATTTTGTGAATTGAGACACCTCTAGATCCAGATTTGTTGTATTTCACTTAAGGCCGGATTTTCTGACTACTGGATTTTGCAATGACTGGTAATGTTGCCTCACACTTTTGCAATGGATTTTTCAGTACTATATTGTACTTCTAAACTATCTGGAGGTTAGAGATGGCAGAGGACACCTATGTCAGTCTCTGTCATCTTAGAGCAGTATTTAAAGAATCTTGAGTTCATCTTCATTTCCAATAAAGAAGGCAAACTGTAACATATCGGGTTTGCTCTATAACTAAATTGTAGGAGGTGTATGAGAGTCACACAGGCTAACTATTCCACCCACTCTCCTAGATGTTCCTTTGGTGATGTGTTTCATCTACACTAAATCCCTGTCACTGGCAGACATTCTGACACATGGCAGACTAAATTCAGTGTGAGGTGATACATTTTGGTAAGAAGAATGAGGAGAGACAATTCATGCTAAATGGTACAATTTTAAAGGGGCTGCAAGAACAGAGAGACCTGAGGTGTTTGTGCACAAATCCTTGAAGGTGGCTGGACAGGTTAACAAAGCAGTTAGTTAATAAAACATATGGGATCCTGGGCTTCATAAATAGAAGCATAGAGTACAAAAGCCAGGAAGTTATGCTAAACCTATATAAAACACTAGTTTGGCCCCAACTGGAGTATTGTGCCCAATTCTGGGCACCACACTTTAGGAAGGACGTGCAGGCTTTGGAGAGAGTACAGCAGAGATTTATTAGAATGGTTACAGAGATGAAGGATTACAGTTACGTGGGTAGACTGGAGAAGCTGGGGTTGCTCTCCTTAGAGCAGAGAGGCTAAGAGGAGATTTGATAGAGGTGTTTAAAATCATGAAGGGTTTAGATAGAGTAAATAAAGAGAAACTGTTTCCAATGGTTGAAGGGTCAATAATGAGAGGGCACAGATTCAAGGTGATTGCCAAAAGAACCAGGGGCGATATGAGGAAAAACATTTTTACGCAACAAGTGGTTAGGATTTGGAATGCACTGCCTGATAGGGTGGTGGATACAGATTAATAGTAGCCTTCAAAAGGGAATTGGATAAATACTTGAAGGAGAAAAAAATTGCAGGGATATGGGGAAAGAGCAGGGGAGTGGGACTAACTGGATTGATCTTCAAAAGAGCTGGCAAAAACTTGATGGGCCAAATGGCGGCCTCCTGTGCTGTGCTATTCTATAATTCTATATTGTACACTTATCAAATGGGGGGGGTGGGTGTTGACATGAGCATGGACCTCATACCCTTCATTCCATGGTTGAGCATTGTTAGTAAATTGATCAATTATTCCATTGGAAAGAATAAGAGGATTCCTGGTCAGTAGGTCAGTGATAAGATTACAGCTTATTCTGTCATAGTGCCAGATAACAAGTATGGTGAAGCCCACTTAAACACTAAAATTAATAACCTGCTTCAAGGAAGATATTGCTGCACAAATTATTTTCTGATGACTTGCAGATCATTTAAGTAAATTGAATAGGCTAGAACATGAGTGTTGTCTCCGGAGTCCTATCCTACCCAGCCCAAGTCTCCACTCCCAGCCTAAGTCTAGGTCTTGTCTTAAGTGCTGAAAATGGGAAAAGTAGAATAATCAGACGAAACAAGTAAGCATAATTGGCAAATGGGATATTCATTTGAGCACACTCTACTGTACTATTTAATTCTTATTTGTGATAACTTGAGTCATTTCTTGGTTGGCCTGTTCACATTGGTATGCCTCCATCACTAAGCATAATTTTTTTTCAATGAGACTGTTTTGCTGAGAGTGAAGACAAAAGTCTCTTTTGCGGTGATGGAGTAAGAACAATAATACATTTGATGGAGGAAAATCCTGTCATTTTAAAAGGTGGTGGTTATTTTGGCAGTGTATTTCATATCTTTCCACATTTTTTTTATGGAAGGTTATTCCTGTTGTTTGGCTTACCTTTCTAAAATCTTGTGTTACAGAATTGAATTTTACCAATTTAAAAATGCACTGCATAAACGTTTAACATTGATATTACAGTAATTTTTAGTGATAAAGATCTGAATATATTATCCCTCTTTTTTAGTTTGTTCTTCATGGCTCAGATCTAAGCTCACTTCACAAGGATATTCCACCTAACACCCTTCCTCAAGAGTATGGAGGTACAATGGAAAAACTCAACACAACAGCCTGGGCTGAGTCTTTGCTGGCATTTGAGGAGGAATTTGTAGCAGAATTTCGTCAGACACATTCACCGACAGATAATTCACATGCGCAGTTTGCAGTCGGGGCAAATGATCATTCAGGCCAACAGTGTGATGATTCCTTTAGAGGAGTGAGGTCACAGCTGTATTACTGTTATTAATAAGACTCAGTGTTTGCTACTTGCCCTGAAGGATTTTTCTTTTGTGCTGGGGTGTTTATTCAAAATTAGCAGTGTGATCACTTAAAAGTACTTGATTATTTTAGACATTGAAGAGACTGTATTGTCAGAAATTTCTGACTTGTACTTTCCTACTTACAGAAATTCAATACATTATAATATTCTTGATCTATCAGCAGCAATTTTAAAGATGGTAGCAGACAGACCCAACCCTCTGCAATTTCTACATTAAATATTGTCTCTGACCGTCTCTCAATTTTTGATAACCAGTTTATACAAAACCTCAGCTGTCAAAGAAAAAAACGCACAAATTTGAGCAGTCCTAATCTGTCTGCTGCCATATTATTGACCTTGCATTGGTAACACCTCAAACAGGAATTTTTGGTTTGGAAGCTAGATATTTTTCAACTGTATAGAGATTAAGGCCTGATTTTTAACTGAAAATACTGGTCTCAACTTAAACCTTTTGAACATTGATAAAATAGTCACATCATTTCCATCATCCAGTATATATAGTTACTATCTGGAACTGCTAAGTATTACAGAAAAATGTATGGCGCCAGAGAAAATGTTCACTCAGTAACTACACTGAAATGTTGCTGTGGGCCTTAAAGGGATGAGGGGAAGAACAGTTTTTACTAACAGCTGTCCACCTGAAGTATACTGTAAACAGTATACAAAGTTTAACACAGCATCCTGTTGAAGAAGAGTTATTATACTCAATCTACAATAACCCAACCATTTTTATTTAATTCTAAAGCATTTCAGGATTAGATTAGAAAGAAAAATTCAGCCATGTATAATCTTTCTCTCACCTGCATTGTTATCAACTGCTCAAGATAAATTAATACAAAAAAAACTTTCTACTGTATCTAATATGGAGGCAGTATTGTTGAATAAAATAATAAAACCGTAGAGTTCAGCATAGCTGTCACATCCATCTTGAGTCGGCTGCTCAGTATGTTTAGTATTGTTCAGTCCGGCCTGGAGATGTGCAGAGCTTGTTGAACAAACAGTGTCACAGTAGGCTTTAGCAATATGTAATACAAGCAGTATTTTTTTTGATACACTGAATTGGATTAATAAGGAATGATAGATTTTTTTAATGAAGTCACACATCTTTTTGTTCATTGTGTGGTAGTTTAACAGAAGTACTTTTTTGTTGCCCCTGAGTTTTCAGAAGTATATTTAATATATTTTAGCCCAAAGAAAAGAACACAGACAATGCACAGCCTACATTTTATGGTAAATGTTACATACAAGTTAGAACATAATGGTACGGTCAGCTTCTGTCATTGCATCATACATTATTATAGTGTATGCACTGAAGTATGACAGGATATAAACTGGGTCAAAATGTTACATTTCTGATTCTCCCCTCTGTTTAAACAGCAGCATTTGCTGAAGAAAAATGATTAGGATCAAAGATTGACATGTAATATTATAGCTAGCCAGCACAGGAGTATAAACACCTAATGTGTAAGAAATTGAGAGATAAGCACCAGTTCCACAAATATTGTCAACATCATAGACACTTAACTTCTAATGAAAAAAGCAGCTGCAAAAGTCAACAGTATTGTAGAATCATTAGAGACTGGGATTCAACTAGTCTTCAGCTATTTTTCAGTATTTTATGTGGCGTTGTAAAGTGCAAAATCCATTGATTGCTCCTGTTTGGAGAGTTTTATGAAAAGCGTGTCTTAAAATATTTTATGAGGTTTCTCAGTTGCTGAGAGAACCATGAACTAAGTGTTGTATCATAGTGTTCTAATGGAGTTATTGTATTTATAAAAGCAGAAACAAATTGTAAGGCCTACATTTTGAGAATTATTAGTTCCCCATTCAGGAAAGTCTGCTATTTGGCTTATTTCTAATATGACAAGTTTTGAGGCTTTGTGTAAGATTTTTTTGTCAAAGACCAACTACTCTTACTGTATCCCTTTTGGAGGGGGAGGGGGGTGGGGAAAGAGAGACAAAGGTTTAAGTAAAAGTCACTACTGCAGCATTGACCAACCTGCAGCCCATGGGCCAAATCCATCCTGTTCCCTGATCCTACCTGACCCTTCGAATTTTTTTTCACCTGGGGGGGGAACATTGCCTCCGACTTCCAGATTTTAGTCCCTCCCACAGGTGGAAACTGTTAATGTGCCAGCGGCTTCATGGGAAATTAAGAAAATATCTCTGCCAGTGCTATAGGCTTTTGTCAGCAGGAGGACACTAGATTATCATACAGCTCCTGCTCCCAGCAGCGCTGCACTCTTCATTCAATCAAGACCTCAGGAATTCACGGTACTGCAGGTCTCGACTAAAGGAGGCGAGCAGTAAGTTTCTGTGAGTGCACTGCCCTCTTACTGATTCCGGCCCACTGCTCTAAATGGTTGGACGCTTTTGTATTAGTGCATCTCCTGTGGCATTGCTCATCCTAAGTCACTGGAGCCCCTACAGCAACTATCCCTCCCTCTCCCAACTAGCAAGATACACTGCTTTGAATTTGCTTTGGCTTTGTTGAGACCCCTGATTTTCACCCTTTTTTAATACTAAAAATAGAACCTAAAATACACCCAAATAATAGGTTTTAAATTGGCAATAAAAACTGACTTTAATGATCCTTGTCAACTGTAACTGGCACATTGGCAATAGCAGTTTTCTACAAGCCAGTGCAAATAGTTCACTTGGAAGAGGAACATTTTTTTAAACTTTAGAATAACTTTATAAAAATTGAATTTTGTATGGCACTAGCAAGATTCCAGACCATACCTGCCTGCATGTTAGTGTCTGAACTAAATGTACTGTACCTTCCAAAAGTTCCACTAACAAAATCTGGTTCACCACCTCTCAAATTCAGTTTACCAATTAATTTGGCAACCTTATTGTAATCTTAATCACAGTGAAATACTGGGCTTTCCTTTCTTGTGGTTTAATTTGGCATTGGAGAACCTCGCTTTTGGTCTTAAAAGTATCTATGTGGACAATTGGACTTCTGAGCATTTTGCACATACAAATCCAGAGATGATCAGAGTTCAGCAAAGTTGCAATCTGACCAGAATATAATGTCATTTAAACTGTTGCCAAAGTTAGTTTAGCTCACTGCACACATTATCAAATTACATCATTTAATGATTCTCAGCCAGTAGAAGAATTGATTCAAAACTAAAAACACAATTGTGTTACTTTAAATCTGTATAATTTAGGAAACAAACCACTCTTAATGCTTTTTATTTACAAAAAAAGCCGGTTGCGGTTTCAGTGTATAGTTTCAGAAATAAATTAGTTGGGGGAGCCATTAAGCTTTAAACAATCAAGCTGACAAACTCTGGATTGCTTGCCTGTCTCAATGGCATGATTCACATTCCACAGTTAAATTCTGGCGGGGATTGCAGGTTTCCGGTAGGATCCGGTTTCAGCGAGTTAATTTCCCACCCGCCAGTGGCAGATGAAGCCTGCCAATCAGCTGTATGCCTGAAAAGAGTGCAAAGTGGCAGCTGGCTGGTAGGTGGGAGAGCAAATTCGACCAGCACCAGGGGAAAGTTCTCCGCAAGCAGGTCCGCCATGGGAGTTCGGGGCATAGGAGGCCACAACCTTCTGCTCCTCCTGGCCCCACAAAGGAAAGATTTCACTTACCGTGGAGGGCCTGTTCATCCTTCCCGACAGCTGCTGATCTGCTTTCACCTGGTGGGAAAGCCATGGCGGTGTCCCCACTCAGGCGGGGGTTAAAATGCAATTTGGGGTCCCATTGATGGAATAGGACCCTGATTTGCATAAATTCATGAGATCCTTGCCTGCTTTAGGTGGGCCCACAGAACCCTGTAGGTTAAAATTGGCAGTGTCAGGGAAGGGTCAAGTTGCTGGGCAGGTAGGGTTAAAATGGACCCCTAGTTGTTTGATTCCACTAAGCTTTTAGCAGTTGTTAACATCCCATTATAATTACTTTGTGCCAAACCAGATATTATAGAATAATTATTCTCTTATTGTAGCTCACAAATCTGGAGGGCAAGCACTTAACAAATTTTCTATATTTAAAAAAAAAATTGCATTTTTGCTGGTCATAGCATATTCTACTGTTTTCTGCTGTACAACCATAGTTCAGTCAAGGAGTATTTAAAATTGAAAGTTATTTTATAAATATGGCAATGTTAAAAGTATGTATAATATTACATATTACTGATGTAAAAAGCAAAAGCCTCCATGTTGGGCTAGCTTGCTTATCCAGTGAATAACTAAACCATACCGAGCAGTTTCCAAGTTTGACTCCTGGTCTGATCTGCACTAGGGTGGCAGTAGCTGCACTTTAATTGACCTGAGTTAATGGTGCTCCTGATCACTATCCAACAGCCCCTGCTGGAAATGTATGCGTGTGAATGTTGACCAGGGATAACATTAGACCTGGCTCTTGTGCCCCCACCCCCCCTCCCTACCTGTCAAAAATGTTCACATAAATAATGGTCCTATAGAACCATACCCTAGGAAGGAGTCACCAAGACGGTCAGGAGAAAATTGGAGATGAAGAACATTTTATTTTAATAAATGAATGTTTTATATTGTGTCTTTTGTACTAGAGTTATTTGGCATAAGAGGATATGTGAACTAGTTGTATTAAATCTTGGGCTAGGCAGTTCATTTTGTTTTAAGTCATGTTCACAACAATATACTCATACAGGCCTAAATAGGAACTTAAAATATAGTTCACCATTACTTTTGGGGCTTTTCTAAACTGAAAGTTATTGGAATATTATTCCACTGTATGTTAATTGTTACAACTGTCAATAAAATTTGTTTTAAAAATCTCGAAGTTTTCTTTGAATGAGGGCAAGCATACATGTAGAGTTCATGCATTCAATTTATATTTGGTTAAAGCTTCTTGCAAACAAAAAGTTGTCCAATTCTGAATTGCACTTTAGTGGCTACTGGCTAGGGCTCGGTATTAGCCTATGCACACCAGACATGGAGTAAGCTCAAATTACAAGATTTTTGCAATATGTTGTGATGTGGTTACACGAAAATCTGTCCAATGTACTTCTTTGGTGATCTAACCGATACTGAGTTTATATAGCCACAGGATAAAAGTGCTGCACACATATGTTTCATGTGAATACAGGTCACTATTACTAAACCTATCTGCATCGTACTACCATCATAAATACAACCATTCTCTAGCATCAAAACATCCTTTTAGACAGTAATTTCTTCTAGGGTCTAAGGCAATCTAAATTGAAGTAACATGCCCAAATAAAATTATAAAATCATAGAAACAGGGGGGGGATTTTAACCACAAAAAAACAGGTGGGAGGTTAAACAGTTAAAAACTGAATCCCGTCCCTAACCTGCCTCCAACTCACCCACTTCCAGTTTTGATGGCGGGGTGGGGGGTGAGGAGGGGGGCGCGGCGGCCAGCCAACCTGCTCCCAGAAGGCGGGTCACCCAAATAAATATTATGAGGCTCCGTGCCGCATAGTGATCCACCATTACAAATTTAACTCTGGCTAAAGGAAGGCAAGGACTGCTGGATCCAAGAGGGAAGTGCCTTCACACTTACCTCCTGGATCTAGCATCCCTGTCTCACCCACCCTGAGGCCTCCAATCTCCTTCCCCCAGGCCTTCGATTCCCCCTCACAAGGTGTCTGATCAACCCCCACGACCTTCCCTCCCCCTCCCTCTGAGGCTTCCGATCTCCCCCCTGACCTTCTCCTCCCCACCCCCTGACCCTCCTCTGGCCCCCGACCACCCTCTCCTCCCCCGATCAATCACACCCTCCCTCCTCTCTGCGGCCTAGTGCCGCAGGCCTACCCGCCCGGAGCCAGTCAGCCTCTCCCTCTGCCTGGCTGCGGGCAGGAATCGGTGCTTTGAAATGCTAATCAGGCCCTGCCGTTAAATTCGGCAGGGCCTGTGGGAAATGCATTCTCCTGGGTTTCCCGACTACTTGATAGCCCCCACAACCTGCTGGCAGATTAAAATTCCGGCCAAGGTGGGTCTTGGCAGTATGACAATTGCTGGAAAAATACAGTAATTGAATCAGAAACTTTTGTTTGTGTGGTTTATACTAGATATGCCACTTTACCATTTCCCCAATGTATCGAAACCCAAAGCAGCTTAGCAGCATTTCTTGTAACAGCTTCCTCCCCTAGTTTCCATAACTGCACCTTTGCACCGCAGTCTAACAGTGCTTTGCTGCAGAGAAAATGTGATTCTTGAAGAAATTAATTCATATATGTGCAGAACATTCCACTTATAAATAAATGAACAGCTTAGCCAGGGATACAGACCATTGAATACATGTTATTCAAATGGGGTAAATTCACAGGGGGGAATTTTTCAAGGGGGGGGCGGTTAGCGCTCGTGTTCGGTGGCGGGTCGGGTGGGAAAAATATATTTTTTTAACAGCAGGTTGGGACCCTGCGGTCAACCCGCCGCCACACGACTTTCCCAGATGTCAGGTCTGTCGGGGCTGAACAGACCTGACACAGCGGCGGGGGAGGCAATTCAGGTCATTATGATCTTGTTAACAGCCCATTAAAAAGTATTTTGAGCTCACCTTTACGGGGTCACCCATAGGGTCTACGCTGCTCGGGGATCACATCAGGTAAGGAGGTTGGGAGTTGTATGACCATGGAATCATTTCATTAGTTGACAGCTGCAAATGTGCTATAAAAGCTCCCATCTCAGCTGTTCACTTTCCAAGCTCTGAAGCTGTTGCTTACTGCATTTGGAAGACAGATTGAGCTTTATGCAGGTTGCAAGTGCTTGGAGCAAACTCTCTATCCAGGGTCACCTCACTGGAACAACCTTCCTCACCATTGATGATCTCTTCTGTCATCTCAAGTTCACCTGCCATCTATTACATCAGTATCGGTGCTCTGAAAACTATCTCACCTTGGTTCTCAGAATCCCACCATGATCAGCCCCAACATCAGCAGCACCAGGCACATCAACAACAACACCAACCTTCTCCGCAATCAACTGATGCTGCACAGGACACCAGCATTACTGCGTGGGATGGCCTCACCATGGCCAGATTAATTTCACTTGATGCTGTATGCCCTGGCTACCACAGGATGCACCAGATTGTCACCACCCCACACCAACACCATAAAGCATCCCTACAATGCCCAAGCCAATCCTAACACACTCACCACCATTGCGGGGGGGTACCATTATGTCTCACCATTCACTGCAACTCACTAAGTCACTTCCAAAGGTGCACACAAATCTGTCCAAGAACGCAAAGTGCTGAAAATAAAGGTTTCAATGTTTGACAGCACATTACCAAAAACTTCACATGAACATTGGCTAAACCACCCAAGTGCCTACCCTTGTGTGTTCTTAGTTGGTATGCTTGTAGTAGGATGAGGGTGAGTGTGAGGGGTGGCAAGTGAGATGGGGAAGTGATAAAGTAGATAGAGGGATGGGTGGAGGTACAAGGTAAGTTGGTGAGAGTAAGGATGTGCAAGGAGTAGGGTAGGGAAGGCAGAGTGATGGGGATGTGATGAGTGGCACAGGAGGATGAGGTTGAGTGTGGCTTTGCAGTAACGTTTTATGATCTACTGAGATTATTGAAAGGTTTGCGCCACTGCAGCCTGGTTCTCCTGACGACATCCCTGCTTGTGTCCTCCTGTGCAATGCACAACCAAGCTGCGTTGGTCTCCTGGGGAGGTCTCTTCCGCCCATTGGAAGGGAAGAGAACCTCCCTGTGTGCTGTGACTTCCTCCCTAAGCATATGGAGGGAGTCATGGGAGAGCCTGGGTGCAGCCGTGCACCTCTGTGCAGTGCTGGTCAGTGTTTGCAGCACCTCAATGCTGTAGAACACTGACAGCACAACTGTCAAAATCAATTTGCGCATGGTCCCTTTAAGGAACCGGCTCATGACGCGTCATCAAATGACGTCATCAGACCTGCTTCCTTCAATTGGCCGGCAAATGCGCTGGGCGGGCTTAACATGCCCAGTCAACGTAAAATCATTCTACACAGGGGTTGGGACCCACCACCGACGTCGCCCGCCGAGGTAGGGGAAATCGCGGCCACAATTTTGTGAGAACTGGAATACCTGCCGTGCTGACTCAGTCGATTAATGCGCTGTCGCACCTCACGTAGAACTGTGCCATACAAACCAAGAAGGTCATAGGTTCAACCTTGGTCTTGGGTTCAATCCCTGGCTTGTGCCAAGTTGGCTGATCATAACCAAGGTGGTGGTGAGATATTTAGAAGCATCAAGGAGCTATAAATCAAACACACAGATGTTGGGGTTGTGCCTACCCACAGTTTCCAACTTGAAACCCATCAACTGGGTTTTCACTTTAGTAGACAAATTCTAGAAAAAAGAAAAAGACTTGCATTTATATAGCACCTTTCACAACGACCGGACGTCCCAAATCGCTTTACAGCTAATGAAGTACTTTATGAAGTGTAGTCACTGTTGTAATGTAGGAAACGCGGCAGCGAATTTACACACAGCAAGCTCCCACAAACAGCAATGTGATAATGACCAGATAATCTGTTTATTAGTGAATCTTTTTTTTGAAGAAGCAAATGTCTCTTCACAGCAAGACACAGGGACACTAAAGCAATTTTCTGCATTTATAATAGTCCAGACTAAAGCACTGCGCATAGAAATTAAATTAAAACATCTATTTTCTAACTACACTTATGGTATATACAAAATACTCAACAGTCTGCTATACAATTAATTGCAAATGTGAATGGGACCTTCATGTGATGAATTATATATATATCTTCTTCTTAGGCAGTCCCTCGGAACCGAGGATGACTTGCTTCCACACTAAAAATGAGTTCTCAGGTGACTGATGAGTCCAATGCGGGACCTACAGGCTCTGTCACAGGTGGGGCAGACGGTGCGGGTGGTTGGGGTGCTTGGGTTGATGAGCACTCCTTCGCTGTTTGCGCTTGGCTTCCGCTTGCTCCCGGCGAAGAGACTCGAGGTGTTCGGTGCCTTCCCGGATGCTTCTCCTCCACTTTGTGCGGTCTTGGGCCAGGGATTCCCAGGTGTCGGTGGGGCTGTTGCACTTTTTCAAGGAGGCTTTGAGGGTGTCCTTGAAGCGTTTCCTCTGCCCACCTGGGGCTCTCTTGCCGTGTCGGAGCTCCAAGTAGAGCGCTTCTTTTGGGAGTCTCGTATCGGGCATGCGGACGATGTGGCCCGTCCATCGGAGCTGATCGAACGTAGTCAAAGCTTCGATGCTGGGGGATGTTGGCCTGAGCGAGAACACTGACGTTGGTGTGCCTATCCTGCCAATGGATTTGCAGGATCTTACGGAGGCAGCGTTGGTGGTACCTCTCCAGTGCTTTGAGGTGCCTGCTGTACGTGGTCCATGTCTCTGAAGCATACAGGAGGGCGGGTATCACTACTGCCTCTGTAGACCATGAGCTTGGTGCTGGGTTTGAGGTCCTGGTCTTCAAACACTCTCTTCCTCAGGCGATCGAAGGCTGCACTGGCACACTGAAGGCTGTATTGGACTTCGTCATCGACGTCTGCCCTTGTTGACAGTAGGCTCCCGAGGTATGGAAAGTGGTCCACCTTGTCCAAGGCCTCGTCATGGATTTTGATAATCGGGGAGCAGTACTGTTTGGGGGGGTGCAGGTTGATAGAGGACTTTTGTCTTACGGATGTTTAGTGTAAGGCCTATGCTCTCATACGCTTCGGTGAAGGTGTTGACGATGGTTTGGAGTTCGACCTCAGAGTGTGTGCAGACGCAAGCGTCGTCTGCATACTGTAATTCGACGATAGAGGATGGGACGACCTTGGATCTGGACTGGAGGCGACGGAGGTTGAACAGTTTCCCGTTTGTTCTGTAGATTAGCTCCACTCCAGCGGGGAGCTTACGGAGGGCAAGATGGAGCATTGCAGCCAGGAAGATCGAGGAGAGCGTTGGTGCAATGACACAGCCTTGCTTGACCCCGGTCCGTACGTGAATTGGGTCTGTGATGGATCCGTTGGTCAGGATCACGGCTTGCATGTCGTCGTGAAGCAGGCGGAGGATGGTGACAAACTTTTGAGGGCAGCTGAATTTGAGGACACTCCATAATCCCTCATGGTTGACAGTGTCGAAGGCCTTTGTGAGGTCAAAGAAGGCCATGTACAGCGGTTGGTGCTGTTCCCTGCATTTCTCTTGTAGTTGACACGCGGTGAAGATCATGTCCATTGTGCCCCTTAGTGGGCGGAATCCGCATTGCGACTCTGGGAGGAGCTCTTCAGCCACTGGGAGAAGGTGATTGAGGAGGATTCTTGCGATGACTTTTCCTGTGGCAGACAGCAGGGAGACTCCTCTGTAATTACCGCAATTGGACTTGTCACCTTTCTTGAAGATAGTCACGATTACGGCGTCTCTGAGATCCCCTGGCATGCTCTCCTCCTTCCAAATAAGAGAAATGAGTTCATTTATTCGCGCCAATAATGCTTCTCCGTCATGTTTTAGCACCTCAGCAGGGATTCCATCTGCTCCTGAGGCCTCCTTGTTCTTCAGTTGTCGGATGGCCTTTTCAACCTCATGCCGGGCTGGGGTTGTGCTGAGGTGGTGGCGGGTAGCATGCTGCCGGATGGAGTTGAGGACACTCGCGTCGAAGACAGAGTCTCGGTTAAGGAGATCTTCGAAGTGCTCCTTCCAGCAGGCAGTGACTGCCTCTCTGTCCTTGATGAATACCTCTCCGTTCTTGACCCGCAGTGGGGTAGGACCTTGGGTGCTTGGGCCATAGGTGGTCTTGACTGCGCTAAAGAATCCACGCACGTCGTGGTTGTCGGCTAGCTGCTGGATCTCCTGCGCTTTCTCCACCCACCATCTGTTCTTTAGGTCGCGAGTTTTTTGTTGGACCTCGGCCTTCAGGCGTCTGTAGAACTGCTTTCTTGCTCTCAAGTTCTGTTGCTGTTTCCAGATCAGGAATGCCTTGCGCTTGCGGCTTATTAGCTCCTGGATATCCTGGTCGTTCTCGTCGAACCAGTCTTGGTGTTTCCTGGTCGAGTGACCGAGCGTCTCTTCACAGGTACTGATTATGGAGGCCTTGAGTGCAGACCAGGCGCTGTGGACACTGTGTCTCTGAATCACTGGGAGTCATCAGGTTGGTTGTGAGGCGCAGGCTGAATAGGGCCTTCTTAGCAGGGTCTTTGAGTGCTCCAGCGTTGATTTTCCTGCGGCATTGCTTCTGTTGCCACCGCTGTTTTGGGGCTACGTTGATGGAGATGACAGAGCGGATTAGGCGGTGGTCTGTCCAGCTGTAAGGAAGTCAGGACCCAGGAGTGAGGACGGCACCCAGGGGAGAGGTCGAGGCCCTGTCCTCACGTCGAGGTCGATGAATTATATATTTAATGCCTTGCAGACTCAATATTTTTTCAAAATGAGAATATCGACCTCTCCCACCTAAATAAAATATTACAAAATAAAATAAATTTTATACAAAATAATGCAAGAATCTATGATGTTTTAAATGAGTTGAGATTGAATAATTTAATCCAAATCACAGAGGTTGAGAGCACTCCCACAATTGGTATTGTTAATACCATCTGCAAGCTTGAGAATATAGTTGTGACAGATTTTCCTAATTAGTGTTGTATAAGCCATCCCTAATTTACCATACACACTTTTCTTAAATGAGATTAAAAATGTAAAAGCAATTTTAAAAAAGCAGGCAGATGGTCTAATTTAGTATACAAAAGCAGAACTCAAATGTGTTACATATATCAGAATGCAACACAGCAGCTCCCTCTAAATTCAGGTTAATTCTACATAAATTTGTCATCTCAACATGCACTTATTCAAAATCTTTTCAACCTTATTAAACAAAATTCCTGTTTTTTCGAAAAAGAATCAATCATTAATATGACTCATGATAATCCAAGTTTGACATTGAAGCAAAATCAAGTTTTAAAAAATATAGCACATTTGCAACATTAATGCTGTTCTGTATGCTTTAAACATACAGTACATAAAGTATTTGGTGGAATACAAAACAAGTACATACCCCTAAAATGCAAACATACCACTTGTGTAGTTAAGAAACCGTAGTCAACAAATGGCATAAGAGACAGTATCAAGCTAAGAGGAAAGGCGAACACGAATGCAAGGAAAAATGGAAATGCAGCAAAGTGGGCGAGCTGCGAAAAGCAACAAAGGGATACAAAGAAAGTAATATGAGGTGCAAAAATGAAATCTGAAAAAATAAACCTGCAAAGGCTATCAAAGCTAACAGCACAGGTTTTATAAATATAATGGCCCGTAATTTGCGGTCGGCAGGATGGCGAACTGGCAGCGTTCACCGTCATTCAGCCTTTGAAACTTCGGGATTTGGCGCATGCGGAAATCCCGAAGTTGAGGTCGGTCATTGACAGCTCCGAAGCAGGCTGCGCTGTGTCCCCCTCCACACAGCCGGCAATCTGTGGAATCAACCAAATCATTGAAACTGACAAAAACGTCGGCTCTTCCGCAGTAAGTATGCTGTTAAATTCCCCACTAAAAGTTAGACCCAAAGGGATTAGGTATAACTAGGGTTTTGACAGCATTATTACTACTAAACAAATGTTGTCCATTTTAATAAAAATTTAAATTAAGAAACTTCTAAAAACATTTTTCAGGTTTGCCTTTTCCCCATGTGAGAGCCCCAATCTCTCTTTTGCTCTATTTTAAAAAGTTAGAATTGTAAGAGCTTACTCACTTTCTTGTTCGCTGTCTGTGAGAATTCTGCCTTTTGATTGGCTGCTTAGACAGCCTGTTGATGTCACAACAGTTTGCACAAGGGGTTCCCCACTAGTTTGTTGATTTGAATTGAAGGTCGGAAAACGCGAAGTTCACGACACAGGGATCACGAGATCCTTGTGCGAAGCGTACTTCAGGGCCAGCAGCACATGCCTTCGCTTCGCTGCTGACCGCAAATTCCAGGCCATTAAGAGAAAGAAAGTGGTCTCTTGGCAGCATCATGTGCAAGAACGGGGCCAGCTTTCACATGTCTGTTGATGATACCCAGCTCTACCTATTCACCACTTCTAAAACAAGACGAATGCAGTTGAGGGGTTGAGAAGTGTCGCAACTTTTTCCACTTCAACATTGAGAAAGCAAATCTATCGTCTCCAGATGCCAGCACAGACACTGCGCCCTGGCTACTGATGTGATCTCCCTAACTAGCCACTTTCTCAAACTTAACCAGTTTGTTCACAAGCTTAGCGTCTTGTTTGACCCTGGGTTTTAACTCCACCACAACTTTTCCCCACCTCCACCAATGTAGCTCTTATAGTTTTCTTTGACACATCCAGACTCAGCTATTCAAACATTCTCCTTGCTGGCTTTCCATCCTCACACACTGCGATCTGTCCAAAATTCTACTGCACAGATCCTGTCCTTCACTAAGTCCCACTCACCCATCACCCTGTCCTCATTGACCTACATTTGGCTCACCATCCCCAACACATAAATCCCTTCAAAGGCTAGCCCATCCAATTTCTGCAATCTCCTCTACCCCGTATCAGTTTCTGAACACTCCATTCTTTAGACTCCAAACTAATGTATATTCCTCCCCCGCCCTTCCCACCGCTGCAACATTGATGGTAGAGCTTTCAGCTGTCTTTGTCCTACTCTCTGGAACTTCCTCCCCAAACTTCTCTACCTCCACGCCTTTAAATGTCCATCTCTTTAATCAAGCTTTTAGTTATCCCTTCTTATCTCTTCCTTCCTGGCCTGGCATCCATTTCCTTACATCTATTTGTGAAGTGCCTTGGGATGTTTCTTTATGTTAAACTTTAGGCACTATATAAATGGAGTTATTATTGTTATCCAACCATAGGTATACACAGCAGTGCTGTCAATCAAGTATAATTAAATAAAAATAATGAGGTTGATTGACTTGGTCAGCTCTTTTACAGCCTTAAGGCACTGCCAGGGAATAAGAAGTTTCTCCCAAAAGATAGAAGAAATATTTCAACTCCCTTTCATTTCCCTCCCTTAAAATAATTGTGTGGGATGGGGAAACAGTACCTTCTTTTCTTAACCTTCATAAGAAGGACTTTTAATACCAGTTTAGTCTTACACAAATAACAGACTGTTCTGTCAAAAAATAAGATTATCCTGCCTCAAATAGTTTTAATTTTTCAGTCTCTACGACTGATAGCATTCAATAAGCTTGTTCAGTCATGAATAAGAGCTCTTTCAGTTATAAATTTTGGAGAAAAAAAAAGTGAGAAAAACGACACACACACACAATCACATTTATTCTCCAGAACTTTAATAGTGCTAAATGCTTAATACAGCTTTGGTTAGGATAATTTAGCATTCATCCTTTCTATACAATTTTTAATATAAACTCTTTACAGACAAGATTTGGACTAGGCTTCATTTGCAGCATGCATGAGACATTATGCTCACTCTTTTATTGGCCTATTTCTATCCATAATGCACACTACCAGCCATACAAGACAAGTTAAATATTTGGTACGAGTCACTATTTGATGCTAATTTTTTTTAGGTCTTGTTGGTACAGAGGAGTGACATGTTTATTAACTGTAACACCTATGCGATTTATGTAATGCACAAAAATAAGGACACAATTTTTAATGATACATTAATAAAAGCTTCAATTTAAGAAAAAAGGCCAAGTGGAGCATGAACGCATAGAACATAACAGCTAGCCTCTTAAAAACAGCATTAAGTGCTTTGTGGAAACTGTAAAGAGCTTCTAATCAACATTGCTTTACAATCTATGATAGACAACCTAAATTAAGAGTTTTAAAATTGCCCCCCCTTCCCCTTCTTATAGCTTTCAATAGGATGCAACAAGTGCATATTACTCATCTGGAGATAATAACATTAAGGCTAAAAACATTGTTTCTTGTTTTATGCAATGATTCAGTGCAATAGGCCCCATAAATGTTCTTCGGTATGCAATGCTTTTTTAAAAAAATCAATAGCTATACCATTTGGTTTCACGTTAGATGGATTTTGTTTAATTCAGCAACCATGGTCAAACGAGAACGCAGCACTCTACTCAAAGTCACGGTTAGTAAGAACAAGAGGTGCTACCAATGTCCAGACATACAACAGAAGGCAGACCCAGCTTGAAGTGATTTTCACCCACACAGAGGGCCATTTGCTCGTCATTGTCTTGTAGTCAGCATCAGGGCTGTAGAGGAAAGAAAAAGCAAAAGCAAATATAAAATGTTGCTAGTAGCTTTTCAATCATTCCCAAAACAAGCAAAGGGATGTCACCACTGGAGAAGGAGAACATTTCCACTCTGCATATCCAATGTTACCATCACAAGATTACAAATAATATACAATAGCTTGGACAGATAGAGTAAAGTGTTCAAATGTTAGAAGATTCAACATTCATCCATGTGTTAAAAGGCAACAATTCACTGAACATTACTGAAAACTCTTTCTATCTAACTTGAGATAGGGGACTTCTTTAAAAGAAACTTGCTTAATGAGGGAATGACTCTTTTGTTTTGAGGTGCAAGGAAACTGCCTGAACCAGATATATCTATGTGCCAGCCCTCATACCTTTGGTCAATTTGGGAAACTGCAGTAAGTAAGGACTCTGGGCAGAGAGCTTCTATTTTGCTTCCTCTGAAACCCTGGAAATATGGACTCGAACTAAATTAAATACTGAATTTATATTTTCATTTGCACAATTTATTTCTTGTAATTAGCTTCAATTAGTAGTTTTAGCCTGAGCTTACATGGTCTGTCAGCGTAGCGTTTTTCCACCTATCAGAGATCAGCAGTATATGGAGCCATCCTGGGGTAAAGGGCACAAACCTAAGTCCCAGAGCTAAAAAGGGGATAATGTTTGCACCATATAGACTTTCCAGTAACTAATGATCTGAATAAACGTCAATCAAGTTATTTGCAAATTGGATATTTAGTCTTGGATTGTGTGAAGAATTTGTTGGCCAACCACAAACAGTATTGGTGAACCACATTTTATTCCCAACACCAAAATCAATATTATCTGAAGAAAACCAACCAAAATAGACGTAAGAACAACATAAGAACATAAGAATTAGGGGCAGGAGTAGGAGTAGGCCATAGGCCCTTCAAGCCTGCTCTGCCATTCAATAAGATCATGGCTGATCTTCGACCTCAACTCCACTTTCCTGCCCTATCCCCATATCCCTTGATTCCCCTAGAGTCCAAAAATATATCTATCTCAGTCTTGAATATACTCAACTCAGCATCCACAGCCCTTTGGGGTAGAGAATTCCAAAGATTCACAACCCTCTGAGTGAAGAAATTCCTCCTCATCTCAGAATTAAATGGCCGACCCCTTATTCTGAGACTATGCCCCATAGTTCTAGACTCTCCAGCCAGGGGAAACAACCTCTTAGCATCGAGACCAGATTAACTGCATTAAATGTAATACCTAGAAATAATTCACCCTTTGAAAAAGTGGAGGGCCTTTGCTGTAATGCAATTACTTACCTGTACCAGTTTGTCAGTGTCATCATAATGTAGAGTGAAGCCAGGAAAAGCATGAAATGGAAGAATGAATAGCTATACTGGACTGCATCCTGCTCATTGTCATGGGCTCTCCGAACTCCATCTCCTTCCTCAACGTCAACAGCATCTCCAGCCATGGAGTCATCCAACATGACAGTTTCATTGCCCGAGAGTGTTAGCTTATTCACCTGACTGTTGTTCGAGGAACGAATGCTGCAAATATAAAATTACAATGATCAAAAATTACTCATTTCAACTGGAATGCATGCAGTAACAGCCCCAATATAAAACTAAGCAAATTTAGGAGAGCTAAGATTAGCGGCTCTTGACATCAAAGAAGCATCCGCCTTGGTACAGAACCAAGGCACCCCTGCAAAAATGAGGTCAGTGGTAGTCAAAGGGAAAATGGTTGCAGTTGTCAGAGGCCAACTACTGGAGCCCCAGAAATCTCTGCAAGAGTTTCTCAGGGACCAGTCCAACCCCCTTCAGCTGTTTCATAAATGACCTTACCTCCATCATAAGGTCATAAGTGGGACTATTCACTGATGATCCAGTTTTCAGCTCCATTCACAACCATTCAAATAATGAAGCATTCCATGGCAGCCTACAGCAGGACCTGGTAACATCCAATATGGGCTGACAAATTCCAGGTAACATTCATGTAACAGAAGTATCAGACAATGCCCATCTCTATCAAGAGAAGACCCAACTAGTTCCCCCTGACCTTCAACAGCACCATCATTACCAAGCCCATCATTATCAATATCCCGGGGGGGTCACCATTGACCAGAAGCTTAACTGGACCAGCCATATCAACACTGTGGTTACGAGGATATAAGCTGGATACTCTGTAATGAATGGCTCACCCCCTAATCTCCAAAGCCTCTCCACAAGCTGCAAGACTCAAGTCAAAAGTGGATGGAATATTCACTAATGGCATGGACGGGTACAGCTGCAACAACTCAAGAAATTCAACATCATCCAGGAAAGAGCAGTTTGCCCGACTGATGCCCCTGCTACTAGACTCAATATTCACCCCTCCATCTCCAGAGTACATGCCGCAGCAACAGATTTTAATTTTCACATAGGCTGGGAGATGCTCAACAGCTCAAGTCGCAAAGGCAAGAATTTCTAGAGTATATCCAGGACAGTTTTCTGAAACAATGAGGGGAAATTTTAACCCCTCCACAATGGGACGGAGAGGTTCGAAAGGGGGTGGGGGGGGGGTTAAATCATCAAATTTGGGAAACATGCCGCCAACTTCCTGTTTCCGTTTTGACCGCGTTGGGTTTTGGGGCGTGTGAGTAACACGCTCTGCAGAGGCGGGTCTGTAATTATAATATTTAAATGAGGCTCTGTTCCTGATATTTTGGCGGTGATTTGAATTTAACAACTCCTGCATGGGTTACCCGGGGCTCGGGAAAACCGGCAGCTAATGGGAGGCTGGAGGAGCCAGATCCAGCAGGGAAGGGCTTTTTATGGCACTGCTTGTGGGCCAGGAGGAGCAGGAGTGATTTCCCCCGGCCCGTCAAGCAAATCTTCTGCCGCGACCGCCCCCCCCCCCCCCCCACACCACCTTTCAAACTTGCGATCTCGCCCAGACCCCTCCCTCCTGCCGGTCTAACCAACCCTCCAAGCCCACAATCTTTCCCAAGGCCCCCTCCCTCCCGATTGCCGGTCCGATCCCACCCACCAACCCCGCGATCTTTGCCGCTGGGGACGGTCTGCAGCTGCAGCCTTCTACCGCTGGCTTTCCCGCCCAGCAGCCGGCTAGCCTGTCAATCTGGCTGGCTGCCAGGTGGGAAAAGGAGTAAAAAAATGATAATGAGGTTCTGCTGCTAAATTTGGCAAGACCTCCGCGTTCCCAGGATTTCCGAGTTTCCCTCCACCCCTTAAATATCGGGACCAATATGTTTTAGAACTGACAAAGGGAACAAGCCATGCTAGATTTAGTAAAGAGTAATGAGCCAGAGTTAATTAATAATCTGACAGTAAGGGAGCATCTTGCAAACAGTGACCTTAACATGATAAGAATTTGACATTTAGTTTGAGATGGGGAAAGATCACACACAAACCAAGGTTTTAAACTTAAGTAAGGCTGACGTTGAAGAAATGAGCCGTAAGCTGAACACATTAAGCTGGGCTGAGTTGTTGTCTGCCATTTCTTTGTTCCCCATTATAAATTCCCCTGATTCTGACTGCAAGGGACCTACACTTGACTTCACCAATCTTTTTCTCTTCACATATCTATAGAGAGGATAAAATATCAGTGATAGAAGGGAAACTAAAAATAAGCCAAGGGGAGGAACTAATTGGATTCAATACAAGTAAAAAAAAAGGTAATGGAGAAAATAAATGGGACTTGGGATAGATAAATCTCCAGGACCTGATGGTTTCCACCCCAGGCTATTAAAAGAAGTAAGTGAGGAAATTGCAGAAGTGTTTGTCATGATTTTTGAAAGCTCTCTTGATACAGGAAATGTGTCGTTAGATTGGAAATTTGCTATTATTTAAAAACGGTGGGAGAGAAACCAGCTAAGTACAGGCCTATCAGTTTAACAGCAGTTGTGGGGAAGCTACTAGAATCTGTCATTAGGGATAGAATGACTGAGCACGAACAAACTGGAGCTGATCAGAGAGAGCTTTGTTAAGACAAGTCATGTCTGACTAATCTGGTTGATTCTTTTTGAGGAGGTCACTAATAAGGTAAATAAGGGAATGTCTATGGATGTTATCTACATGGATTCCAGAAGGGATTCGATAAGGTTCCACACAAGAGATTATTAGCAAAAATGAGAGTGTACAGATTGGAGTTAGCCTCTGACTTGAGTTGGAAATTGGTTAGGAAGTAGGAGACAGAGAGTGGGAATAAAGAGTATGTACTCTGATTGGTGGGATGTGACAAGCAGTGTTCCCCAGGGATCTGTTCTGGGGCCTCAACTACCCTCCCGGATCGCCCCCACTCCCGGCCACCGCTACCCTCCTGATCGACTCCCTCTTCTGGTCCCCTTTAAGGACTTACCTGAGGGCCACTGCCAGCAACACTATCGTCGAGGCCTCTTCTCCGGCAAGCTGCTTGAGTACACCCATTAGGTGTCCGCAGCTCGCTGGTTCGATGATGAGGTCCAATATTAGATGTGCCTCAGTCATTCAAGCGCAGGGATCATTCTTTGCACCCAATGCATTTTTACCCTATTATTTCTCAGAATATATCCCTCAGACCTACCTATTTACCTATTTCAAAATGGCTGTGATTAATATGGATACATTTACAATCCCTTCTGGTGTGAACTTACCTTTCCTTCATGTTCTGCCGCAGCTGGAATGCCTACTAAAGTTTTTGAGCTAAATGGTCATCTCTAAGAATGGGGACATTTAGATTGCTTCAGGCTAGGTGCATTACCCATCCAACCTAATTCTAGCAGTCACATACAATACCATTAAACAACTGAATGAAAAATAAGTTAACATATGAAATAATCTGCCTCGTATAAACAATCTCCAATAATAATGTGGCTTAAACATTCCTGCCCAGACCATACCTTGAATATAATAGACACAGAATGAAGAGGGCGAGTCCAACAATACTTTGTGCATCCCACCACTGCACTGGGGTTGGAGGTGAAGGCGTTACATGTATTAAAGGTTCACTTCTATTGGCTGGACTCAATGTAGGAGAGGCTAATTGTTTAATAAGGTTCAGAAGGCTAGGATTGCATTGTCGGTCTGAAAAATAAAGCACGAGATCTTAGTTTAAAACACTGCAATGTCTTGGTCTACAAATTATTCTAATTTTAGGTGGATGTGCACATGAGCAATGCTTTTATAGCTGATTATTCAGCTTCTACAGTTTAGGTTTCATTAGTTAGGAGCTCCAATGATTAACACCCTGGAAAACTTTTCTATAGAAAGAATATATTTGGTAAGTTACCTGGACTGAAAAAACAAACTGACAGATTAAAAATTGACATTACCCACAACATGGTCTCTATAGCAATGCTTTAAAGGCAAAAATTAGGTCTGCGCTTCAATAAAGGTCTTTTTTTTTTTAAATAGAAAAATATTCACGTAATCCATTTTGCAATTAGGAATTTCATTTCATTTGAATTGTGATATCAACTCAAAAAAAAATCAGCTTTATTTAAAAGTATCATATTTAGTGTCACAAGCTAAGTCCACATGCCAAACACATATCATTCACTCAAGTATCACATTAACCACCCTTCTGTAAAACATGTGAGGGCTTACCGGGTTCATTAGACATTGCAGACCACGTGAGATACATAGTATACAGTGTGATGATTGAAGACTGAAGGAGACCAGACCGAGGTTGCGCTTCCTATAAATAAAACATTTAAAATAATACAGTTTATAAAAAATATTTCTAACAGTGCTTAAATATTTTAAACCCAACAGAATAACTTTTCACTTTTTAAAAAAGTTACTGGAACCAAAGCAGAGGTCGTGGAGATACTTGATAGAATAAATATTGATAAAGAGGTATTAGAAAGGCTGGCTGTACTTAAAGTAGATAAGTCACCAGGAGCGGATGGGATGCATCCTAGGATGCTGAGGGAATTGAGGAAGGAAATCGCAGAGGTACTGGCCATAATATTCCAATCCTCCTTAGATATGGGGGTGGTGCCAGAGGACTGGAGAATTGCAAATGTTACACCATTGTTCAAAAAAGGGTGTCATGATAATCCCAGCAACTACAGGCCAGTCAGATTGACCTCGGTAGTGGGGAAGCTTTTAGAAACAGTAATCAGGGACAAAATTAACAGTCACTTGGACAAGTGTGGATTAATTAAGGAAAGCCAGCACGGATTTGTTAAAGGCAAATCGTGTTTAACTAACTTGATTGAGTTCTTTGATGAGGTAACAGAGAGGGTGGATGAGGGTAATGCAGTTGACGTAGTGTACATGGATTTCCAAAAGACGTTTGACAAAGTGCCACATAATAAGCTTGCCAGCAAAGTTGAAGCCCATGGAATAAAAGGGACAGTGGCAGCATGGATACGGAATTGGCTAAGTGATAGGAAACAGAGAGTAGTGTTGAATGGTTGTTTTTCGGACTGGAGGAAGGTATACAGTGGTGTTCCCCAGGGGTGGATTCTAGGACCACTGCTTTTCTTGATATATATTAATGACTTGGACGTGGGTGTACAGGGCACAATTTAAAAATTTGCAGATGACACAAAACTTGGAAGTATAGTGAACAGTGAGGAGGAGAGTGAAAAACTTCAGGAAGACATAGACAGGCTGGTAAAATGGGCGGACATGTGGCAGATAAAATTTAACGCAGAAAAGTATGAAGTGATACATTTTGCTAGAAAGAATGAGGAGAGGACACATAAACTAAATGGTACAATCCTGAAGGGGGTGCACGAACAGAGACACAGAGAGATGTTGAAGGTGGCAGGGCAGGTTGAGAAAGCAGTTAAAAAGGCTTATGGGATTCTGGGCTTCATGAATAGAGGAATAGAGTACAAAAGTGTGAAAATTATGATGAACCTGTATAAAACACAGGTTCGGCCACAACTGGAGTACTGTGTCCAATTCTGGGCAGCACACTTTAGAAAGGATGTGAAGGCCTTAGAGAGGGTGCAAAGAAAATTTACGAGAATGATTCCAGGAATGAGGGACTTCAGTTACGTTGATAGACATGAGAAGCTGGGGTTGTTCTCCTTGGAGCAGAGAAGATTGAGAGGAGATTTGATGCAGAGAGGATGTTTCCCCTCGTGGGGAAATCTAGATCTCGGGGGCATAGTTTCAGAATAAAGGGTCGCCCTTTTAGAACTGAGATGAGGAGGAATTTCTTCTCTCAGAGGGTCATAAATCTGTGGAATTCTCTGCTCCGGAGAGCCATGGAGGCTGCATCATTAAATACATTTAAGGTGGAGATAAGACAGATTTTTGCAAGATAAGGGAGTGAAGGGTTATGGGGAGCAGGCAGGGAAGTGGCTTTGAGCCCAAGATCAGCCATGATCTTATTGATTGGTGGAGCAGGCTCAAGGGGCCAAGTGGCCTATTCCTGCTCCTATTTCTTATGTTCTTATGATAGAGGTGTTCAAAATCATGAGCGGTCTGGACAGAAACTGTTCCCATTGGCAGAAGGGTCAAGAACCAGAGGACACAGATTTAAGGTGATTGGCAAAAGAACAAAAGGCGACGTAAGAACAAACTTTTTTACGCAGCGAGTGGTTAAGATCTGGAATGCACTGCCTCAAAGGGTGGTGGAGGCAGATTCAATCGCGGCTTTCAAAAGGGAGTTGGATAAGTATCTGAAGGAAAGAAATTTGCAGGGCTACGGGGAAAGGGCGGGGGAGTGGGACTAGCTGAAGTGCTCTTGCAGAGAGCTGGCACGGGCTCGACGGGCCGAATGGCCTTCTTCCATGCTGTAACCATTCTATGATTCTATGAAAGCAAATAAATCCTACACTGGAAGAAATGAGTCAGTGGAGTGGGGAAGATCACCAACAGGTCACAAAATGTTTACGACTAACAAGAAAGCAGAGAAAGAACATGAAAATGTGAGATGGAGGAACAAACACAATTTAAACAAATGCAGCCAAGTTGCTTTGTTTTTCCATGCACTGAAATTAGAAATTCCTTTCTGCTCCTTCCTCCTATTGTCTGTCAGCAAGTGTAATTTCCTAGCTGCAATGGTCTGACTTATCCCCAAATTGTAACAGGCTGTATATTACAGAAGTCAAAAATGTACTCATTTGTGAAGGGAAGCCACATAAAAATAAAAGCTGGTAATATTTAAATTTAGTTCTTAAATTTAGAGTTACTGGGGTAAGGCTCCCAAATATGATCTTTATTAGCCTTCCCTGGAGTATTTTTAAATACTCCAAGGTGGATTTTGAAGCTTAACTAAAAAGGAGTTACTACCAACAACATTCTAACAAAGTCAGGAAAGTTGCCCAAACATTTCTGTCATAGACTGGATTTTGCTTATGTTGCCTGAGTTGATATTTTTAATTTATAATTTTTCTGTAATGTTAGATTCAGCTTATAAAGAGTTAACTCTGAAGGTGTTGCGTGCAGTATTTTTCTCAAACATAAGGCAGTAGCCTGAAAATTCATTAGGCTCGCAGGGCATTTTGAGGTGTTAATTAGTTATACAGTGGTAAGACTGTTATTTAGAATATCCAATATTTCAGACTATTGCAAGCAGATCACTCTTTGTGACACCTGAGGGTCTAGGCATCATTCCATTCCACTCGCATTGCTGAGGCAGACATAGAAACATAGAAACTAGGAGCAGGAGTAGGCCATTCGGCCCGTCGAGCCTGCTCCACCATTCAATACGATCATGGCTGATCATCCAAATCCAGTACCCTGTCCCTGCTTTCCCACACAGAATCCCCATCGAGCCTGCACCGACACATATCCCACCCTATCCCCGTAACCCCACGTATTTAATTCCCCCTAACATATCCCATCCACCCCACATATTTAATCCCCCCCTAACACTAAGGGTCAATTTATCATAGCCAAATCAACCTTTGGAAGCCCGCTGTTAACACATCAGATGGTAGGAATTCACCCGAGTTGCAACTGTGATTGACCAAGACCCCCATCTCAGAGACTCGAGGGGCAGTTCCCAGAGTGCACTTGCTCTCACTCGCGCTCTCTCTCTCACACACACACACACACACACACACACATTGGGAAAGCAGTATTCTCGCAGCAGCAATCTGTGTTTTAAAAGTCTGAACTAGTTCGGCTTTTTAGCTAGAGATGAGCGGCCATAACGAATTAGTAAGTTACATCTTTATTTTTCATAACCAAGAAGCACAGGGAAATTGACTGTTCTCACTGTGAAACAGGTCATTCGTCTATCTTATGTAAAATAATGCAATTGTTGATTTGACGTTGTGCCTCAACTCGATGAGTGTTTTTCAATCCACCTTCCATAAGAATTCACTTGGCAGCACGTGGATGCATTTCAGTATATGGAGCAAGGGTTCTGTGTTAGAATGGCCCAGGGATTGTATCATTTGACTAGAAATAGGCAGTGAAAGGTGTACTCCAGATCTTGGGTAATCTGAAATCAGCTTATGAGAGTGACTGGTGCCACTGAACCCAAGAAAATATCTAGCACAAAAACCCTTGTATGCTGAAACTAGCATTACAGAAATATATATTTTAAAAATTCAGCTCAGGCAAAATTCAAGCTGTTACAGAAACTTTTGGGAAACCTTTTTGACTTGTTATTGTGGGTAGTAAAGCTTCTTTGTAGTTAAGCTTCAGCATTCACCCTGGAGTATTGTGACAGTTTCCTCTTCGCTATTAAAAAATGCTTCTAAAAGTGTGCTTACTGCAAATAACGCTTTCCAGGACTATACGACTTGTGGATGCGTCCCATTAAGTTACAATTGTTTCTCAATTTAAACACATTTCTCAAAAGCGAGATGAACATAAGAAAAAACTGGGCAAACCAATCTAGGCATTCATATGAGTCTCCAAGCAGCTGGTTCAAGAACAAAGTAGGTGGAGAACTTGGACTTAGTCTGTGCTCTCATATTAGTATCTGGCATGGGAACAAAAATATCAGGAAAACAGGCACTGCATGTTTATTCTTACCTGTATTTTTGGAAGAATAGAAGTAATAGACACAGCAATGCAAAGGATCATGTTGAAACTAATGAAGAACTTGTTCTCAACACATCCTTCAGGCTTAGTGTAAAACACATAGAAAAGCACAATTGCTATGAAAGACAAGACGTAATTCATGCTAGTGATGGAGATCAAGGCTGCAAAAGAATCAAAAAAGGTAAATCTGTATTATAACTTTAACTCATTTTTGGAGTTTTTATTTTAAGTATCTAAGGTGTAAGCTAATCTCAATGTGAGAGAGCAAACAGTTTTTTGAACACCATACTACTAGTCAATTAAGTTAAAAAAAAGCCACAATATTTTCTGGCAGGCTAAACCACATGTTACTGTGAAACAACTTTGAAATAGTACTGTGTATTGTATAGTTTGTTGCATACTTGAAATCCTACAACTGTACGATGACAACTTATATTTCTATAGTGCTCCTCAATTAGAGAGACATGGGAGCACTTTGCAGGGTGGTGGACAAAACAGTTCACGGAACAGGAAGGAGAAAAAGACGATGGGTTTGACAGTGCTGTCGAGGAAGAGGGCCTTTAGGAGGCTTGCACCAAAAAATGAAAATTAATTTTTCAATTCTAATCCCACTTATCATCAAATGGCTTAAAATGAATTCCACCTGTACAAATTAAAGACTTGACCAATTCTTTGTGTCCATTTGGCTATCAAGGCTCCATCCAGAAATAAATTAGCTTCTCCCGTGATGACATTCAATTGAATAACCACAATATTTTACCGTTTATTACGTTCTTTGGTACATTATTTAAAATACTTTTTACTCTAAAGCCTTTTTTCCTGATGTCTAATTTCCATTTCGGATTCTATTTTCTTCCTGTACTTTGAAATAATGCTTTGGGTTTATCTTATCTATACCACTTAACAGTATTTTATATACACATCAATGATAACCCTCCCACCCTCCCTTAGCCATCACTTTTCAAGACTGTAATGCTTAAGTGTCTCTACTCTTTCCTTGCTCATCCCTTTCACACTTGGGATTAGTCCTGTTGGTGATTTCTGCACCATTTCTAGTGGAAATATATCTTTATTGAACACTGTTTTCTAAGTGTGGTGCAACAACAGGAATCATGAAGCCGTAGCATAGTTTCTGGAGACTTGTATTGAAGTGTAGTCACTGCTGTGGTTAGGAAGGATATAAATTGCAGCATAATTAACTATGTGCCTACTGTAAGGAAAGACACTTTTAATCAGTCTCTTGGACAGGACTGAGCTCGGCTGAGATGCCTTTACAATCAGTAACCTGTCGACACACATTGTCTCGGCTCTCATGCGAAACATGGCTACTATGATCAGGCATCAGCTGTAGACCAGCAAGGAGTCCGCAGAAAAGAAGCCCGGAAGGAAGAAGGGATGGAAGGAAGGACAGAAGGATTCATAAGGTGCGTTTCACCTGCTCAAGACGTCCCAAAGTGCTTTATAACTAATGGATTATTTTTGAAGCGAGTCACCATTCTTACATAGGCAAACACAGCAACATATTTGCACACAGCAAGTCCCTCAAACAGCAAATGAATGGATGATCAAATAATCTGTTTTGGTAGTGTTCCATTACTAGGGTTTTTTCCTTATCCACTACTTCTTCCCTTTTGACTTGAAAGCATAGACTCCTTGCTGGTCTACAGCTGATGCCTTATCATAGTGGCCATGTTTCACATGAGAGCCTAGACAATGTGTGTCGGCAGGTTACTGATTGTAAAGGTATCTCAGTCATTCTCAATCCTGTCAAAAAAGACTGATTAAAAGTGTCTTTCCTTACATAGTTAATTATGCTGCAATTTATATCCTTCCTAACCACAGCAGTGACTACACTTCAAAACATTTTGCTTCACTCCTTAAAAAACATGTTTCAGTTTCAGAATTAGATTTTTTTTAATTCTTAAAATAGGAGTCTTCAACTGAGTTTCAGTTTCACATGCAGTAATCCTCGACAATAAAGCCAATTAACGACCATGGTATATTCATCAGACTCAGTCTTTTGGAGCTTTCTACTATCAAGTACAGTGAGAAGTCGTTACTCAGTATCTTTCATTCTAATAGTGTCCCATGGAGAATTTATTCAACAGCCCTTTTGGGGAAAAAATCATACTCACTAGCTCACTAGCACCTCTTTTGTTTCTTTGTTATCTACTTCCTATCTAAATGCCTTCCTACCCTATTCATGTCAGGCAACTGCTTTCAGACCTCTGCTGTCACTATTCAGTACTTAATGCTGGAAGTATATATATGCGGATGTCGAGTGAAGATAGACTCTTTCCACTGTGCTGGCTCCCAAGGTAAAACAGCTTGCTGATATTTTCAAGGCTACCACATGAATTTTCCATTTAGGTAAGGTACTGGAGCAAGGGCGGGGTGGGGGGGGGGAAGGAGAAAGAGAGAAAGAAAATGCACAAAGAAAAACCAGGTAAGGAAAAAGAATGTTCACTCCATATTTAATCTAGGTAAAGTTGTAGACAAAGAACGAAGAATAAAATCAAAATGTCAGATCATTCTGTTTAAGTGCGGACCGGAGAGGGTTAGAAAAAGGACAGATGAGGATCTTGTTGAGATGAAAGATGCATTAGAAATAAAACATCTTCCTTGCATTCTTCCAGTACTACACTACAGCCACAAGTGCAAGCTGAGAACTTGGCTCCCATTTTCTACCAGTGTTGCTCTCAACCTACATACCAAGGGATCTACAAGAGCAATTTGGATTAATATTCCCCCAGATTTTCACACACCTGTGTAATGTTCTTAGCCTTTTCGTGGCAGAATCCCTTAATGGCATGACTTACAACAATAACACTTACTAATACTTTAACGCACTCCACAGTAAGAAGAAAGTAATAGACGCAGAGCCTTAGTATGGGAATTAAGAGATGTTACCAAAAGATTGTTCAAAGAGATGGGATTTAAGGTTTTAATATCAGAGATAGAAGTAGAGAGACAAAGGGCTTTAGAAAGGAAGTTGCAGAGTAGGACTGAGACAATTGAAAGCTCTGCCAATGATGAAACACAGGGACAGATAGGTGCACTGAAGATCAATGTCAGAGGACTGGGGATGCAAGGTTGGAGGAGGCTGTAGAGGTGGGGTGGCGTGAGGCTGTGAGTTTGTAGATGACGACAAGGATATTAAATCTGATGAATCAAGGGACAGGGAGCCACTGTAGGTCCGTTTGAGTAGATGTGCCGGATAAATGGACTTAGTGCAGGGCAGGATGCGAGCAGCAGAATTCTGAGAAAGTTAGAGTTTATAGTGGCCGGAGCAGGGAAGACAAGGAGGATGGGCTTTAGAGAAAATTGACCTGACAAAAGTATGAATAAGGGCTTTGGTGGAAGTGAGGTAGTGATAGAGGCAGGCAATGTTATGAACGTGAAAGTAAATAATCTTGGTGATGGATAAGGTATGTAATTTGGAGTTCAGTTCCAAACAAAGTGCTGAGGTTACACATGTTCTGGTGCAGCCTGAGCGAGTATCCAGAGAGGGATGGTACTGGCAAAGGAGTTGATTTTTTTTTTGGGTGGTTGGGGGGAGGGGAGTTTGAAAACAATGGCTTTGGTTTTCCCCATTCATTGGAAGAAATTTGGGGTTTATCCATAACTTAATGTCAGGTAGGTGATCATGGGGACAAGGACAGTGGTGAGAGATAAATGTGGGTGTCAGAAGTTGGTCTCATGTCTTTGGATGATGTCTCCAAGGAGTAGCTATAGATGACAAAGAGGAGGGAGCCTCGGGGAACTGGAGGTAACAATAGTGGCAGAAGAAGCCATTCATCAAGATGCATTGGAAGAGATAGGAGTGGAACCATGCAAGGCCCACAGAACTGAACCATAGAAAAGAGGCAGTGGAGGAGGATGGTGTGATCAAACACCATTACATAGTATTACATAGAATTTACAGCACAGAAACAGGCAATTCGGCCCATGCCGGTGTTTATGTTCCACATGAGCCTCCTCCCACCCTTCTTCATTTAACCCCATTAACATATCCATCTATTCCTTTCTCCCTCATGTGTTTGGTGAGGTCAAATAGGACAAGGAGAAATAATGTGCCAAGGTAACAATCATAGAAGATATCGTTGGTGACTTTAACCAGGACGATTTCAGTTTTTACGAGAAGGGCAGAAACCGGACTGAATAAGTTTGAACAGGGAATTGTGGAAGAAGCGGGCTTGGAGCTGGGAAGCAGAGATACGTTCAAGGACCTTGAAGAGTAAAGAGAGGTTAGTGATGGGGCAGTGGTCGAAGAAACTCAGGAACTAACCATTTGGGAAATTATGTATGCAAACCCATGCCTGCCATTCAGTGGCACAGTGTATTATTACATCACCATACTATCTGCTAAAAGCACATTTGTGTTATTGGAAATAAAAACAGAAAATGCTGGAAATACTCAGCAGGTCAGGCAGCATCTGTGAAGAGAGAAACAGAGTTAACAGCCGCAAATTTAATTGCACTGAGGGAGCGGGTTTGGAGGTGGGTCCGCTGTCAAAATCGCAAAGATTGACAGCGGGTAGGAAACCCGCTGTCAACCCGCCTCCACGCGAGTCTCCCTGGTGTCGGGTCTGTCAGCGCAGAACTGACCCGATAGCAAGCGGCGGGGGAGACAATTCACCTACTTAAATGGCTTGTTAAGAGCCAATTTAAGAGTATTTTGAGGCTTACTTGTAATTTTACCTTCTCCCCCACTGGTTACCCGCTGTTCTGAGTCTGTTCTGAGCTTTGTGAAAAGCTGACAACTGCAGAAATGGTGTCAAGATGGTGAGTTTCAGAGCACAGAAAATGTTGGTTACTGCATTTTTAATACATATAGAGATTTCTTTAGCTTACAAGTTTTTAGATTCAACTGTATGTCCAGTGCCACCTCATTGGGAGAACCTCTCTCACCAGTGACAGATCGCTTCTCTCATCTCACCTGCATCTGTCATCTATTCCAGCAACATCGGAGCCAATGAAACAATCAGACCTTGGTCCTCCGAATCCTTCCACGATCAGCCCCAACACCAACATCACCAACCTCATCATCAACCTACTCCGCCATCACCTGATGCTGCACTGGGCACAGGGCATCAGCCCCTGACAAAATTGCTGGCCAGGAGGCCAGCGATGGCATCACCGTAGCCAGATTTTCTTCACTTGACGCTGTAAACCCTGGCTGCCACATGAAGTGCCAGGTTGACACCATCCCACACCAGCACCGTGAAGCATCCCTTTAATGTCCAAGCCATTCCATGCTATAGCGGGGTGGGGGGAGTTATGACTGAACAATCGCTGGAACTCAGTAAGACACTTCTCAAGGTTCACTCAGAAGAAGGGGCCTTTTTTGAAAAAGAGATTTCACTGTATGACAAAACATTACCAGAAACTTCACATGGACATTGGCTAAACCTCTCAAGTGCCTAACCTTGCGTGTTGTTAGTTGGTATGCTTGCAGTAGGATGAGGGTGAGTGTGAGGGGTGGCTAGTGAGATGGGGAAATGATAAAGTAGATAGAGAGGGTTGGGTGGAGGTGCAAAGTAAGTTGGTGTCCTCGGGTGGTCTCTTCCGCCCTTGGAAGGGAAAGAACCTCCCTGATGCTGTGACTCCCTCCATAAGCATATGGAGGGAGTCAATGGAGAGCCTGGGTGCAAGCATTCACCTTTGTGCAGTGATTGTCAGTGTTTGCAGCACCTCAATGCTGTTAAACACTGACAGATCAACTGTCAAACTCCATGTGGACGTGGTCAGTTTAAGGAAACCGGCTCATGACACATCATCAAATGACATCATCAGACTCGCTTCCTGTTAATTGGCCAGTAACAAGGCCAATCAAGGTAAAATCACGTCTGCAGAGCGGAGGCAGCTAAGAGTGAGACCGGAACCCGGAAACCAGCTGTCCCGCCCCCATCCCACCTCCAGAATTAAATTTGCGGCCAACGTTTCAGGTCGATGACCCTTCGTCAGAACTGAAACGTTAACTCTGTTTCTCTCTCCACAGATGCTGCCTGACCTGCTGAGTATTTCCAGCATTTTCTGTTTTTATTTCAGATTTCCAGCATCCGCAGTATTTTGCTTTTGTATTTGTGTTATTGGCGTTTGGAAGCTAAAATAATTATCTTGATATTCCGGTTTATAATTAAGATTGTTACACATTATATATTAAATTATACAAGTAGATGGGAATACTATCACAATCTTGTTCAAAAAGTCTTCAATACACATTTATAACACTCAAAATGTTAGCTAAAATACTTTCATAATCTCTGTACAAAAAAATCTGCCAGCTCAAATGTAGACTTATCCTTGCTACTGAAGAATGGCATATTACCTAAATAAACCAGGGCACATTGCAGGAAATGATGTATTAATTCAAACGTTTTCCTGTAAAAATCTATGCTATCAGAAATGCCAAATTAAAATTAACTGGACTGTTACAAATAGATCAAGTAGATTTCAATTTGCAATCTTAGTGATGAACTGGTAATTTTGCACAGAGCTCTCTACAAAAACACACTGTATTGAACTCATTATGCTTCCAAAAAAACTCTAGCAGTTTTTAACAGCTTGATGCGTATTTGCTAATAACTTTTCCTGTAAGTACAGATTTTTATTTGTTACTCACCTGCATACCAGCATTTGGAATTTCCATCTTCCATCTTTCCCACCCACGACTCATTCCAAGAATGAGCAAAATCAACCAGCAAAACCAACTGGATTAGTATGAAGCAGAATGCACCAGCTGTACCAATGGCAAACAAGGCTAATGGGGGGAAAAAACAAACACAATTAGCAAACTGGATGTTTAACATCTAAAAGAAATCCTGCTCTTTCATCTCTCCCCTTCTGTCTCCCTCTCACTTGACAGCACTTTCCTTTCTCTCCTACTCTTTTACTTATTGCTCTTTCCCTTCTTTGCTCTTATATTTTTTCTCATTTTCTCCTCTATTACACCTCTGCACATGAATTTCAAAAGTCAGATCGACTGGGACCATCCTGCATACAAGCAGCTGCACAGTGAAACATGAAGGCAGGTTCTGGCTCAACTGGGCTCATGTTGTTTACGGATCACTATGAATGACACTCTGGGCAACAACAGGTCAGCAGCGTACGTGACAGAATAATCAGTCAGAGATTAGAAGGAAAACAGAGATTTTTAAAAAAGTGTCAGAAAGATTAACAGACAGGTATTGAGCAGAAAAGGATCACGATGAGTAAATAGGCCCAAAGTGAAACAGAGCGAGATGGGGGTGAGAGAGAGCGAGAGAGGAGGAAAGAAAAAGGAAAAAAAGAAGAAAACAAAGAGCGCATATATGAGGGAGATTAACAAGAAGAATCAGGATCAGAGGGAGGGAGGAAGAGAGAGAGATAATAACAAAAGGGATCAACCAGAAAGAAAGATCAGCCATGTATTCTGATGCATAATATTTCTAGCCAGTAGTTTTTTAAGGGGAAGGGAGCGGGGGGGGTTGGGGGGGGGGGTGCTGGGAAGAGATCAGATCAGCTGGTGAGTGTATAAGTTTCAAATTGCCAGCTACAAAACTTAAGGATTCCTCATACTGGAAGGGTGGAACTCCACAGTTGAATTTGAATGTTCCTGCTCTCCCTGGTGAGAACAAGGAGAGAAGGGAAGAGAAAAAGGGAACGAGAAAGTGAGAAAGTAGAACTTTTATCTATAGATTGGAAAACATGCAATTATGTGGCAATGTAGATTGTAATACAACTCATTTACTCCACTGATTTTGCATCAGTATCTGTTCCCCAGCAAAATAAGAAAAATCACGGTTGTTTGTAGTTTCAAACAATAAATAAGATATACATTTTATAAAAATCTATTTCAAAAAATTGTAGCTCAAACTCATTTCATCTGCAAACAAGTCAATTTGTTGTACAGAAGCAGTACTGTTCTGAATAATCAAATATCAAGGTTCTTTCTACTCTTTAAGACAACATTCTTTTGTTTATCTTAACAGCTGAATAAATAAAAAAAATTATATAAACACAATGACCAGTATTCTTTTCCTTAAAGACAACTTGCTGCTCTACCTCGTGTAAAAGGTCCTTCAGGGATATAAAAGGCTCCTACTGTAATAGCTATGATGGCAGCTATTTTGAAGAACCAGAATCTGTCAAAAGCAAAAAAAGGTTAACAATTAAAACTTTCCAATGGAGCAATTTTGAAAATATACAGATAAACCATATGGACAAACCCAACCACATCTTGCAGAATCAAAGAACTGAATCTTAACTCCCAAAAACAGCTGGGTTGGGGTCGGGTGAGATGTTAAGTTTAAAAATCTCAAACCCGCCCACTTCCGGGTTTAAGAGAGGCGGGACAAAGGGCGAGCAGCTAACCCACTCCCAGGAGGCGGGTTGACCAATTCAATATTTTAATGAGGCTGTCAGCCTCCGATTTAACCTGCTTTGCAGGTTTAACCCTGGCCAGCCGGGTTTCCCAGCTCTCGGGAAACCTGGCAGCTGAAGGGAGGCGAGGACAGCTTCATGGAGAAGGCAAGTGTTTCCCCCAGCCCCCCATCAGACCACCACCCCCCCCTCCCCCGGGGTCGGGGATCGGACCCCCTCGGTGCAGGGTCAACCTGGGGAACAGATATTTTTTTAAACCAGGTCCTCCACCCTGGCTGTTTTAGGACCACATTGTAATGTAAACAGGGCAGTTTTAGCAGCTGCAAGGCTGGAAATTGGATCAGCAGAACCGATGCCTAAAACTGTGCAGCAATTTGAAGAGGCTATCAATCTCAATTTTTACAAACATTAACTTCTCTTTTACTTCACTTCTAAACTCTGAACAAACAACATATGATTACTTACAGCACCTACCCATTATGTATTGCAGCTCTGGGATCCCTGCTGGATTTCACATTGATCAAAAGCAGAGAGAAAAGAAAGAAGAATACAGCCAATCCAAAGCAGATACGATAAACTGACTTGTAACTAACTAACACATCACAGTTCACGGACCCATGAACATTTGGAAGTTGGGTACCAAAGCCATCTTCACAGAACCCTGGAATCTATCAAGAAAAAGAATCAAATTATACCTAAATTACAAGTTAACCGAATGTTTTTACTTCTACATATTTTTCAATATACTAGTCTATCTCCCATGGCTTTGCATAGACAGTCAGATAACAGATAATAATGGTCATTCTCTTATCTGTGAAGCCTTCATGTTGCTGATTCTCTGTTCCTTCTTTTCTGTTTCTGTCTCTCTATTTCTCTCCTTTGCTGTTTCTCATTTCATTTTACTCCTCTCTGCATCCTTTTCTGCTTCCATCTCTTTTTCTTTCATTTTGAGTAGGAGGTGGTGGGACTGGGCTGTATGACTTTGTGTGGCAGAGAAAGGAACCACTAATGGTTGTAGACTGCATTTGGGGTGAGGATTACAGCGAAAATGTGTCCCTCTTCACATCTCCTCCCCCAACCCTATTCTCTCATTACATCCCCTACCTCTTCACCTCTTGTTTGAACTATCCACTCAATCTCAGTATCCTCCCCTCCCCTTTGCTCCAGTCACTCACCTGACCATTAACCCTCCATCTATTTCCCTCACCTCCACCCCACTCTCCCCAAAGCTGGATGCCAAAAGGCCAGATGCCCCCTGACTCTCAACCAGTTCAAGATCAAAGTCATCTTGATAACTTTAAGTGACATTTTCCGAGGATATCATAATATGTATAAAGGGAATGTAATGGATATTGTATGTATGGATTTTCAGAAGGCATTTGATAATGTGCTACATAAATGACTTATGAAAATTAAGGCACATGGTATTAATGGGAATGTAGCCATATGGATTGAGAGATGTCCAAGCAACAAAAAGCAAATAGAGGTAAATAATGTTTTTTTAAATTGAAAGGATGTGGGTAGTGGTGTGCTCCATAAATCTTTGCAGGGACCATGTTTGTATTCCATTTATATAAATAATTTGGACACTAGCACAAAAGGAACAATATCAAAATTGGCTTATACCACCAAATCAGGGGGCATGACAAACTGAAAAAGGATGCAGGAGTTGCAGGAAGGGGACATAGACAAGTTAACAGAGTAAACAGATAGGTGGCAAATGCAGTTCAAGAGAGAGTGATGTGAACACACTTTTTAACTGGAACAGTGAAAGTTAAAGGGAACTAACAGAGGTTATGAAAGTTTTTGAGAGGGTGAATAGTGAAAGAATGATTCCACTGGATGGCAAATAGGTAACAAGGGGCATAGATGAGGATTATTACTAGAAGAACAAAGGGTAAGTTCAAATTTTTTCCACACAAAGGGTTATTAGAGCTTGGAAATCTAGCAGTGTCACAGGGAGAATAGGTTGAAATGTCTTCTTCTGTGCTGTAAAGGCTCGTGTACAAGCTCTAAGCAGCTGGAATTCAATGCAAAATGTGCAAATGGATATGAAACTGGCTGAAAGAAAGGAACAGCAAAGGAACGGAATAGGGAATTGATATTGGAGTGGGATGGGTGGGGGCGGGGAGAACGACTACCAAGAGGAGTGCCTCAGGACCCAGAGCTAGGACCTTACTCTCTCTAATGTACATCCAGGACCTGGACTCAAACTCAATTCAAAATGGTCAATGCAGATCAGTCAAGGAAAGCAGCCCGGGACCTATAGTTAGAGAAAATCTGTATATGGACAGGACAGTGGCTCATACAATTTGAGAGAGAAGTGTAAGGTATTAGAGGGAAAACAAAGTTGATATACAAACTCTATGAATGCTGTAAAGATTGTTGAAGGCGAGGTTGATAGAGATCTATGGGTATTATTAGATTCAGTACATAACATGTCAAGGAACTGTGCAACAACAGTTAAAGCAAACAGAATGCAGAACTATATTGCCAAATCAGCAGGGAACATGTCAAAGGAGGTTATGCTAAAATGATACAGTAATCTATTCAGACTGCACATTAGGGAGCATGAAAAGAAACTTGCAAGGAATATCAAAATCAATACAATTACATTAGATTAAACAGTACATTAAACAGTATAGGAGGGGTTAACCGGGACATTGCTTCAGGGTAAACCAAACAGGAAGACATGAGGCCATAAGTTCAAACTGAAATGCAAATTTAGGACACATGTCAGGAAGTATTTCTTCATACAAAGAGTAATCAACACTTGGAATAGGTTTCAAAGTAGTAGAGGCAAAAACTTTAGTCATTCAGGAGCCTACTGAATGGCGGGATGAGAGGTTGTAGATTCTTATTTTTCAGATGGATAAACTAATGTTGGGCCAAATGGCCTTCCCCATATTCTGATTTTGTCAAGTGAGTTACCAAAGGACTGTCATGTTTGATACAGGCACGTACAGTCAATTCAATGTTAAATTCCTAAGGAGATGGGTAATTTGTGTGTTTCCAGACAGTTGGCAGTAAATACATTGTTGGAATTAGCTGAATTCTAAACTACAAGCGCATACATTCACTGATGTTTCTAGTCAGAACACCATTGCCATCTTTGGTGGTCTTCCCAAAAGGGAGAGCACTAGTTTATTATCCAATTACTCTTCTGTTTTTGGAAAGTGTAACTTGGTGTTTTTACACCTGCACCCAGAAAAATTATTGATATGAATCACAAAATTAATTCATAACATTATGTATTTAATCTATGGCAAACTTTCAGAGATATACCATTTCTCAGTTTTATCACAAAGGAGATTAACTATAAATACCCTGATACAAGTTAATGTTTAACCTATGTGAAGGAACTAAGAATGCCAAGGACATTTAAACTTAAATATGATTCTGTGACGATTAGTGAAAATAATGATCCATATAATTTTAGTACCCTATCTGCCCAACAATCATGATGTGAATGTAATTATTCATTTGGAGATAAATAGTAACATTCAAAAAGGAAAAATTAATGCTTTCCATCAAAAGGGGTTGTAGCCCTATTCCCTTCAAGTTCCATCTACTTAGGATTCATTACATAAAACATACCTTTTTCAGTTGAATTTCCATTCCAGGTGCCAGCATAATACAAGCCACAACAGTGCCCAGAAGCAGAATGAATGCATAGATTAATCTGGTCACTGTGGAATTCCTGCTGTTGGGGCAGCAGGTGCATAGCAAACAAGGAGCACTGCTGCACAGACATGGCACCTATGGGGGAATATGACAAACAGAAGTATTACAAATGTCTAAAGACAATAATTCCTTATAGTAATTCAAGCTGCAACATTAATTCAGAAAGCAAGTTTGAGCATCAAGGTACGCATCTGCACCTTACACAGCATTTAAAGCTGAAACAACTAGCTCAGGGTGTGGAGATCTGACTCTCAAATTCAGATCCTACCTCAGCATATTGAAGCTTCAATGAACTTATGGCCTACATTGCTCCTTATGATGATTATGGTTTGGAAATTGTGATAATGGTAGTAATGGTGCATCTACGGCATACACCATTGCTATGGTACAGAATTTCCAGAATATTATGGCGTGAGCGAGTCAAGCATTACTTACACACCAAAATTTCCTGGTACCTTTTGTGCCGAGAACCTTGCCAAAACAGTTAGAATTTGTTTTTCATAGCTCCGCCACCCCTGAGAAAATCAATGGCGATGTCCAATTTGCTGTATTAATGCTGATTTGATTGCCACTGCCACTTAAGGACTGAACCAGATTGCCGATGGTGACCTGGCAGCAGTGTGATTTATTGCTCTAAGATAATTTTCCCTTAAGCATAGATGTCGTTTTACTGAGATTTCCTGATTTATTTAGATAATGCAAAAATAATTGGATTTTGGACATACTAGATAGCTGAAATGTTTCCTGCTAAATGGAATTGAATTTTTTATAGCCATTTAATGTTTGTATCCATGCACTGATCTCTGCTTCCTTAACAGTGTCAATCGCTACTTTAGAATATTGATCTATTTAAAGAGTTAAGATGACCATTAGAGACCATGCAGCTGTAGCTGCTCTGCATTTAAAGGCAGCGATATCTGAGAAATGAATTATTAAATAATTACTTCCTACAAATCTTCCATTGAGTTTTTAATATATTTCCCCTGAAAATCGCAGGACGAGTGCTTTGAAATGAATTTGCCTACCAACATCGAAAACGATTACAATTTAGAAGCCTTCAATTAGCTCAAGTACCTGCAGCCATATGTGCGGCCCACAATACACCCAGAAATTATATTTCCACAACTTCAGAAAACAAAACAAATAACGTGACTAATAGGGCTGGATTTTGCTGCAGAAATAACGGTAAGGCTAACAGTGTTCACCGTTACTAAAGTGTAAATTGGACAGCAACGTCCTGCGATCACACATGCGCAGTTAAACGCAGAAATCAGGAAGTTGCTGTCCGAGTTGCCCTGCTCCTCTAGAAGTTGTGCGATAACGGTATCTCACTAAGAGATTCGTCATTCAAATATATGGAACGGCGTGAAATTGCTGTACTTACATGATATATACAGACTAAACTCGCCAGAAAAATTTAGGGCTTGTCCATTTCAATGTAAGTAAATTTTTAATAGCGTGATAAGATTTAATTACTGCCAACCTCTCTGGCACTGAAAATTAACTTTTACAAGTGTGGAGTCTCATTCCTTCAGATTTTAATTATTGTTGGAGATTTAAAAAAATTAAAAAATTATTTTTTTTTTTAAAACTTTTTCTTTATGTCTCTTTTATCTCTCTATCTTAAGCCCATCTTTCTTTCCTTCTCTTTATTTAGCTTTCTGTACCTGATTTGGCATTGAATTAACTATTCTAATTAACACTTCCTGGTTTAGACTTTGCACTGTTTGTTAACGATTCTTCAATCTGATTGGTTGCTTGCCCCGTACACAGAGGTCCCAGATCCCCTGTGGAAGGTGCGCACCAAAATGGCTCTCTAATTACAGTAAGTTCCAGTGAAAAATCCCATAGAAAATCTGTGGGCAAGTGCAAGTGTAACGAACGGCTTCGCCACTAGGAGCAAAATCCGGCCCAGTGATTTATTGTTACCACGAAACGGGACTCACGTCAAACACGGGCTTATATTAAAAAAAAGTGGATAAATGCCGAGATACCATTCAACATCGGAATTGATAGCAAACATTTCTCAACGGCATCACTTCTAATTGCCACTATTCTTGCTGTGGCCTATTTTACTCTTTTATCATTGAAACAATAAAGTGACACTGGGTTGCCCCAGCATCATCAAACCAAAGATCCAACAAAAGTGCCCATTTGTAGAGCGGCACAACTAATAAAACCTAAATCATAAAAAAAGACAAAGGAATTTTAACAATTTAAATAATAATGTTTCCACCCATGTTCAGTACACACTCCAATCTCTGCGGTGCCCACCTATCGCGCAAGTGTGGCATATTCTAATGAGTTCTCCAGCAAAGTTTGGCGTCAATTCACCACTGGAGGATTGAGGCACTCAACGGTCTAACTAACAGCATTCGGGGCCAAATGCACCATTCCAGCAAATTCTGGGCCTATATATTTATACCTTCAAAACATTGAAGAAAATGTCTATGAAGACATATTTTATACTTTGAGGGCTTACTTAAAGCTAGGAACAGTTCAGTATGCAGCACATCCAGTTTTGTTAGTGTAACTGACAAATTTAAAATTAAACTAATAAAATGCATTTCTATTATTGAAGCTTTAAATTTTCATACATTTAATAATATATTCACTGGTCCCACCAATTATTGTGATCAGTGTATCCACAAAGTCGAGACTGACATTCCATGTGTAGTCTGAGGGAGTGCTACACTGTCAGAGATGCTATCTTTCAGATGAGACGTTAAACTGAGGTGCCCTCTGAGGTTCATTTTAAAGATCCCATGCACTACTTCAAAGAAGAACAGGAGAGTTCTACCTGGTCTCCTAGCTAATAGTTATCCCTCAACTAACATCACTAAAACAGATTATCTGGTCCTTATCTCATTGCTGTTTGTGGGATCTTGCTGCACACAAATTGGCTGCCGCGTTTCCTACATTACAACAGTGAGTACACTTCAAAAGTACTTCAATGGCTGTAAAGTGTTGTGCAGTTATGAAAGACGCTACAAAATACAATTCTCATCAACAAGTCTCATTTGCAGCTATCGTATTAATTCTGGTAAGATCCAGCGCCCAATGTCACTGCTTTTTAAAATGGTATTTAGCCGGAAATATTGCCAAAATTTCAACTTGTAAATATTTGGCAAACGAGCCCTGCATTTCTTGCGACTGAACCACTGGGTGCTCAATGCGATCAAGCTTAAAAACATCACATGATCATAGACTGTATCAGGAAATACTTGTGCAATGACTATTATTTGTAGAGTGGGTAGTTTCTTCCTCAGTATACGCTCAGATATGGATAATGACAAGGGTGTCCGGACACAAGAGGTGCCGTGACCACCACACAACTGGCACGGTGGATGTAGCTGGTTAAACACAGACTTTGAAGGGCGGGTAGTAAACTAGCAGCCAGCGCCACACCTTTATTCTGACTTTCCAGGCGGCTTAAGGCATCAGTCCGAAACTTCTGGAATTGCAAATTCGCCAGCAGCAGCAGCTCCTTGATCTGAGAGTGACCAAGCGCTGGGGAGGGAGGGTGGGTGGCTGATGTTGTATTCATCACCGGAAATGAAACCTTATCGCAAGCTATGAACCGCCATCAAACAACCAAGTGTGAGGCAGATCAGTCAGAGCTTCGCCGACTGGAACTGCAAACACCTCCTGCGGGCTGGGCGGAGGCAGTGTGACAGGGCCCCGGCCCCAAACCCGAGGCATCGCCGCTCACATTCCGTCCTTACCAAGCTGGCGAGGGAGCAGACCCCTAAAACAGAGCCCATGATCTGTGTCGCTATCGGAAACACCAATCCAAAATTTCGCTTCTCCGCGGTGACAAGCGGCCTCTTTGCCCCTCTTCGAATGACAGCGGCGTTACCAGGCAGCCAGAAGCGGCGAGCAAGTGGCGCCACCCCTTACGTCATCGCGCCAGCACGTACAGGCACGTGACTGTGACGTGCGTCAGCAGGCGGGACGGCGCGCAAGCGCTGCGGTCGAGTCGATCCCGCACGTTCCTGCGATTTGACGGGCAGGGCGTGACAGTGGCGCCTTACCACAGCACGATCGTGATTTGGCTGCATTTTGGACCGAGTGGTTCAACATCTATTGTTGAAAATAATATTGGTCATTTATGCCTATATCTATTAACAATATTTTTGCTGCTACATCTGGGTAAAAATGCATTTCTATATTTAGTTACAAGTGAGGCAAGTGCAAATCAAATATTAAATACAGGTTTTAGGGTCTGCCATAGATACCTTATGGATTCAGTAGCATCAGTTACACCCACATTACAACAGTGACTACACTTTAAAAGTACCTCATTGGCTGTAAAGCGCTTTGGGGACGTCTGGTAGTCGTGAAAGGTGCTATATAAATGCAAGTCTTACTTTTTATAAGTGGATTCCATACTCCTCATGCTCCAGAGTTGACTCACACTGGCCAATATCAATTTATGCGACAGCTTACCACAGGGGATGCAACAGTGCGTCCCCCTTTACATACGAATTGGATATTGTAAACATACGTGCTCCCAAATGTGCTTCTCCAATTTTTTGATAAACGGAACTGATGAACATTGATAAGCCAAGGACGATAACATCAAGAAGCTGGTTGTTGCAAAATACATGTGACTGAACAAAAGAAATTCCAGTCTTTTTAAAAAAATTCTACAATGCTTCTTGTGACAGCACAAAACAACAAGAACACCCTATGCTATGCCGAATAGCGCATGGAATATTCACGTTTTATTTCCTGTCGGGTTTGCTTCTGGCTGGGTAAACCAACTTTTTTTATATTTGTTCCTGGGATGTGGGCGTCACTGGCAAGGCCAGCATTTATTGCCCATCCCTAATTGCCCTTGAGAAGTGCTGGTGAGCCACCTTCTTGAACCGCTGCAGTCCATGTGGTGAAGGTACTCCCACAGTGCTGTTAGAGACAGAGTTCCAGGATTTTGACCTAGCAACGTTGAAGGAATGGCGGTATATTTCCAAGTCAGGATGGTGTGTGTCTTGGAGCGGAACTTGCAGGTAATGTTGTTCCCATGCGCCTGCTGCTCTTGTCCTTCTAGGTCGTAGAGGTTGCGGGTTTGGGAGGTGCTGTCGAAGAAGCGTTGGGGAGTTGCTGCAGTGCATCTTGTAGATGATACACACTGCAGCCACGATGCGCTAGTGGTGGAGGAAGTAAATGTTTAAGGCGGTGGATGGGGTGCCAATCAAGCAGGCTGCTTGGTCCTGGATGGTGCCGGCTTGAGTGTTATTGGAGCTGCACTCATCCACGCAAGTGGAGAGTATTCCATCACACTCCTGATGTGCCTACTGTATCTTAATTCCCAGCTAACCTGCTTTCTTTGTTAGACCCAACTGACCCTCTCCTTTTTGTTAATTCTGACCCCAGGAAGAAGTCTCACCAAACTACCCTAACAACTACCCCTGCTGAGCCCACATGAATTAACTCATCTCAACCAAAATAGACGTAAACAATCACTGAAATTTCCAAACTAACTTTCATTGTCAGAAAGACACTATTTCAGACAATTCCGCTGAATCTTAATCTATATCTCCCAGCCACACTGTCCTGTGAATTTAACCCCTTGAAAGTTAGATTTAACTCAATTGTAGCATGTTATGTTTTCCCACTGGGTGCCTGGAATTGCTAAATTTTCTGTTTTAACAGAGATGTAAGGAAAGGGTTAATCAGACTGACTTGAAGTGTGCTAATGTAATTGAAGTAAGATATTAAAAAATTGGACATTACAAGGGCAAGACGGGCATGACTCATTTGCAGAGAAGCAGGTCTATAACGAGATTAACAGAAGCAGGCCTATAACGAGATTAACAGAAGCAGGCCTATAACGAGACTAACAGAAAACGGCTAGCACAGTTCTGGAAACCACATCATGGGCTAGCACAACTTGTGTGTAAATTATGTGTTATCTTTGTATAAACCGCCACCCTCGGATAATGAGTAAATGTGTAACTTTTAAAATTAATTGGATCTCCGTAAGGGTAAGGCAGAAATGTTGTATAAATATGTGTGCTTTGATTAGCTCGGTGGAGTTGGACTTACGCAGCGACGTAAGAAGTTCTCCCCAGGCCTGAATAAACCGTTGTGACTTCAATTACTTGGTCTGTCTTTCTTTCAACAAGCCAGTAGCGTCGACCTTGTATATCACTTGGTCCGCACTTTGGGGGCTTACTTTAATTGGCGACGAGGATGGGATACGCGATCTGAACAAAAACTCTCGGACAGCGATAACCTAAGACGGGTGAGTACGTTTAAAATTACCACCTGTAAAATTAGAGGTTAATCGCTGGCGAGACGTTAAGTAAGATCGACGTACAAAAGAACTATAAAAAGAAAGACACCTTTAATTGAAGGCAGTTAAAACTGCCGGACTGCGGTACCGGAAAACAAGGGTTTACAAACCCGGTAGGCCCACGAGGTGCGGCTCTTAAGAAGTAGTTAAACAGGTTGTTTTAACACTGGGTGAAGGACGAGTCCTTCTGGCCGAAAAGTAGACTAAGCGCACGACTGCGTAAAGTATAAGAAGATCCGTTGTGTCAATAAAGTATAAAGTTGAACTGAGAATCACGGAGTGATCGACTCGGACAAGGGTGGTGCCTGTCTCAAACACCTAGCCTGAGCCTGAATTAAGAGGACGTAGTCCCACGTGACGGCCAGGATCAAGTAGGCATAGGGACTACAAAGCACCACAGGATCGTGATCACGTGACAAGTAAGGGTGTATAAAATATTGAAGTATAGGAGTATTCGAAAACTTTGGATATGACTAGTAAAGAGGATAAGGAACCCTGGGGAGACCCAGAGTCTGTAACACGATATGTTTATGACAAGAATAAAAAACTAATTGAGAAAATGAGGAAGGCAGGGTGGAACCGGGACGATAAACTAGACATACAAAGGGACTGGTGGATGAAACAAACCAAAAATAAATTGGAAAAAGCGTACATTATCGTGGCGGCACGTTACCATCGGGAATGTACGCTCCAGCGCGGAGTCCTTAAGACATATCCAGTAGCTGCAACCGCCCCAAAACCGGGTGACTCCCGGGAAAAGGTATACCCGGAACTGCCCTGGGGGGGCCGACCGGCTGTCCTCTCCCGTATTCAGGACACCAGTCGGTGGCCCCGGAGCCTGTTCCGATGGCACCAGTGACACTGCAATATAGGCCGGCAATCCCCGCGGTCCCGGCAGTTCCGGCGGCGGGGGGAAATCCGGCCGTTCCGGCAGTACTGGGCAGGCCGTCCACCGCAACGATGACCTACACACTGTTAAGCCTGCAGGATTGGGTGATTCTCCTCAACGAATTACCAACCTTAAAACACCGCCAGAATAATCAGACATTCTGGCACAAACTGCACATAGTATAGACATTGATCAATTGGTACGAGCTAAATGTCCCGAGGAACAGTGGAGATTAGTGCAGGGCAACCACGGAAATGGCCAGTGGGCCGCAAATATAGGACAGACAATCCAACAATTAAACACTGAGTTCGACCAATTCAAGGCCGCTGTGGAAGCAGCAATGGGACAGGCCCCCGTAAATTGGGCAGCTATAAGCGGAATCACACAAAAAAAGGGAGAAAGCGCCATCGATTATGGAAGACGAAAGTGGTCCGCCTTTGAAGGTAACTGTGGGATCCCAGGCCCCTTAAACAAAAACAACGCTTGTTTTCTGCAAACATTTAAACAGGGACGAAGTCCAATGCACCAGAATGCAATAAAAATGGGGCTAGTGGTCCACAATAATTAGGATGATTTAATACAGTGGGCGTGCGAAGTAGATAATCAGGCCCAAGAACAAGCCAAACCTAAAATAGCTGCTCTAAGGACGGATAGCGACAATGAAGATGCATTAAGTGTGGCGGCATGCTTCGGTTGCGGACAGGAGGGCCACATGAAAAGGGATTGCCCGAGGCAACAGAACAAGGGGGGTAATCAGATATCTCAGCAAAAGGCTTCCTGTCATAACTGTAGAAAACCAGGGCATAGGAAACAACAATGTTGGAATAAAGGAGGAGGAAGGGAAGGTCAGGGACCTAGACAGGGAGGAAAACCGGGGTCAAGTATTGGAAGGTCAGAGAATAACGAGGAAAACGTGGCGAAACTGATCAAGAAGGGAATGCAAGACTGGGAGGATGACAGGGAAAGAGAAGAAAGGAAGAGGAGAAAGAGTAGGAAGTATAAGAGAGACGATTCCTCAGACACCTCCGACGAGGAAGACATAGTGGAGCTGACAAGGAAAATGGAAAAACTGGTCAAACAAATAAAAAAGGGCAACGCCTGACAGGTAGCGGCCCTCGGAGACCCGGCAAAGAGAGACCCTAGAATGTTTATTGAGGCACTGGTAGGGGGCCGACAGTGCAGAATGCTCATAGACACCGGGGCAGCAATATCTCTAACAAACGTACCCTTGCCGCGAACCAAGAAAAATATTTTTATATCCGGGATAGGGGGAGTAAAAATTAAAGCATGGAAAAGTGAGACAGTATTACTAGAATTAGGAAAAATCATTATACCTACATGTTTCTGGATCTGTGAAAATACTGAGGGGACCATCCTGGGTATAGACATACTAAGGGAAGTGGGAGTTTTAATAGACCCCAAGCAGGATAAGTTGCTATGGCCCGATAACCATAAGGAAGAGAGACATAAATCAAAGGGATCCAAGACAGCATGCGCCATCAGCGCTCTCCGAATAATAGACCCCAAATGGGACAAAAAGGGAGAATGGGGGGAAATTTGCCACCGATTCCCCGAACTATGGGCAAAACACAAGCAGGACTGCGGACTGGTCAAGATAAACCCAGTCAGAGTTCCCGGGCCAACCCACCGACCCCATAAACAGTATCCCCTAAAAATGGAGGCCCAGACAGCCGTACGGAGTACAGTATTGGAACTAGTTAAACAAGGAATTTTGCGAGAAACAGTGTCCGGCACTAATTCTCCAGTATGGCCCGTAAAGAAACCTGATGCGTCATATCGACTTACAATCGATTACACAGCCTTAAATAAAGTGACCCCAAAGGAATATCCAATTGTAGCAAGCCCAGCCACTATCTTTAACGGTTTAAAACCAGAACACAAAATATTCACCGTGTTAGACATCGCAAACGGATTCTGGTCCATTCCCCTGCATGAGGAATCACAAGAAAAATTCGCCTTTACAATAGGCGGCAAACAGTATACATGGACACGGGTCCCACAAGGATTCCATAACAGTCCAGCCATTTTTCACCGCCACATGGCCAGAGCTCTTGAAGACCTAGACTTAGAGGGTGAAAATAGTACCCTCTTACAATACGTGGATGACCTCCTAATAGCGTCAGAAACGAAAGAGGGACACAAGGGGGCCCTGACAAAGGTCTTTTCAGCCCTACGGGATGCGGGTTTTAAGGCAAACCCAGCCAAAGCCCAGGTAGGAAAATTGGAAGTCATATACCTGGGGTATAGGGTCAGTATGGGAAAAAGGGCTATGCCAGAGGAAAGGAAGGAGGCAATCCGCCAAATGCCAAGGCCCATAAACGTGAGAGGAGTACGTCAGGTACTCGGTCTCTTTAACTTTAGCCGGAACTTTATAGAAGGCTTCTCACACATGGCCGCGCCCCTGTATGAATTAACAAAGGGGGGTAGGGCAGCAGAAGAACCCATCGATTGGACATCCTCTCAGGAAGAAGCATTTACCAAACTTAAACAAGCCCTGACCGCCGCCCCCGCGTTAGGATTACCTGACCAAGAGAGACCCTATCACATATTCTGTCACAATCATGACGGACACTATAGCGCCGTAGTAGCCCAGGAGCACAGAGGAAACATGAGATCGGTGGCCTACTATTCCACTAGACGATCCCCCATCGTGGCAGGTATGCCCCGCTGCGTGGCCGCTATAGATTGTGCCAGATGGTCCGTACAGGTCAGTGAACCGATTATAATGACCGGAGATATTGTACTACACACCCAGCACACCCTGGTAGAATTACTTAATACGGGACGACTGAAGTCTGTCTCAAATGCTCGACGAGCAGCCTGGGAGGCGGTACTATTACCCAAAAACAAGTCAATACAGATAGTAAGGGATATGGGGCAGAACCCAGCCTCCATGATGATCATGGAAGGAGAGGACCACCAATGCATGAATGAGGAAGAGCCAGAAAATGACCTAGATAAAATAAAAGAAATACCCTTGGCCGAAGCGGACTTGGAGTTATATGTAGATGGATCCCGAAAATATGTACAGGGAAAGCCGAGGACAGGCTGGGCGGCGGTAAATGGGGAAGGAATGGTGTTACAAGCCGGAACTCTCCCAGGGGATAAATCTGCCCAGGTTGCAGAACTAACAGCCTTAACGGAAGCCCTGAAACTGGCTATGGGAAAAAGGGTTAATGTATATACTGACAGCCGCTATGCCTTCGGAATAGTACATGATTATATGGCCGCATGGAGTAGGAGGGGGTACATCACCTCTGGGGGAACCCCCATCCAACACCTGGATGTAGTAAAGTCCTTGGTGGACGCCGCGCGCGGACCAACGGAGTTAGCAGTAATAAAGGTTAAAGCGCACACCAAAGGAAAAACTCCACAACAACAAGGTAACAGGGCTGCAGACCTGGCCGCCAAAGTTATGACTGAAGCGCCCTGTGGCAGTGTAAAACCGATAGGGGGAGTCCCAGTCCCATTAATACCCCTTGAGTATAATATTGTTAAATTACATCGAGACATACCAGAACCTGAGCTGAAAATTTGGGAAGAGAAGGGAGTAATGCTATCCAGAGATAAGGTCTGGAGAAAGGAGGGACGGGTCTGTGCACCCGAGTGTATCCAACAGGAACTAATGAGGTTGTATCACGGACAAGCCCATACAGGGGCCAGCCGAATGATAAATAGCATAGGCCGATGCTGGTGGTGGCCCGGACTATCAAGCAGTGTAAGGAAGTATTGTAAGGATTGCCACATTTGTGCGCAATGTAACACCAGAAAACCAGTAAAGGTAAAATGGGGTAGACAGACCAGACCCAAGGGACCCTGGGAGAAACTACAAATAGACTTTACCGGACCATTAACCAAAAGCAAAGGAAAAACCTACTGTCTGGTAATAATCGACCAACTCACAAGGTGGGTGGAAGCTTTCGCCACCCGAAACTGTACCGCCAGTACCGTGGCCCGGATCTTGGCAGAAGAAATAATACCCCGGTGGGGAGTCCCATTACAAATAGATTCAGATAATGGAACACACTTTACCGGAAAGGTAATGAAAGAGGCTTGCGCCCTGTTGGGCGTAAGGCAGAAATTTCATATACCTTACCATCCCGAAAGTTCAGGAATGGTGGAACGAATGAATCGGACCTTAAAACGATCTCTCACAAAGGCAATTGTGGAGACGGGGCAGGGATGGGCGGAACTGTTACCCATGATCCTAATGAGACTAATGGCCACACCAAATAGCACCACCGGACTGACACCTTTTGAATTAATGACGGACGGGCAATGGCGCTTCCCGAAGGAGTAGTGACCGGAGGGGCAGATGTGGGACCTTTAAAAGACAGAATCAGAAGGTTCATAAAGCAATTATGTGCGGAACTGCACGGGCTGAGACAGGAGGTTAGAGACCAGCAGATAATCAAGGATCTGGAAAGGGATACCGAGGAACAAAAGAAAGTTATACCTGGGGTGGGAAGTCAGGTAATGTCCAGAATTATTCCAATAAAACCTGGGTTACGGCCCCGGTGGGAAGGACCCTATTTGGTATTAATGACCAGCGACACTTGTGCATGTATAGACCTGCACGGCACTGGAAAAGGAAGATGGAAACACTGGACACAATTAAAATTATACAAAGAACCCGATGAGTAACCCAGAAATCATATTGCACAAGGAAAGCAAGGATTATTGGCATAAAGTCCAAAAGGAGCCGGACGACCTTGTATTCGCGTGAATAGGATCCTGTTGCATTATGATAGTAATATTCTTCGTGGTCTGTATGTTTCAATAGATCTGGGAAACTGGCCAGGAGAGAAGAGACTGGAACAGGATTGAGTCAATAAGGATGAACTAAAATAAACTAATCACACAACTCTCTAAAAAAATTACAGAAAACGGAACACTTAATGAAACCAATGCCTGCTAACAAACAAAGGTTACAAGATGAGGAAGTGGAAGGCATTCTACTAATTTAATTGGATGTATCTGCATGGCTTGAATAATTGTAGGTTCTGTATGCGTCTATCAAGGAGTGTGTATCCGGGTACGGGGTAACCCAAGGCCCGAGATAGTAGAAGTAGTAAGAATGGAATAAGAAAGGAGGATGAGGAGCTTCTCGCAGGAGATCCCTCAGCCACTCTTATGAGAATGGTGTAAGACCCGATCTATAGCCCTAAAATTACAAGGAATGAATTGGACACGGTAATTAATAACCAGGCCGGCCAACCATAAGACGGGAGTGGCAGAACCAGGATTGGTGAGTGATGACAGTCTCGAAAGGACACGTCACGCACCCACCGGGGGATGGAGGACGAGCTCGAACCAGAAGCTCAAACCATTGATGCAGGGCTCTGGGGCCCCGGGAATGGCAACATAAGAACAAAGACAAAAAAAAAAGACCACATATACCGCGTGGGGTGAAACCAGCTCATAAATTGGTTTATGTCATACCCATGTATAACCTAGACTGGTAGAAGGCCAGAGAGTGCACGCTCGGGCAAATACCAGGCAACAGGAATACATGTTGACCTGTATTGGAACAGTTGTCCAATAGGTCAAAAGGGGAGACTGAAGTAAGATATTAAAAAATTGGACATTACAAGGGCAAGACGGGCATGACTCATTTGCAGAGAAGCAGGTCTCTAACAAGATTAACAGAAGCAGACTAACAGAAAACGGCTAGCACAGTTCTGGAAACCACATCATGGGCTAGCACAACATTGTGTGTAAATTATGTGTTATCTTTGTATAAACCGCCACCCTCGGATAATGAGTAAATGTGTAACTTTTAAAATTAATTGGATCTCCGTAAGGGTAAGGCAGAAATGTTGTATAAATGTGTGTGCTTTGATTAGCTCGGTGGAGTTGGACTTACGCAGCGATGTAAGAGGTTCTCCCCAGGCCTGAATAAACCGTTGTGACTTCAATTACTTGGTCTGTCTTTCTTTCAACAAGCCAGTAGCGTCGACCTTGTATATCACTTGGTCCGCACTTTGGGGGCTTACTTCAGTAATACTGACTTGAAGTGTGCTAATGTAATAATTTTTCTTTAAGCTTTTAGCCTGGGTTTGTTAAGTAGGAAGAATGTATGATTCAATTCTGAAGTAGTGACCACTGAACTTTTGAACTGAGACTGACCTTGCAGCACCGGCAGCTTTTAATACGAAGTAATCGCCTGCTTAATGAGAGAAGTTAATTGGCAATTGCATACTGGTTGTTAAGATTCACGGTGCTGTAATCAATGATATGAATGCAAGGACAAAAGTTAGTCCTGCAAAAGGAAAATATCTGGGTAAATAGTATATTTTTAATTAAAGTTTCTATAGAATGGGACAATTAAAGGTTTCACTTGGTGAAATAGCAATTATATGCAACAAGACCAACATTTTTGATAAGATAACAAAGTAAGGGAGTTAATAAATCTATGAATACTTGGCATCAACCTTTCAAGAACCTTACTCATTTTGAGGAATAGATAGAACATCTAATCATAATTTAAAAAAAAATCATTCTCGGGATGTGGGCGTCACTGCCAAGGCCATCATTTACTGCCCATGCCTAGTTGCCCTTGAGAAGGTGGTGGTGAGCCTTCTACTTGAACCACTGCAGTCCGTGTGGTGAAGGTGTTCTCATAATGCTGTTAGGCAGGGAGTTCCAGGATTTTGACCCAGCGACAAATAAAAATCAACCTCTAACAAAGTCATTATTAGCCCATTTAAAATAACGCTTTTGTTAAAGTAGCGACATAGGAATTTTACATAAGTGCATTAGCCAGTGCACTAAAAAGAGCATACAACGACTTTCAAAATGAGTGAACAATCTAACTTTTGGTAGCTTTAAGGATCTACATTCAAGCCACATGTTTGTGTTTCTGAAAAATCCAGAATAAATGATCTGGGTGTGGAATTTCGACTACCAACTTGCACGTTTGACTCTGTAATCATAGAATCATAAAATACAGCACAGAAGGAGGCCATTTGGCCCATCGTGCCTGTGACGGCTCTTTGATAGAGATATCCAATTAGTCCCACACCCCATAGCCCTGTAAATTTTTCTCTTCAAGTATTTATCCAATTTCCTTTTAAATGTTACTATTGAATCTGCTTCCACCACCCTTTCAGGCAGTGCATTCCAGATCACAACAACTCGCTGAGTAAAAAAATGTTTCCTCATTTGGCTTGTTTTTTTGCCAATCCCCTTAAATCTGTGGCCTCTGGTTACCGACCCTTCTGCCACTAGAAACAGTTTCTCCTTATTTACTCCATCAAAACTGTTCATGATTTTGAACACCTCTATCAAATTTCCTCTTAACCTTCTCTGCTCTAAGGAGAGCAGCCCCAGCTTCTCCAGTCTCTGCACATAACTGAAGTCCCTCATCCCTGGTACCATTCTAGTAAATCTCTTCTGCACCCTCTGCAAGGCCTTGACATCCTTCCTGAAGTGTGGGCCCCAGAATTGAACACAATACTCCAGCTGAGACCTAACCAGTGTTTTACAAAGGTCTAGCATAACTTCCTTGATTTTGTAGACTATGCCACTATTAATAAATCCAAGGATCCCACATACGTTTTTAACAGCCTTCTCAACTTATCCTGCCAACTTCAAAGATTTGTGTACATACACCCCCAGGTCTCTCTGTTCCTACACCCCCTTTTAAGTTGCACCATTTAATTTATATTGCCTCTCCTCATTCTTCCTATCAAAATGTATCACTTCTCACTTCTCTGTTTCAAATTTAATCTGCCATGTGTTTGCCCATTTCACCAGTCTGTCTACGTAAACTTGAGGTCATCCAAAACTCGGCTGCCCATGTCCTTTCTCGCACCAAGTCCTGTTCACCCATCACCCCTGTGCGCGCTGACCTACATTGGCTCCAGGTTAAGCAGCGCCTCGATTTCAAAATTCTCATCCTTGTTTTCAAATCCCTCCATGGCCTCGCCCCTCCCTATCTCTGTAATCTCCTTCAACCCCACAACCCCCAAGATATCTGCGCTCCTCTAATTCTGCCCTCTTGAGCATCCCTGATTATAATCGCTCAACCATTGGTGGCCGTGCCTTCTGTTGCCTAGGCCCTAAGCTCTGGAATTCCCTGCCTAAACCTCTCCACCTCGCTACCTCTCTTTCCTCCTTTAAGACGCTCCTTAAAACCTACCTCTTTGACCAAGCTTTTGGTCACCTGCCCTAATTTCTCCTTATGTGACTCGGTGTCAAATTTCTTTGTCTTTTAAAATTCCTGTGAAGCGCCTTGTGATGTTTTACTACATTAAAGGCGCTATATAAATACAAGTTGTTGTTGTTGTTGTTGTCCTCCTGAAGTCTGTTACTATCCTGTTCATTGTTTACTACATTTATGAGCTTCGTGTGATGTGCAAACCCAAGTCCAGGTCATTAATATATATCAAAAAGAGCAGTGGTCCTAATACTAGCCCCTGGGTAACACCACTGTATACTTCATTCCAGTCTGAAAAACAACCGTTCACTACTACTCTCTGCTTTCTGTCCCTTAGCCAATTTTGTATCCATGCTGCCACTGTAATACAACAACACTCCACAAGATGTCAGTTCATATCGTAACTGGGCCTATCTTGCATGCAGGACAGTTCACTGACATAATGCTGTGTTAACAACTTCAGTGCTGGAGTTTCATTTAATTAATTCAAATTTATTTGAATCTTGGTGGAAAACATACATCATTGTTCATATGTACATAATCTCGCTCTAGATGAATATATTATGCATTAATATATTGTAATGAATGTTTAATGAATGAAAGTTTTTAGAAAGTTCTTAAAATGTTTATAACTGAAAACATGCATACAGCTTTGCAAACTACTCACCTCCTCAATATCTGTTGTCTTGCAAGACAGTATATCTGGCCAGTAAACATTTGTACATGCAAGCAGTATAGTCATTGAATTGCTGAAGATCAAGCAACATTTTTTTAATATAACAAACTTGCATTTATATAGTGTTTTTAACATAATAAAATGTCCCAATGTGCTTCATAAGGGTCAAAAGCATTGAGCATAAATGGGAGAGTTTAGAGAGGAGACCAAAGGTGTGGTTGAATAGATAGAATTTGAGAAAGAATTTAAGCAGAGGAAGAGAGGAAGTGAAATGAAGGGATTTAATGAGGGAATTCCAGAAAGTAGGGCTAAGATAGCTGAAAACTCTGCCACAATAGTGGTATGTAGAGCAAGAAGAATCTACAAGGCACAAGTCAGGAGTGTGATGGAATAATCTCCATTTGCCTGGATGGGTGCAGCTCAACAACACTCAAGAAGCTCAACATCATCCAGGACAAATCAGACCGCTTGAGCTCACTGATAAACCCAATAGTATTGGTGCATCTGTTTGCTGTTGCTCTACTGACACCTCCGCCTGTTATAAAAGTGTACCACACTGCTTAGGCATAACAAAAGAGCATCTACAAAAGGGCAATGGATATGCACAATGTATAAAATGGTACTTCCCAGAAGATACAGCAGTTTGCAATTTAGCTTTGTGCAATGCTTGATACGGCTGCAAAGGAGGAAGAAATGTACGGATACCAGGAGCAAGGCAAAGGTGAGTGTCTCCCTCACTTTTGCACAACTTCAGGAGGTAAGCCACTTGTCACAGAGTGCCCAGCTTCTGCTCTTATAGCCACAGTGTTGAGATGGCTGAAATAACAACAGAAAATGCTGGAAAAACTCAGCAGGCGAGGCAGCATCCGTGGAGAGAGAAACAGAGTTAACGTTTCAGGTCGAAGACCTTTCGTCAGAACTGGAAATAGCAGGAAATGAAATAGATTTAAGGCAAGGATAAAGCTGGGAAAAGGGGGAGGGGATGAAAGAACAAAAGGAGAGATTAAGAGACATTAAGAGATGATCGAGGCAAGAGGTGGTGTTAATGTGACAGGTTGAGGCTAAAAGAAGTGTGAAATGCACTGGCAGAATGAAGGACAGCTGCCAGCTTCTAGGAGGGGAAAAAAAGGGAAGGGGGGGAGGGGGCAAACAAAAGGGTGGATGAAAAAAACATATAAATGTGATAGGGGCTAGGTTATGATCTAAAATTGTTGAACTCGATATTGAGTCCAGAGGGCTGTAGCGTGCCTAAACAAAAGATGAGGTGCTGTTCCTCGAGCTTACGCTGCGCTTCCGTGGAACAGTGTAATAGGCCGAGGACGGTGAGGTCAGAGTGGGAGTGAAGCGGTGAATTAAAGTGACAGGCGACCGGGAGCTCGGGGTCCCCCTTACGGACTGAATGGAGGTGTTCCGCAAAGCGGTCACCCAATCTGCGTTTGGTCTCCCCAATGTAGAGACCACCACATCGTGAGCAGCGAATACAGTATACTAAATTGCAGGAAGTACAAGTAAATCGCTGTTTCATCTGGAAGGAGTGTTTGGGGCCCTGGACAGTGGGAAGAGGGGAGGTATAAGGGCATGTGTTGCATCACCTGCGCTTGCACGGGAAGGTGCCGGGCGAAGGGGAAGGGGTGCTGGGGGTGGTAGAGGAGTGGACTAGGGAGTCGCGGAGGGAGCGGTCCCTGCGGAATGCTGAAAGGGGAGGTGAGGGGAAGATGCGTTTGGTGGTGGGATCACGCTGGAGGTGGCGGAAATGGCGGAGGATGATCCGTTGAATGTGGAGGCTGGTGGGGTGAAAGGTGAGGACAAGGGGAACTCTATCGTGGTTCCGGGAGAGAGGGGCAGGGGTAAGGGCAGAAGTGCGGGAGATAGACCGGACACGGTCGAGGGCCGTGTCGACCACGGTAGAGGGGAATCCTCGGTTGGGGAAAAAGGAAGACATGTCGGAAGCACTGGTATGGAAGGTGGCATCATCAGAGCAGATGCGGCGGAGACGGAGAAACTGGGAGAATGGAATAGAGTCCTTACAGGAGGCGGGGTGGGAGGAAGTGTAGTCCAGGTAGCTGTGGGAGTCAGTGGGCTTGTAGTGAATGTTAGTCAATAACCTATCCCCAGAGATAGAGACGGAGAAGTCGAGGAAGGGAAGGGAAGAGTCGGAGATGGACCATGTGAAGGTGAGGGAAGGGTAGAAATTGGAAGCACAGTGAATGAAATGTTCTAGTTCAGGGCGAGAGCAGGAGACGGCACCGATACAGTCATCAATGTACCGGAAAAAGAGGTGAGGGAGGGGACCTGAGTAGGACTGGAACAAAGAGTGTTCCAAATATCCCACGAAAAGGCAGGCATAGCTAGGACCCATGCGGGTATTCATAGCAACACCTTTAATTTGGAGGAAATGGGTGGAGTCAAAGGAGACGTTGTTCAATGTGAGAACAAGTTCAGCCAGGCGGAGGAGGGTGGTGGTGGTGGATGGGGACTGGTTGGGCCTCTGTTCAAGGAAGAAGCGGAGCGCCCTCAGGCCATCCTGGTGGGGAATGGAGGTGTAGAGGGATTGTACGTCCATAGTGAAAAGGAGGCGGTTGGGGCCGAGAAACTGGAAACTGTTAAAATGGCGGAGGGCGTCAGAAGAGTCGCGGATGTAGGTGGGAAGAGACTGGACAAGGGGAGAAAAAATAGAGTCGAGATAGGAAGAGATAAGTTCCGTGGGGCAAGAACAGGCTGAAACGATGGGTCTACCGGGGCAGTCCTGTTTGTGGATCTTGGGAAGGAGGTAGAAGCGGGCTGTGCGGGGTTGGGGAACTATGAGGTTGGCGGCCATGGGAGGAAGATCTCTAGAGGAGATGAGATCAGTGACGGTCTTGGAAATGGTGGTTTGATGTTCGGTAGTGGGGTCATGGTCCAGGTGGAGGTAGGAGGAGGTGTCGGAGAGTTGGCGTTCAGCTTCCGCTAGGTAGAGGTCGGTACGCCAAACAACAACAGCACCACCCTTGTCAGCAGGTTTAATGACAATGTCGGGATTGGATCTGAGGGAATAGAGTGCTGCAAGTTCAGAGGGAGGTAGGTTGGAGTGAGAGAGGGGAGCAGAGAAATTGAGACGGCTGATATCACGCCGGCAGTTGGCAATAAAAAGATCTAGAGAGGGTAAGAGGCCAGAGGGAGGGGTCCAGGTGGAACGAGAATTCTGAAAGCGGGAGAAAGGGTCAGCCGTACGGGGGGAAGACTCCTGGCCAGAGAAGTGGGCACGGAGGCGAAGGCGGCGGAAAAAGAGCTCAGCATCGTGCCGAGCTCAAAATTCATTGAGGTGGGGGCGTAAGGGGATGAAGCTCAGGCCTTTGCTGAGGACTGATCGTTCGGGGTCAGAAAGGGGAAGGTCAGAAGGGATAGTGAAAACGCGGCAAGGGGTGAGATTGGGAGAAGGGGGGTCAGAGGAAAGTGAAGGGGAAGAAGGTTCCGGAGCGACGTTGGTGTTCAAGAGTTGATGAAGTTTGCGATCCTTGACATCAGAAAGGAAGAAAAAAAGTTTTTTGTTGAAGCGTCGGATGAGTCGAAGGATGAAATGGAACTGTGGACCCGGACAGCTTTGAGATAGAGTGCGTCGGTGCTGCTGAAGAGAGAGGTCGAGAGTGTTCATGTGGCGCCGCATGGCGTTGAGCGTGGATCTCAAGATGCGGCGAGAGCAGTAGTTCGAGGAACGATGAATATCTTGGAGATATTTGTAATCCTGGGTGGATCCGAAACACGAAGGGTCGAAGTTGAGTTGGAATCCATGTGGAATAAGACGGAACCGGAGACAGTTGCTGAGGAAAGTAATGTGGCTGTGAAACCGAGTCTGGTTTGGTTAAGGTTCCAATGATGACCTTCAAAATGTTGATGATAGGGGAGTCAGCGATGATGGTGTCATTGAAGGTCGGGGTAGATGGTTGGGCTTTCTCTTGTTAGAGATGGTCATTATCTGGCACCAGTGACGTAGGCAGTATTATTTTTAGGGGGTGTTTGGATATGAGCTTGCCAGACCAAACTACTTCAAAAGGTTTGTTTTTCAAATAGGAATTTCACAATAAGGTTCAAATAGAAATATTACTTCCATAATCTAACAATTAAAATAAAGCAAATGAAAAGAAAGTACAGTCTTATCAGATAAAAACTCTATAGCATGAAGTCCAAGAGTTGGTTATGTGTTGCTAGTCTATCAGTAACTTCACTACTATTCATTGTAATATCCTGGTGAGCATTTAGAAGCACAAACCCAATGAATCAGTTTTCACTGGTTGAATTGCAGAATGTCTAGCTCTGGGAGAACACCCTTTTTTGTGTTCTATGTAATAATTTAAGGCAGATTCTTTCAAAAGGAGTGTTCCGATAAAAAAAATTACAACATTTTAGTGGGCATTTGGACACCTTGAACCATGTCTGGCACTTACATGGCACAAATGTTATCTACCATTTGTAGCACAAGCTGGGATGTTATCCACGTTCTGATGTAGGTTGGCATGCTTCATTATTGGAGGTGCTGTAACAATGGAATCATTAGCGAATGACCTCATTCCTGACTTTTATAGCAAGCTGTCACCCTTCAAGAGCTGCTCCCTTTCTGGCTTTGCGCTATAAGCCAAGCTCTTTGGCCAAGTTTTACCTGTGCCTGTTTGAAATGGGGTGGGGCTTATGCAGTAAAATTCAGCACAACCCACCCACATTTGCTGGAATCACAAAATTGGGGCTAATTTGTAATGCGTGGTATGTATCAAAAATAAAGCATTCAAGAGTTTCTTTGTCATGGAATTTCCATTTTTAGTCCACACTCTACATCTTTGGTAAATTCACTTCCAGCAGAGAGCTGCAGCTGAAGGGCGTGTGGGTTGGAGAATTGGCACTACAGTGTCACAAACTGATCTGCGAATCTTGCTCCCTTTCAGTGTGGCTTCCCACTGGGAGTGTAGGATCGGTGCATTTACCCTTATGTTCCTATTGTTGGCAGTCTCACCTGAGTTTATTCATACTGTTATTTTTTTTTAGGATTTGGAGCTTTATTTACTGTTATTGTAGTCTGCCCATATGAACAATCCTTTCATTCACAGAGTAAGCACTTTCTTCCAGTTCCCATTGTTAATTGTGGACAAATTCCAACACTTCTTGTTTTGTTCTTGCCAGTCTCAGTCTTGGTGTCACAGTTTTCTTCACTTCTGATCATTTGTCTCCTATTTCCTGGTCTTACAATTCAATATCGTCACTCTAATTCCTTCTCATCAGAACTCCTTTTCTCCAATACGGCAAGTTTCCAACCATCTGTGTGAGTTTTAACTCTTTAAAATACTGTAAAAAGAGAGCAGTCATAATTTTGAACTGAGCAGTCACACTGGGAATATGAGTTCTTTGCAGTGATCCATAAATGTTTGTTCCTTTCCTGGTCCCAATACTAGTACACTGGCACCATTGCACTGAGTAGGAAGTGTGCTAGGACAGAATGAAATGGTTAATGAACTAGGGCAGCATTAGCTTTTGTTTTACAAATAACATTTTTAGATTATTGTACATTTGGGTCAGTCCTGTGATGATTGGAATGAGGGTATTTTTTTTTACCTCTTAAAAAACATATCAGGCATCATAGCCAGTAGACAGCCACTCTGCTGACATATGTAGCTCTCATTGTATGAGGGTGGATCAACATCTTTCTCATTCCTGGATATTGACCTCGAGTTTTCTTCATATTTCATGGAGATTACATCAAAATTGAAAAGGAAAAATTGCTTGCACTGATATCACCAGAAACAGTATGCAATTCACAAATCAATTAACTTTGCATTCAAACTGGCATAGTTCATCTAATCTCCCCATCTCCTCCCTTCCTTCCTCTCGCCTCCCTCGTTCCCCTTGCCCCCTTATTCCCTCTCTCGCCCCCTTTCCCCTCCCTCACCATCCCTTTCCCCTCCCTCGCCATCCCTTTCCCCTCCCTCGCCCCCTTATTCCCTCTCTTGCTCCCTTATTTCCTCTCTCACCCCCTTTCACCTCTCTCACCCCCCTTATTCCCTCCCCCGCCCCCTTATTCCCTCCCCCGCCCCCTTATTCCCCTCCCTCGCCCCCCTCCATGTCCATCCTCGTCTCCTGAGCTTGCACGCGTGGGAACACGAACCCCCGAGATTATGGACGGCTCCCTTTCTTTTTGGATCGCCATGTATAAACTCACCAGCAGAGCGGGTCGGAGACCTATTTTAAAGGCGTAGTGTATCGACGGGAATTTACGGTGCTGTGAGCGGGTCCGGCGCTGTTAGGGGTTCTTGGAATCCACCGAGTGCAGAGTTTGTGGGGATTAGATAACAGTGCCACATCCTGTGGGGTGGAGTTGATGTCATCGCTGCTCGAGGGAAAGCTGATTCTTTCCTCCTTGAAGCCAGAGTGAGAGAGGTTGGAAACTGCGGGCTCTCCGTTCAGTCAATGCGATGCAAGATCTTAAAGGAAATACCATGACATTCTCTAACACTTGGGCTACTGTTCTGTAGAGCTGAACTCTTGGTATGTAAACTGACAAAAGTTTCTTTAATTTATTTTTTCCGTGTTTAAAAAGTAGGAACTCTGCGTCTTTAAAGGAAATGCTGCAGTTATGGGAATTTATTTTGAGAAGTTTGCAGTGTCATCTGAAACCAGTATTGTTGATCTTGTAACCCTCTAGCTTATCTAGAAAATATTTTGTGAAGGAGGAAGCATTGCTTCGCTCAAACTTATGTAGCAGTCTTTCTTAAATTCCATCCCTTAATGTCAGCCGTGGCTCAGTTGGTAGCACACTCGCCTCTGTTTTGGAACATAGGAACAGGAGGAGGCCATTGAGCCTGTTGCGCCATTCACTGAGATCATGGCTGATCTGCGACCTAACTCCATATGAGTCGGAAGGTTGTGGGTTCAAGCCCCACTCCAGAGACTTGAGCACAAAAGCTTGACTGATGCACTAGTGCAGTACTGAGAGAGTGCTGCACTGTCGGAGGTGCCGTCTTTTGGGTGAGACGGTAAACTGAGGCTCTTTCAGGTGGAAGTAAAAGGTGGCATGGCACTATTCGAAGAATGGCAGGGGAGTTCTCCCCAGTGTCCTGGCCAATGTATATCCCTCAACCAACATCAGTTAAAAAAAAAAATTATCTAGTCATTATCGCATTGCTGTTTGTGGAACCTTGCTGTGAGCAAATTGTCTGCTGCATTTCCTACATTACAACAGTGACTGCACTTCAAAAGTACTTCATTGGCGGTAAAGTAAATTGGGATGTCGTGAAAGACTCTCTAATACCTTTTTTTTAACATTTTAAAGTTTCCAAAATTGTTTTTTATTAACATTGTTAATAAGCCAACTTTTTTTCCCTGTAGATTATCCTCCCATCAACTTTTCCATTTATGTTCTGGTGTAAAAACACCAACAAAAAGTATAGCAACAAGGAAGGTTTCTATACTTTATGGCTTCTTATTGTATGGTCATTTATTATATGCTGTCAGCTGGTGATTCTGTTCTCGTTCCTGCCATAGTTATTTTTATTCTCTTTGACCAACACTTCTTGGATGCCACCCGCCCCCCCACTTATATCATTCCTTATCTTGATCTGTTTTATTGCTGTCCACTGACCTGGACCCTGAAATAAGCAATGTCTACTGTTACAAAATGGTTATTCAGGATCGTGCTGAAAATGTGAGGTCAACGACAAATCAAAATATTTTCTTAATGGTGAGAGACTAGGAGCTGTGGAAGAGCAAAGGGTGTCCATGTACACAGGTATAAAAAGTAACTAAAAGACTAATGGAATGTTGGCTATTTATCTCTCGTGGGTTGGAATACAAAATTGAGGAAGTTATGCTTCAGTTGTTCTGAACCTGTGTTCTGAGTACTGTGTTCAGTTTTGGTCACTGCACTTCAGGAAAGATAAATTGGCCTTCGAGGGGGCACCGTGTAGATTCACTAGAATTATATCAGCACTTTAAAGGGTTAAATTATGAGGACAGGTTCCATAAATTTGATTTGTATTTTCTTGCGTTTAAAAGGTTGAGGAGTGATCTAATCGAGGTATTTAAAATGATTAAAGGATTCAACAGCGTAGATACAGAGAAACTATTTCCTTTGGTGAGTTAATCCAGAACAAGGGAGCATAATGTCAACATTAGAACCAGGCATTTAAGAGTGAAATCAGGAAGCACTTTTTCTAAGCTATTCTAAAATGTAATATATTTAATAGTTTGCATGCGTGTGTTTAATTGGAGTGCAGTGAACTATCGCAATAGGAATAAAGAAGTAATTTTGAAATAACATTAGGATGTTTAATAGGCCTCACTTAAAAAAAATTCTTAAGGCAATAAAGGGAGGAGAATTGTTCTGGTTGCTATTTGTATTAACATTGTAAACACATTCTTTTATAGCACATTTATGATGCTGCTGCACGTTCTGACCAGAGCAGTTTTAACCTTAAGAATTAATGTGCTTTGAGAAAACATGTTGGATCTCAATAATTCAGGCCTTGGCTTCCAAAATCTCGTGTAATTTGTGTGTTGTGTATAAAATGGTTAACTAATGCAGAGGGAGTTTTGGCAGTGTAATGACGAAGTTAGGATTTAATTGTTGTCTTCCAAAGGTGGAGAACATTGATGAGGAAGGCAGTGAAGAAAAATATGTTTTTTAAAGCACCTTTTAATTTTTCTCCTGTCTAATCATTTTGGCAACAACAACTTGGATTTATATAGCGCCTTTAATGTAGTAAAACGTCACAAGGTGCTTCACAGGAGCATTTATCAAACAAAATTTGACACTGAGCCACATAAGGAGATGTTAGGACAAGTGACCAAAAACTTGGTCAAAGAGATAGGTTTGAAGGAGCACCTTTAAAGGAGGAGAGAGAGGTGGCGAGGTTTAGGGAGGAAATTCCAGAGCCTAGGGCTCATACAGTTGAAGGCACGGCCACCAATAATGGAGCGATTAAAATCGGGGATTCGCAAAAGGCCAGAATTGGAAGAGCGCAGAGATCTCTGAGGTTTGTAGGGCTGGAGGAGGTTACAGAAATAGGGAGGGGTGGGGGGTCATGAAAGGATTTGAAAACAAGGATGAGACTTTTAAAATCGAGGCAAGCACAGGGGTGATGCGTGATCAGGACTTGGTGTGAGTTAGGATCTGGGCAGCAAAGTTTTGGATGAGCTCAAGTTTATGGAGGGTGGAAAGTAGGAGGCCGGCCTGGAGAGCATTGGAATAGTCAAGTCGAGAGGTAACAAAGTTATAACTTTTTAATTTGGAATAGGACTGTGTTCAAATCCATCCTTTCCAGTTTTTAATCTTTGCAAAATATGACCCAGTATCAACCAACATTTTCAGTTATCTCGTCACCCCTCTTTAGCTTGGTGTCCATTTTCCTTATAGTTCCGTGAAGCACCTTGGGACAATTTTCTCCTTTAAAGGTACAATACAAATAAAAGCTGCTGCTGCTAGTCTGCAGAGAATGGCTATGGGAAATGTTGTCGAAGATCACTTTCAGCCTTTTCCACTAGCCCATTAAGCACTCCACACTGGATGTATTTTCGCTGTTACCGCCGGGCAGAAAACCAATGAAGTCAGTTGAAGTGGAAAATCAGGCGGGATGTATTCTGGAAAGCCGATCCACCTGTTTTCCGCCTGGCGATTAAAGCAGAAAATTCATCCCATTGAGTCTGTTTGGCCCTCTTTTTTTTCTTCTGGTGTGTAGGACCTTGCACTTTGCTGTGTTGAATTTCATCTGCCATTGTAGTGTCACTTGCAAATATTTTCTTGGTTCTTCTTTAGTTCCTTGCCTGCTTCATCAGATCAGACTGACAACTTCTTTTTCCCCAATGTCCCAAATTTAAATTTACAAAATTGCATTGCATTTCCAAATCTAGGTTGGTTTATGTGGATTAGAAACAGCAGGGGCCCTAGCACCCATCCTTGGGATGTATCATCCAGTACATCTACCCAGTCTGACATCACTCCCATCGGTACCCATTGCTTCTTCTCCTTTAGCCAATTTCTCATTCACTTCCAAGTTTTATGTAAGATACCCACTGGTTTAAGCTTCTAAAGCAGCCTTTCACGTCAAACTTTATTGAAGGCTTTCATGGAGGTCTCAGTACACAACATCACCACTTGCATGGGGGTCACTTCAAAAAAGTCAAGGAGTTCGGTCAGCACGATCACGCTCCTGAAATCATATTTTCAGAGGTAATTCTCAAGTTTGACCCGAATGATCAATTCTGTTATTTTGCAAATTATTCACAAGATCCTACAACATAGATAAAATGAGGAAGGCCATTTGACCCGTCTTGAGTCCCTCCATCAGGCTTTAATGTGGCTGACCTGATTGTTGAATATATTTTGAGATTAATGTTCATTTTTAGAACTAAAGACATTTTCTTAATCCTTCTCAAAAAAAACTAGGATCTCAAGAATTTAAGATGGTATACTGAAAGATTAAAATTGCCATTATGTTCAGTGATACTGATTACAACTCAAATTAACATAGATTATATTGACAAGGATAATTGATGGTAAACTGTATTTACAAATAGTACAAGATAGATTCTTAAGGAAACTGTAGATTGTTTTCATTGTCTTCAGGCAGATTACCATGCATTTTATTTGGGCTTTTCTGCAACATGATTAAATATTATGCTTAAAATTTTCTATGATACGTTAACAAATGTTGATGATCCATTAAATTGCCGAATTGGGGAGGATTAAACTAGGATTCACAATCTAGATCACTGGGTCCAGTAGCTAACACGCATGTAATGCAAGTGCAGATACCTTTTTGTTTCTCCCTGTGGACAATGCATGTTCTCTGCTTATCATCTCCCCCAGATGAAGGCAACATGGTAGCGATCACATGCACTCAAATGCAGTCATGAGGCTGTATCCTACCACTCAGCCACAATGAGTTGTTGTTGTTTCAGTGTTTCAGGTACCATGAAATGTTTTGTACCCAATTGAAATATGCAGCAGAAAATGGTACATTGTTATCTGTAAAATATGATTTTCACTTTTATTTGTTCAATGCATAATAACTGAGGTGATCTTGACTATATAATTGAAAAGTATAACTAAGTGGAAAATATGGCAGTTGGGAGATGCATTGCTTGGATATAATTAGCTTGCTTGTGTTAAAAACTGCGACAGCTGTATCCTTACAGATGACAGAACTATTGTACTGTCACAACCATCTGGCCTCGTAAAAGCTACTTTAATTGGGTTGTTTGTTTCTTGAACCTTTTGTAAATTTATGGATAGTTTGACATGTAACCCCTAACCTGCTGAACAGCTGTGTCATGTTAGTTCATCAAATGCTGTAACGTGATGCAGGTTAATGAATGAATTATGTTTTTTTTCATTCTTCTGTTTAGTCATCAGCAACCCTTGATGGTGAACCTTGAAGCATTGGTTACCATTTTGGACCTTTAGCTTCTAGGGCAGCCAAATCCAAACTGTAGAATGACATTTGGGAAGAACAGTGGGAGGAAGGAATGGAGTGCGTCGGGCATTTTTTTTACTTTCAAATTCCAGCAGAAAATTGGCATTGCTTTGAAACTTCATTACAGCCCCTGTAGTTAGCTTATCTAGCTATATAAAAGTTTTGCATCTAGTGTATATCCGTAGAGCATCACATCCCTCAATCAAACCCCAAAAGTTTCTGTAGGACAAAAAAAATTGTTTGGTTCAAATATCATATTAATTTTTTTTTAAATCACTGAGCTATGCTAATTGCCTCAAATACCACTTTCATTCATTAAGCAGGAAGGGAAAAGGAACTAACACAAAAGTGAACCATTCAAATTGCTCATGTGTTTGAGCTTTCAGTAATGAAGTTGGTTTCGGAGATAGATGTGTATATAGTAAATTATAACACTTGAACAATTACATAATTCATACTAAAATGCTGAAACTTGCCCATAAAGTTGTCTGAATGTTGTTTTTATATCTCTGCAGTAACATTTCCCTCCAGAGGCTCAAGGGTCGTGGAAAGGCGCTTTACTGCTTGCCTGCAGCATAAAACGTTCAGTCAGGCTTTGCTGTATTTTCTTTCCTCTTATTCGTGTCACTTTATTTTTCATTTAAAGGCATTTTGTCTTCAACTCTGGCTAATCACGCGTGTGACTTGAGGCTCTACTTGCACATGTGTGATCATTCCCTATTTTCAGTTGAATCTGATTGTGGCCATATTTTCCAATTGCACAGTTCAAAGTTTTTTGCTGGTTTTGTATAGCCTACAGTTAAGAGATGCATACACCAGGGATAGCTGTATATAATATAATACACACAGCCGTGAACAGATGAAGGAGAAAAATACAGAAGAATTAAAAAAAATTAGACAATCTAAACCTATTGGGCCGGATCTTGCTGGAGCGGAGCATCTCATGGCATGCCTCGTTAGTTAGACTTTTTTCTGCGCCCTTCAACTCAAAACATTTTTGCGCCTCAAGTTGCTGGAAGTGCGAACTGATAACGGTGCGGCGAGGGCAACGGAGTATTAGGGAACTCGGTGAAAGGTCAGACCGACAGTGTATCTCCTTAATCAATGAGATTTAAGGATTAAGAAAGAAACAGGAATTTCTGAGAATTAAAGCCAAATCAGGTACAGAAAAAGAAATAGAGAGGGAAAGAAAGATTGGATTAAGAGGCAGAAAGGAAAATTTAAAAATTTGACTTTTTAAAAATCTCTTAAAAGCAATTTACCACCTGATGGAATGAGACCACAGTTTAAATTGTTAAATTTTTGGACCCGAGAGTTTGATTGGCACTACATTAACAATTATCACGTTAAAAAGGTGCTTGCGTTGTTAATTACCAGACTTAACTTTTTGTGGCAAGTTTAATGGGCAATTAATGTGCAAATTCAGCAAGTTCTTAAAAATAACGGGGAAACTAAGGGCGAGATGCCGCTTGTGCAATGTGAATGGTGGAGCAGTGTAAATCGGCCAGCAAGTTCTGGAGATTCACAACTCACAGCGTATCTCTTAATCCCCTTAACATTCTGGTTGATGCACATTAATAACGGCGTGCGTCATTAAAGAACTAGACGGGAAATGAGGAGAAATTATTTCACAGAGGGTTGTTATGAACTGGAACACGCTACCTGAGAAGGTGGTGTAATCAAATTCCATCGGAACTTTCAAAAGGCAATTGGACATGTATTTGAAGAGAACTAATTTGCAGGGTTATAGGGAGACAGCTCTTTTAAAGAGCCAGCACAGGCATGATGGGCCAAATGACCCCCTCCTGTGCTATGATTCTAAGAGACAGAAAAAAGTGACAGAAAGGAAAAGGCTTGAAAAAAATTTAAATTTAAAATCTCCAACAACAATTAAAACCTGAAGGATTGAGACTCCATATTTGTAATCGTTAATTTTCAGTGCCATTGACTGGGAGTAATTAACACTTATGTCGTCAAAAGGGTACTTAGACTGAAATGGACAAGACTTAACTTTCTGTGGCGAGTTTAGTTCGTAACTACCGCGCAAAAACAGCAACTTCACGCCAATGAATGCATTTCAGTAGTGAGGCAGACAGCAAAATGATGCTTTCATGAAGCTAATAGCGGTGCAGTGCATCTTGGGCAACAACTTTTGGATTTCAGCCTTCAGCTGCGCATCTGCCCTCGCCTAAAATTGCTGTAGCATTTGCGCATAAATAACGGCGAGTGTCATAAAATTAACTGCACAATGGCCTTCTTCCGTGCTGTAACCATTCTATGATTCTGTGAATGTACTTTGCAGTCTTTTCAACTTCTTGTGAATTTTATTTAAATATCATTGACCATGCAATTACAAATTGGATAACGTCAGTTATGAGCTTGCAGGACTTTTTGAAAAGGAAGTAGGATTGTGTAGATGAAGTGACTTGCAGTACACAGAAAACATCCTGTGGTGGATGTAATAGCATCTGAGTTTCTCAAATGGGAACGTTCATTTTCCCAGCAGTAACAGCCTCTCACCTCTTAAGTAAACAAGATTCTTTAAGTAAAAAGGCTCTGCTGTTAAAAAAAAATTTCTGGCAAATGCTAACTCCGATAAGGAATTGTAAAAAAAAAAATGCATTCCATAGATGCAGTGCAGACAGACTGCTTTGATGGCTCCTTTGAACTACACTTTCATTTAACATCATTGTGGTGGGTTTCAGTAATGGATTCCAGCTAGCTAATCACACATACATTTGAAAGGATATCTGTTAAACTTAACTTTCATTTACTCTTGTAACAGCCAATAAATCTACAGAAATTATTGTTGCGATATGGCATTGGAAATTTTCCAAAATCCCTGTTTATACAGTACATAACATAAGAACATAAGTAATAGGAGCAGGAATAGGCCATTCGGCCCTTCGAGCCTGCTCCGCCATTCAGTAAGTTCATGGCTGATCTTCTAGCTCATCTCTACTTTCCTGCACTATCCCCATATCCCTTGATTCCCTTAATATTCAAAAATCCATCGATCTCTGTCTTGAATATAATCGACGACTGAGCCTCCACAGCCCTCTGGGGTAGAGAATTCCAAAGATTCACCACCCTCTGAGTGAAGAAATTTCTCCTCATCTCAGGCCTAAATGGCCGACCCCTTATTCTGAGACTGTAACCCCTGGTTCTAGACACACCAGCCAGGGGAAACATCCTCCCTGCAGCTACCCTGTCAAGCCCGGTAAGGATTTTCTATGTTTCAATGAGATCACCTCTCATTCTTCTAAACTCTAGAGAATATAGGCCTAGTCTACTCAATCTCTCCTCATAGGACAATCTCCCCATCCCAGGAACCAGTCTGGTGAACCTTCGTTGCACTCCCTCTATGACCAGTATATCCTTCCTTACGTAAGGAGACCAAAACTGTATTCCAGGTGTGGTCTCACCAGGGCCTTATATAATTGCAGTACTGGGCAACTTATTTCTTTTCAACATACTGATTGAGTTAAGGTTTTAATTTTACCCCTCCCCAGACATATGTCGGTATGTGACTTATACTTGTGAAAGTGTAGCCCCTCAAAAGTATGACTTTCCATGTAACTTCCTTTCTAAGAAGTTCATGAGCTTTTTATTGCAACTTTGTATGGTCTTATATTTATTGTGGAAAGAGCAATTAACCCCTCTATCTTTTTTATTTCCCCAGACTCCTGACCAGAGTCTAAGAGTGAAGCTCCTTTCCCTCTTCAACATTCCTTATAAGTCAACTTGAAACCCTTCATAAAAATACTGCATCTGACTTTTAAAAATATGTATATTTCTTCTCCCTTCCCCCTTCCATTGTCCAACACGATAACATTGACCTCCTCTAAGCACCGTAGCTGCAAATGAAAATCAGTGCTGAAAAGAGATTTTGCAGATACTGTGGCAGGAAGTCAAAAGTTTTAACTTCAGAATGTTTGTTTTTGCTTTTAATTTTTTGTGAATTTTAATGGATGAAATTAAGTGCTACTGCACTAAGTTGCCACTAGCACAAGTACCAATGGCTTGCCAGGTAACCTATGTTCAGAGAAGGCCTATGCTAGGGTTGACAATGCAGTTTTTCAAATGCCTGAAAAGATGACCAAGAAAGACCTTATTTAAGAGGGAAAAGGAATTGGAAATAATGGTACATCTATTGGAAAATGAAAAGGTCATTAGTGTGGGAAAAGTGGCACTGGCTTCATGTATATCATTGAAAATTGGAGGCAGGATGCTGAGGATAGCATGTGACTAGGATAAATTTAGAAAACAATGCTGGTTTGTATATCAAGAACACTCACTGACGCAAAGAAATCCAACTCTCATGGGTACAATGAAGAATATTGGCAGCTGAATAATCCATTGTATTTTTTGTGAAATCAGACAGGTTAGTGGGTTAAATAATAAACCAATATAATAACTAGTTAAGAAGCTACTTGATGAGATTTGAATGCATTTCTACTTTTAACTTAATCTAAGGGGAGGGGTGCTGGCAAGTTCAGCTGAATTTCTTTGCAATGCCAATAAATTGATGCTGCCCTAAAGGGCTTTTTCTGACTAGTCCTGCAGCTGGGTTGCACAGGGGTCAGCAGCAGTGGAACTTGGTGCATCTCCATCTTAGTCCTGAAATTCTGAAAGTCCTTTATGACTACATATCCTCTCCACTGAAAATAGCCCAAGACAAAAACATGTCACAAGGCCTGTTTGTGACATGTTTACAATTGGTCTAACTGACACCATAGTGCTTTCTTTCAGCCTTTTTAGTTTATTGCCTCCCCGCCCCCCCCCGATCATATATGTTACAATAGTTAATGGGCGAAAAATGCGGTTCCATAGCGCCCGATTTTTGTTTTTGGCGCTACGGGTGCCGTTTTGTGATGAAAATGGCATCCACGCACTTCTGGTGCGTGCCACGCCGGACGCCATCTTGGTGAGGGCGTTAGCGTTGGCGCTGGGAGCATGTACCAGAAGTATGTAGAGTAGTCAGATCGTGACGTCAATCAGCGTGCAACGCTGATTTGACACCAGCGCTGCCATTTTCGTCCACAACGCTGGAACTAACGCCCTGTGTTAACCTCGCACAGCTGGACATGCGTTCAGCTGCAACAAGGACCCCCTCCCAGCGATATTTAAAGGGATCATCACCTACTTACAGGTTAGTTGCTGATTAATTTCTACTGGTTCTGTGGAAGTTTGTGGAAGTGCTTGGAGCTTTCTAGAATTGTTTAAAGTTGGTGAGGTGACAGGGAGTGGTGCTGCAAGTGGAGAAGGCCTTATTTCTGACTTCAAGGGTTCAGGTCAGACCACTTGCTTACAGCTAGTTGTCATCCCCCTTGGCCTGCAGCATGACACGGAGATGGAGCAGAGGCAACGAAGAAGTGGATAAGCTGCTCGCAAAGGGAAGAGGGGGGAGAAAGGCTCTCGGCAGAAGGCCTTAACCACCCAGGGTCTTCTGAGAGCAATTCTCTTATCTCAGCCTGAGCCAGAAGCAGTATCTGAGGCGTCTGCGCTTTACGAAGGAGGTGCTCACAGAACTCTGCCACCTCTTGCAACCAGACCTGCAGCCTCACACCAGGGCAAGGACAGCACTGCCAGTGGCTGTGAAGGTGACTGTGGCCCTAAACTTCCTTGCGTTGGGATCCTTCCAGGCCGAAGCAGACGACATATGTAACATCTCCCAGTTTGCCGTCCACTGCTGCATAAGAGAGGTGATAGACGCTCTTTATGCCAGGCGTGGGGACTTCATTGTCTTCTCTCTGACCAGACTGCATGCACGTGGCTTTACGGGCACTGCATCTAAATGCTGAGATGTACTGCAACCATAAAGGTTATCACTCGCTGACTGTGCAGTTGTGTGACCATGCTCAGCACATCATAACGGTGAATGCCTGGTATCCTGGCAGCAGTCATGATGCTTTTATTCTACGGTAGTCTGCTGTTCCCTCAGTCTTTGAGCCACCAAGACAAACCAGAGGGTGGCTACTGGACGACAAGGACTATCCCCTGACCACCTGGCTCATGACTCCGCTCTGTAACCCAACCACAAGTGGGCAGTATTCATACAATGAAAGCCATGCTGACAGACTCTGTTAGAGCAGACCACTGGCGTTCTTAAACAATGCTTACGCTGCCTGGACTGCACTGGAGGAGCCCTGCAGTACTCACCAGAGCGCGTCTCAAGATTCGTTGTGGTCTGCTGGATGCTCCACAACCTCGCCATCATGAGGGCACAGCCCTTGCCACCAGGCATACGACGACAAGCAGAGGAGGAGGAAGCGGAAGGGAGGAGGCAACCCTGACAGCCCCTTTCTGCCCAGGTTGTCCATGATCAACACATCCGACTGCGGTACCAGTGAAGGCAACCCCAATTCTCCATTCAACAATAGTCCCACTCCTTACCTTCCCTCTGTTACTGACCATCGCAGCGTCTTCTTGGCCACAATGCTGAAATATAAGCCACCACAAAAGAAACATTCCAATCCAACTTTATACATCAATCCGTCCAATATTACATAACAACGTCAACTAATCACCCTTGTGCATTCCCTTAGTGCCTGTCTTCAGTGTGCCTTTGCCTGTCCTAGTGCTCCTACGAAGTGCTACCCCAATGGCTGCAGGAAGGCTGCTGACTTTCAGTGGGGGAGATTTCAGATGGCCTTGCAGGATAAGCTCGAGCTCCTCTGGGCCTAGAAGGCCTGGCAGCGGACTGCACCACCTCTGCATGGGTGGCAGCAGTCTGGGGTGGCTGGCTGACTGGCAACATCAAGGGCACTGGCAGAATGGCAGTGGTGGGAGGACGAATGCTGTCATCCTGAGAGAGTGTGCATGATGCGGAGATGCCGGCGTTGGACTGGGGTGGACAAAAATGAGAAGTCGCACAACACCAGGTTATAGTCCAACAGATTTATTTAAAATTACAAGCTTTCGGAGCTATCCTGCCCCTTCTTCAGGTAAAGTTACTGTGAGAATCTACAAGAATTCACAGAATATAAACACAGAGAAAATGCAGAGATACAATCTTTCCCTACATCAAAGACACACTAAGACACGTTGGACCCCCTGGGACACATCTCATTGTCTTGGCTGTGCTCTTAGTGTGTCTTTGATGTAGGGAAAGATTGTATCTCTGCATTTTCTCTGTGTTTATATTCTGTGAATTCTTGTAGATTCTCTCACAGTAACTTTACCTGAAGAAGGGGCAGGATAGCTCCGAAAGCTTGTAATTTTAAATAAATCTGTTGGACTATAACCTGGTGTTGTGCGACTTCTCATTTTTATCCTGAGAGAGGACAGCAGGTTCATGCTCTCGGAGTCACTGCCACTCCCCTGGGGCGGTGCCTCAGCGATCCTAGCCATCTGTTGGAGGACAGATTGCTGGACTGCTGTGACACCCTGCAAGCACCTTTCCATGCTGGTAAACACAGCCACAATGGCAGCAGTCTGAGCTTGCATGACTTCAGTCTGAGCTTCCACTGCAGCATTAGGACGTGGGTGGCTTCTGCGTGTGCCCCAATGGAAGCTGAGACATCGGCCATCAGACACTGCATCATAGTTAAGTCCAAAAGTGTGCTAATGGATCTGCCCATCCCTTCCATGCTGGAAATTATGGGCTCCAATCTCTGCGCAAAGCCCTGTGTAAGGTTGGTGCCGGACTCTTTCATACTCCTTGACATTGCACTTGGGCTTTCTGGCAGGTCTGGCAGGCCTGCCAATGCATCAAGCATTGCATTGTACATACACATCAGCGTTCTTCTGTAGGCTGCTCCATCGAAGTCCTCATCTGAGTCCTATGCAGCAGAACTTGTGCGCGACCTCGCCCTCCAGGGAGCTGGTCCCTGCACTACCCTTTCCCCCTGCCCTGGCTGCAGCCCACTTGTGCCCAGTGATTCACCATGTGCAGATCCTGCCTCTAAGTTACCCTCTAAACTACACGTAGTGCCAGTATCTGAGCTGGTGGTTGCGAGTGTCAGAACGAGTGATGGTGTTTCTTCTTCTTCATCACTCTCCTCTCTCCATGCACCACTGGCTGGGCAGGTTGGATTTCTTGGGTCTCTGAAATGAGAAAGGCACAAGGTTGTGGTGAGGGGGGAACGGGGGGAAGCAAGAGGGGCATGCTTACACCATGTACAGCTTGTAAATCAGAAGAGATTATGGGATGAAGGGGAAGTGGGATGTAAGGAGGAGAATTACATATAAGGATACCGACATCTTGTATTCTTTCAGCTCCGCCACTGGCCACGGGCTCAGCGATGCCCCTCCCAAGAGTGGCCAGCACTGTCTCCTCTGGGGGGTGAGGCTCTGCAGGCTTGCCTGTCCCCTGCTGGTTAGGTGCTGCTGGCGCCGGTTATAAGCCACCTTTTCCTTCAAGAGAAAAGAAAGTATGTCAGTGAGTGTGGTGCAATGTGTTTGGGAGATGTGCCTGTCATGGTTGAATATCTGCCAGTGTGTGCAAGCTGTGAGATGTGAGTGTGAGGCTTGCAGCAGTGTAAGTGTGTGTGGGTGAGGTGAAGCTATGAATGTGAGGTATGAGTTGTGTTTGGTAGAGATTGTTGGTAGTTGAGTGATGGGGGTGTGGTGCAGATGGTGGGATATGGCATTTGAAGATGAATTCACTGACCTTAACCACTCGTGTATGGTCATTAAACAACTTCTTGCACTGCCTTGGGGCTACACTGCTGGGGTTCACCACGGCCGCTATCTGCTCCAATTGCACTTTACACTGTTGCCTGATGGGCCTCATGGCCCCCTGTGGAAACAGCACCTCTCTCCTCCTATCCTTCTGCACCAGGGCCTCCAGTGCTGCATCTGAGAATCTTAGTGCATGCTCTCTCCCCTGTTGTGCCATCTTTAATTGCTGTTCACTGTCTTCCCCAGCCAGTTCAATGTGCTGCCTCAGGCAGAATCTACCTCCCCTTTAAGATATGCAGACTGGCTTTAAGTGCTGCTAGCCTCGCACAAACTTGGGCCCCCTGCTGATCGTTCAGCCACTCAGCAGTGCATTCAGCGCTGAGGGGGGAAGTTGAACAGCCAGAGGTCGTGTTCCATATCGGTACCAACGACATAGGTAGAAAAAGGGATGAGGTCCTGCAGGCAGATTTTAGGGAGCTGGAAAGAGATTAAAAAGCAGGACCTCAAAGATAGTAATCTCTGGATTGCTCCCTGTGTCATGAGCTAGTGAGTTTAGAAATAGGAGGATAGAGCAGATGAATGCGTGGCTGGAGAGATGGTGCAGGAGGGAGGGCTTCAGATTCCTGGGACATTGGGACCAGTTCTGGGGGAGGTGGGACCTGTACAGGCCAGACGGGTTGCACCTCAACAAAGCTAGAAACAATGTCCTTGTGGTTGGGGCGGGGGGGGGGTTGCTAGTGCTGTTGGGGAGGGTATAAACTAATTTGGCAGGGGGGTGGGCACTAGGATGTAGCATTAGAAAGGAGAAACAAAGTGCACGAAGGATGAGGAGAGACAGATAGCACTAGAGTAAGAAATAGTAAGGTATTCGGTGGGGTCAGATTAAGAGAGAATACAAGAAGGTCTAAGACAGGTTTACAGTGCATGTGTGTAAATGCACAAAGCATGGTAAATAAGATTGGTGAGCTGCAGGCGCAAATAGCCACATGGGAATATGATGTAGTAGTGAAAACAGAGACCTGGCTCAAAAAAGGGCAAGATTGGGTTTTATATATCTCTGTATATAAGGTGTTCAGGAAAGATAGGGTAGGGAAGGAAAGAAAGGAGGTGGATGGGGTGGCAGTATTGGTTAAGGAGAATGTTACGGTGCTGGAGAGAGGATGTCCTGGAGGGGTCAAGGACAGAATCTGTTTGGTTAGAATTAAGAAATAATAGAGGTGCCATTACACTACTAGGTGTATGCTGTAGGCCACTAACTAGTGGGAAAGATATAGAGGAGCAAATTTGCAGGGAAATTACAGAGAGGTGCAAGAACTACAGAGTAGTAATAATGGGGGACTTCAATTATCCTAATATAGACTGGGATAATAGTGTAAATGGCAGGGATGGGGAAGAATTTCTGAAGTGTGTTCAGGAGAACTTTCTTGATCAGTATGTTTCTGGCCCAACGAGGAAGAAGGCATTGCTGGATCTGGTTCTGGGAATGAGGTGGGTCAAGTGGAGCAAGTGTCAGTAGGGGAACATTTAGGGAACAGTAATCATAGTATTATAAGGTTTAGATTAGCTATGGAAAAAGACAGAGAGCAATCTAAAGTAAAAATACTTAATTGGAGGAGGGCCAATTTCAGTGGGTTGAGAACGGATCTGGCCCAGGTAAATTAGAATCTACGGGCGCGATCTTGCCAGCCCTGGGGAGGCATGTATGGAGGCGGGACTGCCAGGAAAATGGCAGAATTTGGGGGCGGGTGCCCAACCCGCCTCCATGCCATCTTCCCAGGAGGCGGATAGCCGTCCCACGCCGGGTCCCGTCTCCTTGGAGGCGGGAAGGGATTAAAGCCTATTAACTGCCTGTTAACAGGCAGAAAATAGGATTATCCCCTTTTTGCCCTCAAAATTGCGGGCTTCCCGAAGGCTCCAAAACCCGCCAGGTCAGCGAGGCGAGTAGTAGGTCTGCGGGGGTCTGCGGGGGTCGGTGCAAAAGTGTGCTGTGAAGGTAAGTGATGGGTGCAAGAGTGAAGAGGTGAGTTTCTGAGGTAAGTGCAAAGTGTTAGTAAAAGTGTACTTACCTTTGTTTCTTCCTGCAGGCTTCAGTTGGTGGGTATGCGGAGAGTCTCGCACCTCCGCGTTGGAGATGACAGATGGCCATTGCATTCTCTAATGCAACAACCATCTAATTTCTGTAAAAGAAAGCTGTTTGATGAGGTCTTGAATTCAAGACCTCATCAAACTACAGAGAATGTCACTGTTTGACAACTTCACAGAGCTGTCAAATGATGACTATTCATCTGTCAAAAATTTTTGACAGATGAAACGTCATACGTTGACATTCTCTGCAACCAGCTTTCCCTTAATTGGCCTGCTAAACCCGCTGGGCGGGCTTAACAAGATCAATCAAGGGAAAATAACGTGGGTTGGCCAGAAGTTGTTGGAGGCAAGACTGAAACCCGACAAGTGGGAGTCCCGCCTCCAAAAGCTCCCCATTGGCAAAATCACCCCCTACGATGGGCAGGCAAAACTGTAAGCAAACAATGGGCTGCCTTTAAAGAGGAGATGGTTCTGGTACAGTCGAGGTACATTCCCACGAGGGGGAATGGTAGAGCAACTAAAGACAGAGATAGAGAGTAAGATGAAGCAAAAAAAAGCGCATATGACAGATGTCAGGTTGCAAATACAAGTGAGAATCAGGCTGAATGTAGAAAGTTCAGAGGGGAAGTGAAAAAGAAAATAAGAGGGGTAAAGAGAGAGTATGAGAATAGATTGACAGCTAACATAAAAGGGAATTTAAAAGTCTACTATCGGCACATAAATAATAAACAGGTAGTAAGAGGAGGGGTGGGACCAAAAAGGAGACCTACGCATAGAGGCAGAGGGCATGGCTGAGGTATTAAATGAGTACTTTGCATCTGTCTTCACCAAGGAAGAAGATGCTGCCAAAGTCACAGTGAAAGAGGAGGTAGTGGAATTACTGGATGAGATGAAAAATTGATAAAGACCAGTTACTAGAAAGGCTGTCTGAACTTAAAGTTGATAAGTTACCAGGACCGGATGGGATGCATCCGAGGATGCTGAGGGAGGTTAAGGAGGAAATCGCAGAGGTACTCATCATAATCTTCCAATCCTCCTTAGATACGGCTGTGGTGCCAGAGGACTGGTAGAATTGCAAATGTTACACACTTGTTCAAAAAAGGGTGTAAGGCTAAACCCAGCAACTACAGGTGAGTCAGGTTAACCTCAGTAGTGGGGAAGCTTTTGGAAACGATAATCAGGGACAAAGTTAACAGTCACTTGGACAAGTGTGGCTTAATTAAGGAAAACCAGCACTGATTTGTTAAAGGCAAATCGTGTTTAACTAACTTGATCAAGTATTTTGATGTGGTAACAGAGAGGGTTGATGAGGGCAATGCGGTTGACGTGGTGTATATGGATTTCCAAAAGGCGTTTTGATAAAGTGCCACATAATAGGCTTGCCAGCAAAGTTGAAACCCATGGAATAAAAGGGACAGTGGCAGCATGGATACAAAATTGGCTAAGTGATAGGAAACAGAGAGTAGTGGTGAACGGTTGTTTTTCAGACTGGAGGAAGGTATACAGTGGTGTTCCCCAGGGGTCGGTACTAGGACCACTGCTTTTCTTGATGTATATTAATGACTTGGACTGAGGAGTACAGGGCATAATTTCAAAATTTGCAGATGACACAAAACTTGGAAGTATAGTGAACAGTGAGGAGGATAGTGCTAGACTTCAAGAAGACATAGACAGGCTGGTGAAATGGGCGGACACGTGGCAGATGAAATTTAACGCAGAAAAGTGTGAAGTGATACATTTTGGTAGGAAGAACGAGGAGAAGCAATATAAACTAAACGGTACAATCTGAAAGGGGGTGCATGAACAGAGAGATCGGGGATATATGTGCACAAATTGTTGAAGGTGGCAGGGCAGGTTGAGAAAGTGGTTAAAAAAGCATATGGGATACTGGGCTTCATAGAGGCATAGAGTACAAAAGCAAGTACGTTATGATGAACCTTTGTAAAACACTGGAGTATTGTGTCCAATTCTGGGCACCGCACTTTAAGACCTTAGAGAAGGTGCATAAAAGATTTACGAGAATGATTCCAGGGATGGCCAAATGGCCTCCTTCTGTGCTGTAACCATTCTATGATTCTATGGGCTGAACGCCACAATCATGGAAATGAGCAGGCAGCATGAAGTTCGCGTGCTGCCCACATTCCTCTGAACGGGCGCGGGCAAACCAATTTCTAGGCCAATATAACCTATTTTTCTTATTCAATCTATTAATTCAAATAAAACATTCGTCTCATTGTTTATACTAAGCTGATGGAACACCGTTACACAGATCTGGTAGTAAAGGGTAATCTTTTAAAACAAGAAGTTGCACTGATGTATGAAAATACCAATTTACAGGTATGTTGCTGTTTAACTGTTACCTTGAATAAGAACTGTCAGTACACTTGCAACCTTGTTGTCTTGTAATTTATCCTATAGATCATCTTTTAAAATTATGTATATTGATTGCAGTTGTATAAAACTTTTGTTAGAGATGGAAAGGCCTCCATGGCAGTTATACATTTACAACACACAATCTTATTCCTCAATTACAAAATTCTCATTTGTGTAAGTATTTTGCCCAACTTTTCACAACATTTAACATTTCACTAATCCCCTAACTAACTAAGCTTCCTTATTTTATTTTCAACAGTAATAGGTCAGACTAACATGCAGTGCTTATATGTAGAATTGCTTTTCTTCACGAATAGCTTACTTGTTCACTTGTTTCCTGTTGAGATGTGTTTTGTAGGTGGCCAAGGTAGTGCATGTTTTGAGGATTAAATTTCCTCAGTTATAAACAGTTTTTTGTTTTTGGCATTTCATATCCTGGAAGAAGTGTTTTATTTAAAGTTAGTTTTTGTATATATATTTTCAAGGCCAGTTAACCTTGCAATGCATATTCTTAATTAGTTTAAAGGTGTTATTTATCAAAACTTGGTTAGTACTGGTTGTAGTTTCTGTGCCTATGGTGTATGTATTGGAGGATAGATGACCCAGAAGTGTCGAGTAATTTCTGAAATGTTTAGAGTAAGATATTGGCCAAAAAATTCGTGAGGGAGCCTTCGTGCGAGGGTAAGGCTTCCCCGCGATCTCTCACTGCGCGCTGGCTTTTTCAGTCCCAGCTCGCACGAACTTGATGTTCTGGACAGCAGCTGGGCAGTGTTTCCGTATCCCACAGGTGCAGTTAATTCGTGCGAGCTGTGGGATCACGTGACTCAGTTAGAGCCAATGGCAGCACACCATCTTTCATTCATAGCTTTCACATAAGTGCTGTGAAAGCTATGAATACTATACCCCCCCAAAAGAACAGCTAAACCTCAATTAAATTTTTTAAAAAAACCATCACATTAATAAAATAAGTATAGTTAAATAAATTAACCATTTTAAACAAAAAATTAAATTTTTGAAAAAATTTAAAATCTTTTAAAAAGTTATAAAAATAAATTTACCTGTCTTTAAAGTCTCTAAAAAAGATATACCTGTTAAAAAAAATTCAAAATAATACTTAATTAACTACTTACCTTGTTAAAAGAGGGTCTTACACCTCCTTTCTTTATGTGTAAAATCTTCCATACTTACCTGCGCGTTCAAAGCACTAAGTGCACTGCGTGCGCGCAGCCTGTAGCGCGCACACGGTTCACCTAGGAACCGCCCCCTTTTGCATTCACCAAGTGCCGGTTTTCAGCGCATGCGCAGTGCATGCAGAAAACCGGCAATTGGAGACAGAATACGCGAGAGTACACAGTGCGTTCTCTCGCGTAGCAACACAAATTTTTGGGCCAATGGCATAGTATTGAAAGTAAACCTGTTTCTGATCATGCCTCTTTTTAAAGTTACCTCTCCTCCAGGGATTCTCTTCCCTGTACAATTGTGCACTTTTGTTAAAAACTGAATCCACATTTTGACAGTTAAGTTAATCCATCCTTTGGCTGGAAAAGGGAAAGATGAAACAGACAGCACATTCTCCCAGTGATTTCAGCTGGGATTGTAGCTGGTGCAGTGGCTGCCGTGTATTTGCATAAACTACAGCATGCTCACGTCATTGGTGCTTTTGTTGTAGATAAAAGTGTATTTGCATGTTGTGCTGCTCTTTATATGTGTTACTTGTTGAAATCTAGTACAATGAATCCATGATAAACTAGTCTTAATGAAATAATTTCTTTAATACTTCTGTAATCGGCTTTTTAACTGGATTGTACAGTTCCAAGTCATACATTGTGCAAACTGTCATTTACTTTAGAGATAAATCTCTATATGAATCAATAGCACATTCTCCTTGTAGAAGTTTGTGGTAGTTTGGGTGCAAAATTAGCATTAGCTGCTCTCCTAAGCATTAGATTTTACATTGATTTACTTGCTATGATCAAGTTAATATTGCTTGGCTGTTTTTGGACGTAGCAGCAATAATGCAGAATCAAACTGTGAGCTTGTAGCAGGATTAGTCTCACCCATGTCTGCATCAGGGCAAATCAGGATCTACTTAGGAACACTTGAATCGTTTTGCAAAAGTAGCCCAAAGTTCTGAACTGTTTGCAGTGTAATCACTTTTGAACTGTAGAGAAATACAGCAGCCAACTTGTACACAGCAAGGTCCCACAATCATCATTGAGATAAATGATAAGATAACCTGTTTTTGATTCTGTTAATTGAGGGATAAATGTTGGTCAGAACACCAGGAGAACTCCCCTGGTTCTCTTCAAATAGTGCCATGGGATATTTTACGTGCTTACTACCTTTTACCTCTCTGCAGCCTTTGACATAACTGACCATGCCATCCTCCTCCAACGGCCCCTCCTCTGTTGTCCAGCTGAGTGGGACTACCTTTGCCTATATCCACTCTTACTTATCCAGTCGTAGCCAGAGAATCCCCTGCAATGGTTTCTCGTCCTGCCCCCCACATCATTACCTCTGGAGTCTCCAATGGATCTATACTTGGCTTAACCCTCTTGTTTCTCATCTACATGCTGCCCCTTGGCGACATCATCTGATAACATGTCAGCGTATGTGTGAAATCTGATAACATCCAGCTCTACCTCACCACCACCTCTCTCGACCCTTCCACTGCCTTTGTGTTGTCAGACTGTTTGATTAACATCCAGTCCTAGATGAACTGCAATTTCATCCAATTAAACATTGGGTAGACCTGCCTCTGTTTATCCACTGCTGATACCCTCATCCATGCTTTTGCTACCTCCAGACTGGACTATTACAATGATTTCCTAGACTACCTCCAATCTTCTACCCTACATAAACTTGAGCTCATCCAAAACTCTGCTGCTGAAATCCTAGCCCACACCAAGTTCCACTCGTCTATCACCCCCGTGCTCACTAACCTATTTTAGCTCCCGGTCCACCTACGGCAACAAAATTTTCTCCAACTAAATTTTGGGAAGACCGAAGCCAACTGTCTGACGGTTAGCCAGATTGTTCGGAAACCTGGTGGTGTATGTCACCCCAAGATGAGCTTCTGACCCCATATCTGCTCCATCACTAAGACCGCCTACTTCCACCTCCGTAACATCGCCCGACTCTGCCCCTGTCTCAACTCATCTGCTGCTGAAACCCTCATCCATGTCTTTGTTACCTCGAGAGTTGACTATTCCCAACGGTCTCCTGGCCGGCCTCCCATCTTTCACCCTCCATAAACTTGAGCTCATCCAAAACTCTGCTGCCTGTATCCTAACTCACACCAAGTCACATACACCCATCACCCCTGTCCTCGCTGACCAACATTGGCTCCCTGTCCGCCAACACCTCAATTTTAAAATTCTCATCCTTGTTTTCAAATCGCTCCATGGTCTCGCCCCTCCCTATCTGTAATCTCCTACAACCCTACAACCCTCTGAAATCTCTGCGCTCTTCCAAATCTGGCCTCTTGCGCTTCCCCGATTTTAATCGCTCCACCATTGGTGGCCTTCAGCTGCCTCAGCCCTAAGCTCTGGAATTCCCTCCCTAAACCTTTCCACCTCTCTACCTCTTCTCCTTTGAGAAACTCCTTAAAACCTACCACTTTTACCAAGCTTTTGGTCATCTGCCCTAATATCTCATGTGGCTCGGTATCAAATTTTGTTTGATAACGCTCCTGTGAAGTGCCTTGGGACGTTTTACTACATTAATGGCACTGTATAAATGCCAGTTTTTGTTGTTTTTGTTGCACTGAAATGTCAGTCTAGATTATGTGCTCAAATTTCTGGAGTGGGATTTAAATTCTTTGAACTTTGTCAGTTGCTGACTTCCTCTTGAGTGAAGGAAGGGGGTTGATTTTTGGGGTCAATGTCCACGTGTACGTTCCTTTTGCTTTGAAAAGTTCCCATTTGCATAGTGAAGGAGGCTGCAGTGCATAATCCTTGGATTAGGGATTTTAAATTACTGCAGGTTGCTGCTTCAGTGAAATGCCGCTTTACTTGAATCATAAGATTTTTTTTGGTCTGGAGGGACAATGGAATGCCATCTATTACATGATAAGGCAGCGTTCAATGTATGGGCATGTTCTTCAGTTGTTGAAGCAAGTGCTATTTCAAGGGATAATTACGAGCTCTTGTTCAGGCAGGTTACTGAGGAGTTTGTTTTTTTACTTCTGTTTCACGTAAACAGGAACAACAGATATCTTAAAGACTACAATAGTGCAGCACAATCTAAGAACTAGTGTCTGTTTATTGGGGCTGGATGGAGAGTCTGTGCTAAAAAACAAACCGCTAGTGGAAGGCTATGCATGTAATATTATGTGACTGGTATTTAACCTGCTCACCAATCCTAAATTTAGCTTTCTGCCAGAACCACTCTGCTCCAGCCCTAATCACAGTCTTGAGACAAACTATGGCCCAGAAATTGATCTCGCTCTGTTCCCGCGGGGGTAAGCCTTCCCCGCGATCTCTCACCTCGCTTGTGCTTTTTCAGATCCAGCTCGCACGAACTTGATGTTCCAGACATCAGCTGTGCTGGGCTTGCGTATCCCACCGGCGTAGTGAATTCGTGCGAGCTGTGGGATCACGTGACTCAGTTAGAGCCAATGGCAGCACACCATCTTCCATTCATAAGTTTCACATACATGCTGTGAAATCTATGAATCTTACACCCCCCCAAAATAACAGCTAAACCTCAATTAAATAAAAAAAAAAATCCATCACATTAATAAAATTAGTATAGTTAATTAAATTAACCATTTTAAATAAAAAATTAAATTTTTGAAAAAATTTAAAATCTTTTAAAAAGTTATAAAAATAAACTTACCTGTCTTTAAAGTCTCTAAAAAAGATATACCTGTTAAAAAAAATTCAAAAAAATACTTAATTCACTACTTACCTTCTTAAAAGTGGGTCTTACTCCTCCTTTTTACATTTCTAAAATCTTCAGTACTTACCTGCGCGTCCAAAGCATGAAGTGCACAGCGTGCGCGCAGCCTGTAGCGCGCATGCGATGCACCGAGGAACCGCCCCCTTTTCCAAAGAGCAATTGCCGGTTTTCAGCGCATGCGCAGGGCATGCAGAAAACCGGCAATTGGAGTGGGAATACGCGAGAGTACGCAGTGCGTACTCTCGCGTCGCGGGATCAATTTCTGGGCCATGGATACAAGTGCTGAATGCCAGAGGAGGGGTGAGAGTAGCTGTGTTCAACATCGAGGCAGCATTTGACCAAGTATAGCCACAAGGAGCCGATGCAAAACTGAACTCAATGCGGGGGGGAGAGAGAGTCACAGGGAAAACCCACCGATGGTTGGAATCATATCTGATGCAAAGGAAGATGGTTGTGGTTGTTGGAGGCTAGTCATCTTGGGGACAGAGAGAGAGAGAGAGACACGGTGGGGGGGGGGGGAGTGGGAGAGACTGGGGGTGGGAGAGACTGGGGGTGGGAGAGACTGGGGGTGGGAGAGACTGGGAGTGGGAGAGACTGGGAGAGACTGGGGGTGGGGGGAGTGGGAGAGAGTGGGGGTGGGGGGAGTGGGAGAGAGTGGGGGTGGGGGGAGTGGGAGAGAGTGGGGGTGGGGGGAGTGGGAGAGAGTGGGGGTGGGGGGAGTGGGAGAGAGTGGGGGTGGGGGGA
>CM059435.1:34272390-34279890 GCA_030390025.1 Squalus acanthias
GAGAGAGAGAGAGCGCGAGCGCGCCATCGAGAGAGAGAGAGCGCGAGCGCGCCATCGAGAGAGAGAGAGCGCGAGCGCGCCATCGAGAGAGAGAGAGAGCGCGAGCGCGCCATCGAGAGAGAGAGAGCGCGAGCGCGCCATCGAGAGAGAGTGAGCGCGAGCGCGCCATCGAGAGAGAGAGAGCGCGAGCGCGCCATCGAGAGAGAGAGAGCGCGAGCGCGCCATCGAGAGAGAGAGAGAGAGCGCGAGCGCGCCATCGAGAGAGAGAGAGAGATGCGCGAGGGCGCCATCTGAGAGAGAGAGATGAGAGCGCGATGCGCGCCATCGAGAGATGAGAGAGAGAGCGCGAGCGCGCCATCGAGAGAGAGGAGAGAGAGCGGCACCTTTCTGAGCGCGCCATCGAGAGAGAGAGAGGAGCGCGGAGCGCGGGCGCATCGAGGAGAGAGAGGCGCTGAGCTGCGCCATCGAGAGAGAGACTGAGCGCGAGCGCGCCTTCGAGAGAGAGAGGAGCGCGGAGCGCGCCATCGAGAGAGAGAGAGAGCGCGAGCGCCGCCATCGAGGAGAGAGAGAGCGCGAGCGCGCCATCTGAGAGAGAGAGAGCGCGGACGCTGCGCCATCGAGAGAGAGAGAGCGCGAGCGCGCCATCGATGAGAGATGAGAGCCGCGAGGCGCGCCATCGGCAGAGAGAGAGAGCGCGGAGCGCGCCATCGAGAGAGAGAGAGCGCGAGCGCGCATCGAGGAGAGAGAGAGCGCGATGCGCGCCATCGAGAGAGAGAGAGCGCGAGCGCGCCATCGAGAGAGAGAGAGCGCGAGCGCGCCATCGAGAGAGAGAGAGCGCGAGCGCGCCATCGAGAGAGAGAGAGAGCGCGAGCGCGCCATCGAGAGAGAGAGAGAGCGCGAGCGCGCCATCGAGAGAGAGAGAGAGCGCGAGCGCGCCATCGAGAGAGAGAGAGCGCGAGCGCGCCATCGAGAGAGAGAGAGCGCGAGCGCGCCATCGAGAGAGAGAGAGCGCGAGCGCGCCATCGAGAGAGAGAGAGCGCGAGCGCGCCATCGAGAGAGAGAGAGCGCGAGCGCGCCATCGAGAGAGAGAGAGCGCGAGCGCGCCATCGAGAGAGAGAGAGCGCGAGCGCGCCATCGAGAGAGAGAGAGCGCGAGCGCGCCATCGAGAGAGAGAGAGCGCGAGCGCGCCATCGAGAGAGAGAGAGCGCGAGCGCGCCATCGAGAGAGAGAGAGCGCGAGCGCGCCATCGAGAGAGAGAGAGCGCGAGCGCGCCATCGAGAGAGAGAGAGCGCGAGCGCGCCATCGAGAGAGAGAGAGCGCGAGCGCCATCGAGAGAGAGAGAGCGCGAGCGCGCCATCGAGAGAGAGAGAGCGCGAGCGCCATCGAGAGAGAGAGAGCGCGAGCGCCATCGAGAGAGAGAGAGAGAGAGCGAGCGCCATCGAGAGAGAGAGAGCGCGAGCGCCATCGAGAGAGAGAGAGCGCGAGCGCCTTCGAGAGAGAGAGAGAGCGCGAGCGCCATCGAGAGAGAGAGAGCGCGAGCGCCATCGAGAGAGAGAGAGCGAGCGCCATCGAGAGAGAGAGAGAGAGAGCGCGAGCGCCCGAGAGAGAGAGAGAGAGCGCGAGCGCCATCGAGAGAGAGAGCGCGAGCGCCATCGAGAGAGAGAGAGAGCGCGAGCGCCATCGAGAGAGAGAGAGCGCGAGCGCCATCGAGAGAGAGAGAGCGAGCGCCATCGAGAGAGAGAGAGAGAGCGCGAGCGCCCGAGAGAGAGAGAGAGAGCGCGAGCGCCATCGAGAGAGAGAGCGCGAGCGCCATCGAGAGAGAGAGAGAGCGCCATCGAGAGAGAGAGAGAGCGCCATCGAGAGAGAGAGAGAGCACCATCGAGAGAGAGAGAGAGCACCATCGAGAGAGAGAGAGAGAGAGCACCATCGAGAGAGAGAGAGAGCACCATCGAGAGAGAGCGCCATCGAGAGAGAGAGAGAGAGAGAGAGAGAGAGAGAGAGAGAGAGAGAGAGAGAGCGAGCGCCATCGAGAGCGAGAGAGAGCGAGCGCCATCGAGAGAGAGCGAGAGAGAGAGAGAGAGAGAGCGAGCGCCATCGGGAGCGAGAGAGAGCGAGCGCCATCGAGAGAGAGCGAGAGAGCGACATCGAGAGAGAGAGAGAGAGAGAGAGAGAGAGAGAGAGAGAGCGAGCGCCATCGAGAGCGAGAGAGCGCGAGCGCGCCATCGAGAGAGAGAGAGAGAGAGCGCGAGCGCGCCATCGAGAGAGAGAGAGAGAGCGCGAGCGCGCCATCGAGAGAGAGAGAGAGCGCGAGCGCGCCATCGAGAGAGAGAGAGAGCGCGAGCGCGCCATCGAGAGAGAGAGAGAGCGCGAGCGCGCCATCGAGAGAGAGAGAGAGCGCGAGCGCGCCATCGAGAGAGAGAGAGAGCGCGAGCGCGCCATCGAGAGAGAGAGAGAGAGCGCGAGCGCGCCATCGAGAGAGAGAGAGAGCGCGAGCGCGAGATCGAGAGAGAGAGAGAGCGCGAGCGCGCCATCGAGAGAGAGAGCGCGAGCGCGCCAGAGAGAGAGAGAGAGAGCGCGAGCGCGCCGAGAGAGAGAGAGAGAGCGCGAGCGGCCGAGAGAGAGAGAGAGAGCGCGAGCGCGCCATCGAGAGAGAGAGAGAGCGCGAGCGCGCCATCGAGAGAGAGAGAGAGCGCGAGCGCGCCATCGAGAGAGAGAGAGAGCGCGAGCGCGCCATCGAGAGAGAGAGAGAGCGCGAGCGCGCCATCGAGAGAGAGAGAGAGCGCGAGCGCGCCATCGAGAGAGAGAGAGAGCGCGAGCGCGCCATCGAGAGAGAGAGGGAGCGCGAGCGCGCCATCGAGAGAGAGAGAGAGCGCGAGCGCGCCATCGAGAGAGAGAGAGCGCGAGCGCGCCATCGAGAGAGAGAGAGCGCGAGCGCGCCATCGAGAGAGAGAGCGCGAGCGCGCCAGCGAGAGAGAGAGAGCGCGAGCGCGCCATCGAGAGAGAGCGCGAGCGCGCCAGCGAGAGAGAGAGCGCGAGCGCGCCAGCGAGAGAGAGAGAGCGCGAGCGCGCCAGCGAGAGAGAGAGAGAGCGCGAGCGCGCCAGCGAGAGAGAGAGAGCGCGAGCGCGCCAGCGAGAGAGAGAGCGCGAGCGCGCCAGCGAGAGAGAGAGAGCGCGAGCACGCCAGCGAGAGAGAGAGAGAGCGCGAGCGCCATCGAGAGAGAGAGAGAGCGCGAGCGCCATCGAGAGAGAGAGAGCGCGAGCGCCATCGAGAGAGAGAGAGCGCGAGCGCCATCGAGAGAGAGAGAGAGAGCGCGAGCGCGAGCGCCATCGAGAGAGAGAGAGCGCGAGCGCCATCGAGAGAGAGAGAGCGCGAGCGCCATCGAGAGAGAGAGAGCGCGAGCGCCATCGAGAGAGAGAGAGAGCGAGAGAGAGAGAGAGAGAGAGAGAGCGCCATCGAGAGAGAGAGAGAGAGAGCGCCATCGAGAGAGAGAGCGCCATCGAGAGAGAGCGCCATCGAGAGAGAGAGAGAGAGAGAGAGAGAGAGAGAGAGAGAGAGAGAGAGAGAGAGAGCGCCCCATCGAGAGAGAGAGAGAGCCCCATCGAGAGAGAGAGAGCCCGCACCATCGAGAGAGAGAGAGAGAGAGAGAGAGAGAGAGAGAGAGAGAGAGAGAGAGAGACATCGAGGGACAGGGACAGGGACAGGGACAGGGACAGGGACAGGGAGAGCCATCGAGAGACAGAGAGAGAGCGCCATCGAGAGAGCGCCATCGAGAGAGAGAGAGAGAGAGCCATCGAGAGAGAGCGAGCGCCATCGAGAGAGAGAGCGCCATCGAGAGAGAGAGCGCGAGCGCCAGAGAGCGAGAGCGAGAGCGAGCACCATCGAGAGAGAGAGCGCGCGAGCGCCATCGAGAGCGCGCGAGCGCCATCGAGAGAGAGCGAGCGCCATCGAGAGAGAGCGAGCGCCATCGAGAGAGAGCGAGCGCCATCGAGAGAGAGCGAGCGCCATCGAGAGAGAGCGAGCGCCATCGAGAGAGAGCGAGCGCCATCGAGAGAGAGCGAGCGCCATCGAGAGAGAGCGAGCGCCATCGAGAGAGAGCGAGCGCCATCGAGAGAGAGCGAGCGCCATCGAGAGAGAGCGAGCGCCATCGAGAGAGAGCGAGCGCCATCGAGAGAGAGCGAGCGCCATCGAGAGAGAGCGAGCGCCATCGAGAGAGAGCGAGCGCCATCGAGAGAGAGCGAGCGCCATCGAGAGAGAGCGAGCGCCATCGAGAGAGAGCGAGCGCCATCGAGAGAGTGCGAGCGCCATCGAGAGAGTGGCGGCGCGCCATCGAGAGAGAGAGAGAGAGCGAGAGCGAGAGCGAGCGCCATCGAGAGCGAGAGCGCGAGAGAGAGAGAGCGCGAGAGAGAGAGAGCGAGCGCCATCGAGAGACAGAGAGCGAGAGAGCGAGAGAGAGAGCGAGCGAGCGAGCGAGCGCCATCGAGAGACAGAGAGCGAGAGAGAGAAAGCGCCAGAGAGAGAAAGCGAGCGCCATCGAGAGAGAGCGAGAGCGAGAGCGAGAGCGAGGAGCGAGGAGCGAGAGCGAGGAGCGAGGAGCGAGCGCGCCATCGAGAGAGAGAGAGAGAGAGAGAGCGCCATCGAGAGAGAGAGAGAGAGAGAGAGAGAGAGAGAGAGAGAGAGAGAGAGAGAGAGAGAGCGCCATCGAGAGAGAGAGAGAGAGAGAGAGAGAGAGAGAGAGAGAGAGAGAGAGAGAGAGAGAGAGCCATCGAGAGAGAGAGAGAGCGCCATCGAGAGAGAGAGAGAGCGCCATCGAGAGAGAGAGAGAGAGAGCGCCATCGAGAGAGAGAGAGAGCGCCATCGAGAGAGAGAGAGAGAGAGAGCGCCATCGAGAGAGAGAGAGAGAGCGCGAGAGCGAGAGAGAGCGAGCGCCATCGAGAGAGAGCGAGAGAGCGCCATCGAGAGAGAGAGAGAGAGAGAGAGAGAGCGAGCGCCATCGAGAGCGAGAGAGCGCGAGCGCGCCATCGAGAGAGAGAGAGAGAGAGAGCGCGAGCGCGCCATCGAGAGAGAGAGAGCGCGAGCGCGCCATCGAGAGAGAGAGAGCGCGAGCGCGCCATCGAGAGAGAGAGAGAAAGAGCGCGAGCGCGCCATCGAGAGAGAGAGAGCGCGAGCGCGCCATCGAGAGAGAGAGAGAGCGCGAGCGCGCCATCGAGAGAGAGAGAGAGCGCGAGCGCGCCATCGAGAGAGAGAGAGAGCGCGAGCGCGCCATCGAGAGAGAGAGAGAGAGCGCGAGCGCGCCATCGAGAGAGAGAGAGAGCGCGAGCGCGCCATCGAGAGAGAGAGAGAGCGCGAGCGCGCCATCGAGAGAGAGAGAGAGCGCGAGCGCGCCAGAGAGAGAGAGCGCGAGCGCGCCATCGAGAGAGAGAGAGAGCGCGAGCGCGCCATCGAGAGAGAGAGAGAGCGCGAGCGCGCCATCGAGAGAGAGAGAGAGCGCGAGCGCGCCATCGAGAGAGAGAGAGAGCGCGAGCGCGCCATCGAGAGAGAGAGAGAGCGCGAGCGCGCCATCGAGAGAGAGAGAGCGCGAGCGCGCCATCGAGAGAGAGAGAGCGCGAGCGCGCCATCGAGAGAGAGAGAGAGAGAGCGCGAGCGCGCCATCGAGAGAGAGAGGGAGCGCGAGCGCGCCATCGAGAGAGAGAGGGAGCGCGAGCGCGCCATCGAGAGAGAGAGAGAGCGCGAGATCGAGAGAGAGAGAGAGAGCGCGAGCGCGCCATCGAGAGAGAGAGAGCGCGAGCGCGCCATCGAGAGAGAGAGAGCGCGAGCGCGCCATCGAGAGAGAGAGAGCGCGAGCGCGCCATCGAGAGAGAGAGAGCGCGAGCGCGCCATCGAGAGAGAGAGAGCGCGAGCGCGCCATCGAGAGAGAGAGAGCGCGAGCGCGCCATCGAGAGAGAGAGAGCGCGAGCGCGCCATCGAGAGAGAGAGAGCGCGAGCGCGCCATCGAGAGAGAGAGAGCGCGAGCGCGCCATCGAGAGAGAGAGAGCGCGAGCGCGCCATCGAGAGAGAGAGAGCGCGAGCGCGCCATCGAGAGAGAGAGAGCGCGAGCGCGCCATCGAGAGAGAGAGAGCGCGAGCGCGCCATCGAGAGAGAGAGAGCGCGAGCGCGCCATCGAGAGAGAGAGAGCGCGAGCGCGCCATCGAGAGAGAGAGAGCGCGAGCGCGCCATCGAGAGAGAGAGAGCGCGAGCGCGCCATCGAGAGAGAGAGAGAGCGCGAGCGCGCCATCGAGAGAGAGAGAGCGCGAGCGCGCCATCGAGAGAGAGAGAGCGCGAGCGCGCCAGAGAGAGAGAGAGAGCGCGAGCGCGCCATCGAGAGAGAGAGAGCGCGAGCGCGCCATCGAGAGAGAGAGAGCGCGAGCGCCATCGAGAGAGAGAGAGAGAGAGAGAGCGCGAGCGCCATCGAGAGAGAGAGAGCGCGAGCGCCATCGAGAGAGAGAGAGCGCGAGCGCCATCGAGAGAGAGAGAGAGAGAGCGCGAGCGCCATCGAGAGAGAGAGAGCGCGAGCGCCATTGAGAGAGAGCGCGAGCGCCATCGAGAGAGAGAGAGAGAGAGCGCCATCGAGAGAGAGAGAGCGCCATCGAGAGAGCGCCATCGAGAGAGAGAGAGAGAGAGAGAGAGAGAGAGAGAGAGAGAGAGAGAGAGAGCGCCCCATCGAGAGAGAGAGAGAGCCCCATCGAGAGAGAGAGAGAGAGAGAGAGAGAGAGCCCGCACCATCGAGAGAGAGAGAGAGAGAGAGAGAGACATCGAGGGACAGGGACAGGGACAGGGACAGGGAGAGCCATCGAGAGACAGAGAGAGAGAGAGCGCCATCGAGAGAGCGCCATCGAGAGAGAGAGAGAGAGCCATCGAGAGAGAGCGAGCGCCATCGAGAGAGAGAGCGCCATCGAGAGAGAGAGCGCGAGCGCCAGAGAGCGAGAGCGAGAGCGAGCACCATCGAGAGAGAGAGAGCGCGCGAGCGCCATCGAGAGAGAGCGAGCGCCATCGAGAGAGTGCGAGCGCCATCGAGAGAGAGAGAGAGCGAGCGCCATCGAGAGAGAGAGAGAGCGAGCGCCATCGAGAGAGAGAGAGAGCGAGCGCCATCGAGAGAGAGAGAGAGAGCGCGCCATCGAGAGAGAGAGAGAGAGAGAGAGCGCCATCGAGAGAGAGCGAGAGGCGAGAGCGAGGAGCGAGAGCGAGGAGCGAGGAGCGAGGAGCGAGCGCCATCGAGAGAGAGAGAGAGAGCGCCATCGAGAGAGAGAGAGAGAGAGAGAGAGAGAGAGAGCCATCGAGAGAGAGAGAGAGAGAGAGAGAGCGCCATCGAGAGAGAGAGAGAGAGAGAGAGAGAGAGAGAGAGAGAGAGAGAGAGAGAGCGCCATCGAGAGAGAGAGAGAGCGCCATCGAGAGAGAGAGAGAGAGAGAGCGCGCCATCGAGAGAGAGAGAGAGCGCCATCGAGAGAGAGAGAGAGAGAGAGCGC